>OX424452.1:10952815-11375654 GCA_949152495.1 Lasius fuliginosus | reverse complement strand
CACCAACACTCTGCACCGCTGCACCAGCACCCTGCAGCGCTGCACCGCTGCACCAACACTCTGCACCGCTGCACCAGCACTCTGCACCGCTGAACCAGCACCCTGCAGCGCTGCACCGCTGCACCAACACTCTGCACCGCTGCACCAGCACCCTGCAGCGCTGCACCGCTGCACCAACACTCTGCACCGCTGCACCAGCACCCTGCACCGCTGCACCAGCACTCTGCACCGCTGCACCAGCACCCTGCAGCGCTGCACTGCTGCACCAACACTCTGCACCGCTGCACCAGCACTCTGCACCGCTGCACCAGCACCCTGCAGCGCTGCACCGCTGCACCAACACTCTGCACCGCTGCAAGAGCACCCTGCAGCGCTGCACCACTGCACCAGCAACGTGCACCGCTGCACCAACACTCTGCACTGCTGCACCAGCACTCTGCACCACTGCACCAGCACCCTGCAGCGCTGCACCGCTGCACCAACACTCTGCACCGCTGCACCAGCACTCTGCACCGCTGCACCAGCACCCTGCAGCGCTGCACCGCTGCACCAACACTCTGCACCGCTGCACCAGCACTCTGCACCGCTGCACCAGCACCCTGCAGCGCTGCACCGCTGCACCAACACTCTGCACCGCTGCACCAGCACTCTGCACCGCTGCACCAGCACCCTGCAGCGCTGCACCGCTGCACCAACACTCTGCACCGCTGCACCAGCACCCTGCAGCGCTGCACCGCTGCACCAACACTCTGCACCGCTGCACCAGCACTCTGCACCGCTGCACCAGCACCCTGCAGCGCTGCACCGCTGCACCAACACTCTGCACCGCTGCACCAGCACTGTGCACCGCTGCACCAGCACCCTGCAGCGCTGCACCGCTGCACCAACACTCTGCACCGCTGCAAGAGCACCCTGCAGCGCTGCACCGCTGCACCAGCACCGTGCACCGTTGCACCAACACTCTGCACTGCTGCACCAGCACTCTGCACCGCTGCACCAGCACCCTGCAGCGCTGCACCGCTGCACCAACACTCTGCACCGCTGCACCAGCACTCTGCACCGCTGCACCAGCACCCTGCAGCGCTGCACCGCTGCACCAGCACTCTGCACCGCTGCACCAGCACCCTGCAGCGCTGCACCGCTGCACTAACACTCTGCACCGCTGCACCAACACTCTGCACCGCTGCACCAGCACTCTGCACCGCTGCACCAGCACCCTGCAGCGCTGCACGGCTGCACCAACACTCTGCACCGCTGCACAAGCACTCTGCACCGCTGCACCAGCACCCTGCAGCGCTGCACCGCTGCACCAACACTCTGCACCGCTGCAAGAGCACCCTGCAGCGCTGCACCGCTGCACCAGCACCGTGCACCGCTGCACCAACATTCTGCACTGCTGCACCAGCACTCTGCACCGCTGCACCAGCACCCTGCAGCGCTGCACCGCTGCACCAACACTCTGCACCGCTGCACCAGCACTCTGCACCGCTGCACCAGCACCCTGCAGCGCTGCACCGCTGCACCAACACTCTGCACCGCTGCACCAGCACCCTGCAGCGCTGCACGGCTGCACCAACACTCTGCACCGCTGCACCAGCACTCTGCACCGCTGCACCAGCACCCTGCAGCGCTGCACCGCTGCACCAACACTCTGCACCGCTGCACCAGCACTCTGCACCGCTGCACCAGCACCCTGCAGCGCTGCACCGCTGCACCAGCACTCTGCACCGCTGCACCAGCACCCTGCAGCGCTGCACTGCTGCACCAGCACCCTGCACCGCTGCACCAACACTCTGCACTGCTGCACCAGCACCCTGCACCGCTGAACCAGCACTCTGCACCGCTGCACCAGTACCCTGCAGCGCTGCACCGCTGCACCAGCACTCTGCACCGCTGCACCAGCACCCTGCAGCGCTGCACCAGCACCCTGCAGCGCTGCACCGCTGCACCAGCACTCTGCGCCGCTGAACCAGCACCCTGCACCGCTGCACCAGCACTCTGCACCGCTGCACCGCTGCACCAGCACTCTGCACCGCTGCACCAGCACCCTGCAGCGCTGCACCGCTGCACCAACACTCTGCACTGCTGCACCAGCACCCTGCACCGCTGCACCAACACTCTACACCGCTGCACCAGCACCCTGCAGCGCTGCACTGCTGCACCAGCAACCTGCACCGCTGCACCAGCACCCTGCACCGCTGCACCAGCACCCTGCAGCGCTGCACCGCTGCACCAACACTCTGCACTGCTGCACCAGCACCCTGCACCGCTGCACCAACACTCTACACCGCTGCACCAGCACCCTGCAGCGCTGCACTGCTGCACCAGCAACCTGCACCGCTGCACCAGCACCCTGCACCGGTGCACCAGCACTCTGCACCGCTGCACCAGTACCCTATAGCGCTGCACCGCTGCACCAGCACCCTTCAGCGCTGCACCGCTGCACCAACACTCTGCACCGCTGCACCAACACTCTGCACCGCTGCACCAGCACCATGCACCGCTGCACCAGCACTCTGCACCGCTGCACCAGCACCCTGCAGCGCTGCACCGCTGCACCAACACTCTGCACCGCTGTACCAGCACCCTGCACCGATGCACCAGCACTCTGCACCGCTGCACCAGCACTCTGCACCGCTGCACCAGCACCCTGCAGCGCTGCACCGCTGCACCAACACCCTGCACTGCTGCACCAGCACCTTGCACCGCTGCACCAAAACTCTACACCGCTGCACCAGCATTCTGCACCGCTGCACCAGTACCCTGCAGCGCTGCACCGCTGCACCAACACTCTGCACCGCTGCACCAGCACTCTGCACCGCTGCACCAGCACCCTGCAGCGCTGCACCGCTGCACCAGCACTCTGCACCGCTGCACCAGCACCCTGCAGCGCTGCACCGCTGCACCAACACTCTGCAACGCTGCACCAACACTCTGCACCGCTGCACCAGCACCCTGCACCGCTGCACCGCTGCACCAGCACTCTGCACCGCTGCACCAACACTCTGCACCGCTGCACCAGCACTCTGCACCGCTGCACCAGCACCCTGCAGCGCTGCACCGCTGCACCAACACTCTGCACCGCTGCACCAACACTCTGCACCGCTGCACCAGCACCATGCACCGCTGCACCAGCACTCTGCACCGCTGCACCAGCACCCTGCAGCGCTGCACTGCTGCACCAACACTCTGCACCGCTGTACCAGCACCCTGCACCGCTGCACCAGCACTCTGCACCGTTGCACCAGCACCCTGCAGCGCTGCACCGCTGCACCAACACTCTGCACTGCTGCACCAGCACCTTGCACCGCTGCACCAAAACTCTACACCGCTGCACCAGCATTCTGCACCGCTGCACCAGTACCCTGCAGCGCTGCACCGCTGCACCAACACTCTGCACCGCTGCACCAGCACTCTGCACCGCTGCACCAGCACCCTGCAGCGCTGCACCGCTGCACCAACACTCTGCACCGCTGCACCAACACTCTGCACCGCTGCACCAGCACCATGCACCGCTGCACCAGCACTCTGCACCGCTGCACCAGCACCCTGCAGCGCTGCACCGCTGCACCAACACTCTGCACCGATGTACCAGCACCCTGCACCGCTGCACCAGCACTCTTCACCGCTGCACCAGCACCCTGCAGCGCTGCACCGCTGCACCAACACTCTGCACTGCTGCACCAGCACCCTGCACCGCTGCACCAACACTCTACACCGCTGCACCAGCACCCTGCAGCGCTGCACTGCTGCACCAGCAACCTGCACCGCTGCACCAGCACCCTGCACCGGTGCACCAGCACTCTGCACCGCTGCACCAGTACCCTATAGCGCTGCACCGCTGCACCAGCACCCTTCAGCGCTGCACCGCTGTACCAGCACTCTGCAGCGCTGCACCAGCTCTCTGCTCCGCTGCACCAGCACCCTGCAGCTCTGCACCGCTTCGTCAACACTCTTCACTGCTGTACCGGCACCCTGCAGCGCAGCACCAGCACTCTCCACATCTTTATATTCTTTTATCTAAACTGTATGTACTAAAATTGTTCACGATCTACTCATGTATATTTCTGTCTTATCCAAACCGTCAAAAGAAAAATCTAATTATTAATTTTACTATTTTAGTTTATACTTGAGAAGGACCACAACCATATGGTCGAAACGTCGTTTTGTTAACAAATATATAAACATTTGGGCTAGTTTTGATCGTTTATAATTCTCAAATATAATAATATTTATTTAACTCACCTTTTTGCCAAGAAGTGTACTTGGTTTACAAAATTCCTTAACCATACATACCTTTCATACTCACATTCATTCCTTTTATACCTCTAAGACTAGTTTATTTTATCATAGTCTTTCTAGAAAGCAAACTATATAATCTATTCTTTTCAGCAAAAGAATCGTTAATTGTCGTCAATAATTTTTAACTTTTACTTTAAGCCGTTAAAATGAAAGGCTTTTTATATTATAATTTCAATTTCAAAAATAATAACACCACAAAACGTCTTTATATTAGAAATTCATTTAATACGTAAGCGTCTGACGTTGACGGTCACCCTGTATATAAAAAGACAGAATTCGTGTTACCGACACTTCGTGCACATAGCACGGAACGCAACCGAAAATGTGCACATTGTGAGTTACCATTGAGAACATTCGTGGACATTGGCTACGTAGTTCAATGTGCACGTTTTCTATGTCCACAGAGGGCGTATCGCTTTTAGGGATCACCTAAAACCGGGCCGTGACGTCTCTCAGGCTTCTCTCTGGTACAGGACGTACTATTACGAACCTACGATATCTCGGGCATAAACAGGCATGAAGCCTTTAGCTTTAGGCCATGACACATGACACTTGAAAAAGTAAGGCCATAAGCTAATCGACCAATCACAGTCAAGCATTCTCAAACGTAGTAAGAATGGCCTTAACGGACACGCGATTGGTCAATTGTTCTGTTATGTACATTTGTACATGTAGTGCGTGACCCCTCTCATTCTTGTTTCTGGTAGCGTGCACGCGTTAAATAAGCTAATCTGGAGAAAAGTATCTTAAAAAGTCTGAATTTATCGTTTGTTTATCGTTTATTTATCAGCGAACATGGGAAAGTTGGATGTTAAGTTATTGCGATATTTAACATCAGAATATTTTCGTGTTTTAACGGCGGTATGTGTTTCTTAACCTGTAATAGAATTTCTAAACTTATATTCTTTTTTTATAAATATTACAAACTGTTCAACAAACTTACTTTTAATTACTTTTCTCTTGATGAATATGCAAAATGCTCACTTTTTTATTCAATTAAATTTTGTACATTTTATCGCGTCAAGCGGTAATTTTAACTTTTCACAATTTTTTTTTTTTTTCCAAAAGTCATCGAATGAATGTATTCTATTCACAATTTAGAATAAACAGATTAAACTAAACATTTCTCCAATCTTTTTTCAGATTGAAATATGCTCGAAGAATCACGAACTCGTGCCTGGAATACTTGCTGCAAAAATAGCGAATCTGCGTTACGGTGGAGTTCAGAAATTGTTGAAGGAGTTATGCAAGCACAAGTTGCTCAGCTATGAACGAGGGCCGCGATGTAAGACATTGAAAATCAGTTGCATGTCACTGTAAATTTTATTAAGAATGCATTAAAAAAAATGTTTAATAATAAATTTTAATACATTTTTAGATGATGGTTATCGTTTGACAAATGCTGGTTATGATTACTTGGCTTTGAAAGTCTTAACACAAAGAGGAACAATTTCTTCTTTTGGTAATCAGATTGGTGTTGGCAAGGAATCTAATATCTATATCGTTGCCAATGATGAGGAGACTTCTCTTTGTCTAAAGTTACATAGGCTAGGTAGAACGTGCTTCCGTAACATTAAGGGAAAAAGAGACTATCATCAGCACAGGCAATCCGCGTCTTGGTTATATCTATCAAGAATTTCGGCAACTAGAGAATTTGCCTATATGAAAGTGCTCCTGGATAGAGGTTTCCCTGTGCCAAAGCCAATTGATTTTAACAGACATTGCGTTATAATGGAGCTGGTTGAAGGTGGACCTCTGTACGTTTGTCAATAATGCTCCCTAAACATGGTATAGTTTTATAAACTGCTTTGATCACAGCATGTCTTGTTTACAGATGTAATGTACATGAAATAAACAATGTGGAAGCACTGTATGATGAACTCATGGATTTAATTGTTAGACTGGCGAATCATGGTGTTATACATGGAGACTTTAATGAATTTAACATAATGATCAAAGATGATGGCAAGCCAATTATTATTGATTTCCCACAAATGATTTCTACGGAACATGAGAATGCAGAAGAATATTTTCAAAGAGACGTAAACTGCATTCGTGATTTCTTTAAAAGACGTTTCGGGTATGTGAGTGAACTGTACCCAACTTTCCAAGATGTATCGTAAGTAGCAAAAGAATGTATATTTTTTATTTCTATTATCTTGCACCTTAGTTATTACATCTTTTATTAATTCAATAAATTTGATTTCTTTCAGACGCGAGGATTGCATAGATGCTGAAGTTAATGCTAGTGGTTTAATGAGACAGGTGCAAAAGGATCTCTTAAAAGAACTGAACATGACAGTAGATATTGAAAACGAAGAAGACACTGAGAAAGAAACGTACGAGGATTGTATTAATAATGTCCAAGATTTAGAAGATCAAATAAATAATTTACAGCTTGAACCTGAAATCTCTAAAAAAGAAGAATTTGCTGTTCTTACACACAATGTAGCGGTAAAAAATAATGAACGTTTTGAGGAAGTATCTACAACAATATGTTCTAAGAAACAAAATAATTCAGAAAATAAATGCAAACAAAATAATGAAGATGTAGCAGTAGAAAATATAGTGGTTGATGAAAAACACGATGCATTATGTGATTTATCATCAAATGCGGAAGACGAAGTAGCATATATTAATGATTATGATGATATACAAAGTATACGGAGTGTCTCGACAGCTGCTACAATCGCACCAGAAGTGATAAAAAGGAGAGTAAAACTCGCGCTTGCTAATCGCGAAAAGAAGAGCCAATCAAAGAGGATACTTGTTAAAGGAGAAGCAAGTGCAGTGACGAGGACACGAAGGGAAAATAGAGTTACAATTCAAGATTTAACAGGAATTTGGGGTTTGGAATGAAGCACTAATCATACATTGTAAGTCGTTTACTACGCATATAATATAAAAATAACTCTAATTAAAAGGATATTATTTTGTTAATAATTTGATACAAATATACGTTCGCGAATACAAATGGTTTCTTGGCAAGTATGTTTCCATTATTTATTTATACTCATTGCTGTTATCTTTGTGTGTGCTGTGTTGTTATTATAAGTTACATAACAACACAAGCACGTTTCTGACGTCATACTTGTTTTTCGCGTGCAAATTTTATAAAAAATTAGCTACAGATAAGATAAGATAGTAAGATGTATTTGAGAAAACTCATAGAAGTAATTAATGTTAATGTCGAATATTTCTCACCTTATAGGAAAATAATAATTCTATTTGAAAAGTAGTTCTCAGAAGTATCTAATCCGTTATTCATTTCAATTGTACATAATTTAATAATATTCTTTTAACATGACTAGCACGTAATTACAGAATATGTACTATCAAAACAACAAATACAAAATGATATTATGATTTGTCTTCTATTAAATGCTACGTGTAAATCCGACTTGGAATTTAAACGTATATAAGATTTATACATTATTAATGAATAATTCCACCTTGAGGCCACATTATTCATAATGTGAATATTAATGTGAGACTTTTTACGTCTTTGAATATGTGCTAAGATCGGATAGCTAAGCATAGAAATTTTAAAAGTCCAGGTATTTCCCATATGTTAAATAAAAACTTGTCATTCCTGGATTAAAAAGTAAAGCTATCACATTCTAAGCAAGCAAATTAAATTATTCCTTTGATGTATGACATTTGTAGGGCGCATGTTATGTTTAATTAGATTTTTCGACTTCTTCTCTACTCCCTTTTAATTAGAATCTAACGAAATCCCTTAAAATGTCGAATCAATTGGCATAATTAAAAAAAAAAATGTATCCTTTCTAGATATATATAAATCATGCATTAGATGAAGATAAAACATATATATTTATAAGATTTTAAAAATTCCAAATTAAAAAAAATTTCAAATATCATTTGTTGTGCTCCAAGAAATGACAATTCAGTCTCAAGTATATAAGTATGAAAGTATAATTTACATAGCTTGTGTTTTATATCTCATGGTATATTACGTCACGTAATTTTGCAAATACGTCACTGCGAACATAGAGTTCATTGATAGCAGAAAAGCGAGATTGTAATATACGGTGCGCGGATCGATTTACTAGTTCCGACAAAACAACGCATCTCCGTGACGCAACTGATGCAGTTGCGAAATATGGACAGATCGGACAGTTCGATAAATTCGCGCCTACTTAGGGGATGCTGATAGTGGTGGAGAAGACGACCTAACGGGCGATAACAAGGCCGCGGTGATAGCGCAAGATCACATATACGTACAACTGCGACGCGTGTATATATAGCAGCGAGTTCTCTCCTGAACACTGAGTCTCTTCGTTCCGTTCGTTCTGTGCTTATCAAAATTTTCGAAAGCGTGAATCTGTTCAACGACAGGCGGATCGCATCTCGTTACAGTGTTTTTTCTTTTCTTTTCTTTTTTTTTTTTTATCAAATCCCCAAACCATGGCTCAGGACAATCTCACTGCTATACTGTACGGCATCAACGATTTACGCCTGGTTAGTACTTGATGCAGAAGCAGATGATGAGTTTGCACTACTGCGCCTGCTCATGCTCGAATCGAGCGTATCATTCTTATGATTATTTCGATCAAGCTTCAAACTTTCGTTGACCTAATGTTTTTTTTATAACTACTGGAGAACGATAGTGCAAAACGCTTCGTCAAAACGTCATCAATAAATTATGTTTTACCAATAGCTTGAAAATTTGATAGCTCCATTTTCATTTCATATAATTAGTCGACGCATAATTATAATTTTTGTAATGTCGTAGATATTATAATATTATAATATGATACTATACGCTTTCTATATTGAAGTATTATCTTATTAAATTTATATATATACGATTTTTGTAGTATTTATTCTCGCGCTTATGTACGATCTAAAAAAAATTACAGAATTCTTCTTTTATATTTTTTACATTTTCTTATGATTTTTTTTCTTGGACTGCTCGGATATATGTTTATTTTATTTTGAATGCCGAAAGTTCAAAATAATATAGCTAAAAAGACTAGATCTTATATTAAATTTTTTGTAAAAAGTCATGTAGCGTTTGTTTTGATTATGTATCACAGCATCAGCTAAACATTAATAATAATTACCGAAGTACTGTTGAAACCAACATTAAATTTCATATATAGTCGATTTTGTATATTTACCCTTTGAACCATTAGGTCATAAACTTTTCCGACCAATATTACAAAATTGTTTATTTGATCCAGGTAGCTACATCAATTTTAGTTTATAGATTGATGTTGTTACGTTACTATTGTTCAAGCCATAAAATGTAAAATTATTTTTTATATATTAATATATATGCAGAATAATTAATATATATGTAGAAAAAATAAAAAGAGTTATATTTTTGGAGAGGGAAAACTCTCGAATATCAAAAATATAGGATTCATAATTTTACAAAATAAATTTCCATCAATTTTTTTGAATTTATTAATCTTTTAGATAAAAATAACGCAACATCGTAGATAATTATACTTGTTTTTCTTAAGAAACAGAGAAGCTATAGATAATTTCATTTATGTCTTTATAACGATATACACGAATATAAGATAATAAATAAGACTACGGGTCTTATTGAGATTATCGCGTTAAGAACATTATCTGAATTTTTTTATGTTTAAATTATCATTGTTGCGATTACATGTTGATTCTTAAGTACAAGAAACTGCAGCCGTTTTGTAAATTGATTGCACTTAGCACGTAATAGGTTGACCTTTAAATTTGCATTATTTGAACATTTGTATTAAATAATTTAATGTCTTCGTATTACGACAATTTTTGCTAGCTTTCAAGAAGAAAGAAAAGATTATAAGAAACTTTAAATTAATTCTTGAGGATTAGAGTTAATGCTACATCTCTTCACTGTATATACCTTTCCTTATCATTATATAATTTTTTATCTTTATATAAATATATTTCTGATTAGATCTCTAATTGGCTAAATACAATAATCTTTCTTCTTCCAGGAGAATACGAGTATCGAAGAACCAGGAGACGATGGTAAAAAATATCACTTTTCTATTGTCGATATCTCTTTTATTGTCGATATCTCTTTTATTAACATTATGATAAGATAAATATATTGCAAAGAAATTCTATTAGTGTACACTGTTAATGAGAAGAAATATATTGCTAAGGAATGTAATCGACGCTAATGATATTATTTTCACAAACAGTATAAATTAATCGGTGTTTTTTTTTTTTGCTAATAATATTATTTCTTTTTTGAGAGGAAATTTACACGCGTGAAAGCCTAATTTTACATTCGCTTAATATGTGAAAGAAGAGCACTTTATTCGAGCGTTACATAACATCTTTATATCAATTTATATTGAGTGCTCTATTAACATGCGCGATGATGCTCGTCGAAGTAATTGCAACGCTGTTCTAGATATGTACGTATTGCGTGATAAGTTAAAAGAATTAATTTCTGCTTAAAATTTCTACTACTGTTGGATCTTCGCACGTACACTTGGAGCTTAATTAGTTGAAAAAATATTTTATTTTAATTTTTAGGTAAAACACAATTAGTTTTAGATAAATAAAAGAAGTCACGGTAAAATTATGAAAAATGATAAAAAAAAAACTACATAAAATATCTATCTAGAATAAGAATTAACTGCATCGTGATACTAGAGAATTGATAAAAAAAAGCGATTGTTGTTTTTTATACATTTTAATAAATTGGGAAACAATTTTTATTTAAATTATAGAGATATTAAATTAATAATAAAAATAATGAAGGAAATATCTCCGCTATATGATAAAATTTGAAAAATTGATCTAATATAACAATCGAGAAAATATGACTAATATAATAATAACAGGGATGATAAAAAATGAATTACTAGCAAGATAGAAAACGTATTATTTTTTTGCAGAGGTGCTTTTGGAAATGGGATGTGTAGGGATCTGCGGATCGGATGTTCATTATCTCGTTAATGGAAGGATCGGCGACTTTATCGTAAAAAAACCCATGATCATCGGTCATGAGTCTTCCGGTACTGTTGCCAAACTTGGGAAAAATGTCAAGAATTTGAAGGTGCGTATATCATTTATATTACACACATGCACACATATTTATTTATAGTTATGTTTTTACTGGATTGATCGCACCATTATTGAAGAATTGGTGTGTGTTCTCTCGTGTTATTCTCGTATAAAATATACTCTTATGCACATTCTTCATTTCTTGTACAGGTTGGTGACCGCGTTGCCATTGAACCCGGCGTGCCCTGCAGGACGTGCAACTTTTGCAAGGAGGGACGTTATAATCTGTGTAAGGATGTGGTGTTTTGCGCGACTCCGCCCGTGCACGGCAGCCTGAGACGTTTTTACAAACACGCGGCTGATTTCTGCTTCAAGTGAGCTTAGCTAATTATTATATTTTGTTCACATAAATTTATGTTGTAAAACTAATAATATGCAAACACGCGAGCAGAACTTTCTTCAATATAATATGTAATTTAATTTAAAAAATAATTGTACAAATTAACAAAAATTAATTATGTAACAGATTGCCCGATCACGTGAGTTTAGAGGAAGGAGCGCTTTTAGAGCCGTTGTCAGTGGGAGTGCATGCTTGCAAACGTGGCGGAATCGGCATCAATTCTAAAGTATTAATCCTGGGAGCTGGTCCGATCGGTTTGGTGACATTGTTGGTAGCCAAAGCTATGGGCGCAAACAAAGTAGTTATCACGGGTATGTGTTTAAAAGATAAAATCTAAGGCTGGGTCTACAATAGGTGTCGTAAGTCGTGTCGGATATCGGAACGCAGCCGAGATCCAATGAGGAGAGCTCGTTTTCGAAAAAAAAAATTCTCTCATTGGACCTCGGCTGCGTTCCGACATCCGACACGACTTACGACCCCTCCACTCTAGACTCAGTCTTAGAGAAGAGAGAAATGCTCAAGCTAAAAATTTTAGATAATTTTTATCTTATTCTTATCTTATTCTTTATCTCTTTTAGTCAATTGTGTACTGCTGTGATTTAAATAGTCCTCTTGACCAATGAAACCATTGAGACAAGCGTGAGATAATGGATTGCAAATATATAAATGTATATGTGTCTTATCGTTAAATTTTTATAGTAAAATTAATCACAATAATGAAAAAGCACGTCATGTTCTTAAAAATCCTTCTCTTTTTATTAAACTATTTTATGCGTCATCTACAATATTTTTATATCAGTTTTTTAGGAAATAAAAGAAATTATAACATAACTGTCGCTGGAAGAAAATCCTGTAGTGATTACATTAGTAGTGATAATGAAATTTTTGACATGGTGTATATTGCAATCCATTTATAAATAATAAATAGTTTTACCAAGTTACGTAATTATCAAGTGAGAGAGAAAGAGAGAGAAACATCTACATTGTGCATTTGAGATATAAAGATTGTGCAATCGATCGCGAGATAAGTCGTCGAGGTTGCACTTAGCATGATCGATACTATCTGTGGAACAAGGACAGGCATTGTCGAGATCATATACAATCATGTGTCGCATATCGTGTAGTAGCTATTTTTCTACTTGAATTGTATAAAGCGTAGAATGCTGTCTTTTCAAAAAAATATCTTTTTCTAATATATATATTTCCGTCTTTTGTATAGATAACACAATACGTTCTACAAGTAACACACAAGTCCTCTTTCAAATTCTAAATGTAAGTCTATAGAAACTGTAAATGATATGTAAATAGGTGCGATTTGTATTTATAGATATTGTAGAAAGTAGACTGACGATGGCGAAGAAACTCGGCGCCGATGACACATATCTGTTGCAAAAGGATAGATCAGAAAAGGACATAGTGGCTGACATTCATGCAATCTTTGGCGATGAACCTAACAGGACAATAGATGCGTCTGGTGCACAAGCTTCGATTCGCTTAGCGATTCTCGTAAGTCTCGAAATATATCTCTCTCTGTAATATATGTATATATTTAATATATATTTAAATATATTATAAATCATTTTTATATTATATTATCAGGCAACGAAATCAGGTGGAGTCGTGATATTAGTAGGAAATAGTGCTCCAGAGATACAAGTTCCACTAATAAATGCTTTGGTCAGGGAAGTCGACATCAGGGGTGTCTTTCGATACGCAAATGAGTAAGTTCCAATTAGTTAATCACAAATGTGGATTACATATTAAATATAATGACATTTTGAAACTTTGCAATTAAATTGATAGAAAATTGCCTCAGGTTAAATTAATTATTACAAGAAATAGCTGCCTTTTTGAGAAACTAATAGTTAAGAGTTATGTATAGTTTAGAATTATAATTAATTTACTCTTCAGAGAGAGATTCAGACGAATTAGTTTAATATTATATTTAATAAAACTTTTTCTATGTATGATTTTTTTCCCACTTACAGCTATAACGATGCGTTAGAACTTGTCGCATCTGGCAAGGTAAATGTAAAGCCATTGATCACTCATAATTACAAAATAGAGGATACCAAGCAAGCATTTGAGACTAGTAGAACTGGAGCAGGCGGTGCTATTAAAGTTATGATTCATTGTAAGTAGATGGATCGTGACAAAATTTTGGATATCAAAATTTCAAACGTAATCATATAAAAAACTCTTATAAAAAACGCTACACAAAGAAATTTTAATGACATGTTAAACAAATTTCACCGTTTTGTATTTCTATCTAATATAATTGCTGTATTATATCTTAATATGCAAGCATAATATAAAAAAATTACATAAATATATTCATACATTAGCATGACGTGTCGACATGAATTGAGATTTTGAAGAAATATCTCTCTTTTTCAATATTGCATGAATTTCTATCGTGTTATCTCGTATAACACTCTCGTATAATGCTTTGTAAAATGCTAATTTATACATCATGCATTCTTCTCATTCGACTATCAGTCTGATGTAAAAAGCATTCTTGAATATCGTTGTACAGAAATCGCATATGTATAATGCGTTATTGTACATACGTACAATAGCTCAAAAGAATGGAGATGTGCAACTCGAAACGACTGATAAATTTCAGTGACGACGATATTCACGTTTGTTGATATATTTTTTAGAATAATAATATATTTTATATAAGCAATAAAGTTTTATTCTAATTGAATTTTTTTGCAAAAAATATATATCTACCAATATATATCTATATATATATCTCAATATATGTGACGTTTGAATTTTTTTGCAAAAATATATCTAATATATCCAACATATATATATATATATATATATATGTATATATATCTCAAAATATATATGACGTTTTTATTCTCTTTATATCCTCGAAACTTGTTTTTAACGAAAGCTAGATTGCAATATTTTTTAAATCATATATTTAATATTTATAGATTCAAACTTAATATCACTTAAATAGTTTTACAGTAAAATGTAACAATTATGTGCCCCTCTCTTATAGTTTGCGAATTAATATTTAATATTTCAATAATAAAACATTTCGAATGTTATACTCGTGTCAAATAATAGATCTATTATTTTTATTACATTTTCCGTAATCATTATATTGTTATTCTCTTTAGCGTCTTCTCTAAAGACTGCATATTCATTTCATGTTAAGTGTTTATATTCACTCTTCTGATTTTTAAAATTCGCGGCGTCGCCTCTTGAATCGCGAGCGTCAGTTGCAATCGCGTCGCGACGACTCGCCGAGTCGCCTTCGAATCGCTGCGTATTTTTCTGGTTTATTATTGCATAAAAATATATCTCGCGCATCAAAAAGTGTCGCAAATACATTTTCGTGAAATATCAGACGTTCATCGTCATACAAACATCGTGTAAAATCGTTATTACACGCTCTTTTGATCTTTGAAATTTGCGGCGTCGCCTCTCGAACCGCGGGCGTCAGTTACAATCGCGTCGCGACGATTTGCGGAGTCGCCTTCGAGAATCGCTGCGTATTTTTCGGGTTTATTATTGCATAAAAATATATCTCGCGCGTCAAAAAGTGTGTCGCGAATACACTTTCGTGAAATATCAGACGTTCATCGTCGTACAAGCATCGTGTAAAATCGTTATTATACGCTAATATCGCGATTTCGGTATCGACGATCCGTTTCTGAGTGCCGGGATACGCTTTACGTATTTCGTCGAGGTGCAGCAAAAATGCGATGGAGCATAATTATCGCCAACGTATGTATATATCATTGTTCTACAATGAGTTATATCGATTATTTTATTATATCCAAGGCTGCGGATATCTAGTATCTCTCTCTCTCTCTCTCTCTCTCTCTCTCTCTCTCTCTCTATTGCATTGATATTTATTTTTTCTCTCTCTTTCTATCATAACGGTAAAATTTCAAAAAGGAGAGAAACGTATTGATACGTATATCTACTTTTGAGGTCACATGATCATGACGTGCCGTGACGTAATCGTGACGTTTGTCGCCATTTTAAATAGTGTAACAGCACGCGACACGTACGCCACGCGACTTTCGTGCGTTGTTTGGTATGATTTCATGTGGCGCGGTTAAATATTACACACGTTAAAGGTTATGATTCGTAAAACTAACGAGTAGTGCGCGTTTTATGAATATACATATATACAATTTATTCGCATCAGCCTGACTAAAAAACTTCGGCTTGATAAAGGTTTGTTCAACAATATATTTTACTTAAAAGAATTGTGTTATAGGAACATAACCGGAATAAGATTCAGATAACCTTAAAATGCCACTGCATCTGTTGCGACAAAGTTAACCTCACGGATGATAAAATAAATTGTAACAAAACAAATATGCACACAATATTTCTGTATATGTGTAGGCATTATTTTAAAGTTTTGTTAGGTTAGAAATGAATCACGTTATTGTATAATATGTTATTATATTACCTAACTCTTTAGTTATGAATATAACACTCTCTAATAAATGCAAATATTAATTATTATTACAGGTTGGAAGTTTTGCAAATTTATAAAGTACAACAAAGCGTACTATTTTTGTGGCGCATAACTCCAGAAGAGAATATAAAGAAGAATAGTTTGTAAGTAAATTGTATTGTGATTTATATACAGATATATTCGTATATATTAATATTCTTATTAAAATTATATTGTCCGTTTGGATTGTTATAGGCAGTGACACAGCGAAGGACCGCAACATGAAAGGAAATGGAACATCTATTAAATGTAAGTACGCAAAATAAAAAATCTTAACATTATCATTACCAAGAGTAAAAAGGCCATATTATGTGCGTTTATTATTAATGTTAAAAAATTTGTATTGCCCTTTGTTATAAAGAAAAAAAATGTTAGAAGTTAAAAAATTTAATGAAATTTAAATAAATAAAATATTTTACTATATAATATATTATAATATATATATATATATATATATATATAAAAATATAATTTTATGTATTTTATTAAATGCAAAGTATGTCATCAATTTTTACAATTGAATGTAGGATTTGGAATCATTGAAAATATCTTGGTATTGTTAATAATGCTTTTTTGCATGTCTATGTTTTTTTGTATGGTTATGCTTTTATACATGCTGTTTGGCAGATTTAAAATTTGCTTGTTTTACTACTAATATAATGATTGAAATTTGCAAACAAACTAATATATTCATTATCAGTATATATGTATATTGATGAGGTAATTTGTTTATTATATAAAATTATATGTGTGACGAGACTAAATATTTTCTATGCAATAAAATTAATATAATTAGAATATAATGAGAATTAAAATAGCGCTTATATTCTAAAGATGCTGCTGCTAAGAAAGTCATGTTTATCTAAGAAAATATAGGCAGTTGAAGTTAATTAGAATCTTACGATTTTACTAAAAACTGTCGCACATTTTATGGAATACTTGGAAATATTACGTATTATTTTATATAATTCTATATCTTACTGATAATGGACATATAGAATACTTTATCGCTTAGGATTTTTACTTTCTGTTATCGGACTCGTTGTTGAGTACGTAATTAAATACTATATGCGATCGACATTTTTTGCGATAAAATATTTCGATTTGCTATCAATTAGTAATTTGCACTGAAATATAACGCGTACAAAAACGCATTAAGTGGCTTCGCGCACTCGTATTGAACAGCAAGAGCATAGGGAGATGAGAATCATTTTAACCATCTGCAGCATTGTCCACTAACAATAGCACTGCGTGACTTCTTCTATTAGCCTTCTACGTTACCGAGTGTATACTTCAGATTTATGCCCCATATAGTTCTTTAGCTATACTCGAGTAAACTGTCAAGTACGTAGTCCTCGTTAGTCCTCGCAATCTTAAAGCCAATTTAGTTAACAACAAACTGGTCAATTAAGTAAATAAATTATATATGATAAACACACACCGCACATACACAGTAATGAATAATTGGTTAAAGGATATTATAAGCTACTCTTTTTGCTAAATAAAAGTAAGATTCAAATTTTTAAATATATACTAATAATTTTACGTGAAAGATACAGTATAATTATAAATTATTTAGAATTAATAACTGCAGAGAAAACATAATGAAATCATTGTTGAATTATTATTATTAACTTTAGTAAGTGATTTAAAAATTAAATAATATTGTTTTCTGAGATTCTTGAAAACATATTGTAGTATTTCTTTATGCCGTACACCGTACACAGAAAAATGAATGCCATTGCCTTAATTATTTCACTGATGATTAGTTATTCAGTAACATAATTTTGACAATTGCATTTTGTAAATATCGGAAAGGTGGGGAAAGGAATACTCTATTACATAATTTTGCCTGCGAGCTATTGCTATAAACCTTATTACATGCACGAAGTCAGATTGTTCATCTTTGATCATCTGTGGTTATATGGGTGTAATAAGAAGGACTTGGCGGGGTCGCGCGCTCATCTACTGACAAGCGGTTAGCTGCGAACCCTTAAAAAGCTTTGATAATGGAACAGCGCGACTTCTTTTATTAGCTTCCCGCGTTACCGAGTGGTGCTCGACGAGTATTTGTGCATCCGGTAGATGAGCGTCAACATATAACTTTCATGCGTTTCGCTTGCACGTGCCGTTTGTCGTTGGAAAATTAGAACAGTGAGGAATATCGAATAAATATTGTTCCTTTTCGATTCTGCTGTTTCAATGATAATATCTTACTTCAAGATAGCTCCTTGTTAGATTTTACGCAAGATTTTTCCACTATTGAATATGATTTTATTAAGGCATTATTTACTGAATTTTCAATGTGGAATTTTATTGAAAAATTATTATTTTGAGGTCGAAATTATTACTTATCTCGTACGTGTAAATTTTCACTCGATTGATATCGGCGAATCTAAAATGAAATTATAAAGTTAAATCCACTGTGAATTAATCTGAAAACAAATTATATTATTTATCTATACTTTTAAAGTTCAATAGACTATTATTTTCTTTATAATTATAATTTGTTATTGCTTCTCAATATTAAATATTTTTATAGTTAAAATTTAGCAAGTTTTTTTTGCTCGAAAAACATTGACTTCACACAGATTCTAATAAAAGAATCTGAAATATGAAAGTTTTACCCGATAATAATAAACAGTTTTGTATATTAATATCTCGGATTAATTAGTGTCATATTTTTCGATAAATATTTTAAGTATATTAATTGCGTGATATCAATGTATTTAATGTTGAGATTGTTATCTAAAATGCAAGTTTTCGTAATGCAGGATTGCGAAAAATTTCCCTAAAAAAAAAAAACAGCCATTCTTTTCGGAAGTTACAACAGAATCACGCGTGTAAAATTTTCTGCTGTCGCTAGTCGGAACGGTCGTAATCTCGGATATTCGTAGAGCAGGAACGCGCCTCGCGCGGTGTTACATTATCGGAGACGGCGGATAATTAATTAGAGTGCCGGTGCAAACAAGAGCAGGTTCGGCAAGAGGAGGATGACGGCGGGGACTCACCGTTCCCGCTCGTCCGGGAACTCCGGGCGTACCTTGCGCGCTTGTCTGTGGCCACTCGTCATGCCGCAAATATAATTGACGGCATTTCCCACGAGAGCACCGACGCCGGTTGTGCATACGAACGTTCGTCACGTCGACGTAGTTGGTGTTTCCTTGTTGGAAGCGCGGCTTCCGAGTTTGTCCGCGCATATTTGCACGGCCGGGATATAGGCAGATAGACACGGCGATATATATACGTTTAATCGCTTCGATAACCGATCGCTCGTGTTTGCCCGTTCGCTGTTCGCTTTTGAGTCTGTTCAATTGGATTGATTTGCGAGAATGGTTTTGTTGTTTGCTACCTATTATATATATATATATATATGTATGTATGTATGTATGTATTATATATACATATATATAGTAAGAAGTTTCTGTACAAACCGGTCGCGCCAAAAATATCCGCGGCATTCACCTGTTCTGTTGAACTACTGCTGCTATATTTTTTTATTTGCTTCGAGAATGTAGTAAAGTCGCAAAAGAATTTGATGAAATGAGTCGAAATTTTGTAATTTCTTATTCATCGCATGATCCTTTTCGACTTTATTTATTCCAGCTGTGTGTTTAAACTATTATCATCGTGTAATTTTGGTGCCTTTCCAATCACAATTACACATAGAAAGAAGATATATTCTTGTTCTCGATAATACATTCTTCGGCCAAGTTCGAAATCGATTATACAGATATGTCATCTTTTCTTATAATTTTTTTTTTAAATTAAATATCTTCACATTGACTAGAATCTTATAAATTTTAATTATTTATCCCAAAATAATTAGTGTCTCAATATTGTAAAAGTTATTATTCTTCTCATTATATAGTTTCTACAGTTTGGATATAGAGTACAATTTCCAGAACATCCTATATAAAGTCGATCGATGTTTCTTCCATACAGAAGTTAATACATGTAGTTTTATACCTTTACTTTGTGGTTTCTTTTCGCGTGCACGTGCGCCTTTCGACATTTTACGAAGGGCTGCGCTTTGGCAATAGCGGAAATAGCGGTATCAGTCTTGCGGTCTGGCAGCTGCGAGTTGCTTGAGCACGAAGAGATCCTAGCCAGAAACCTTAAAACCGAAAAGAATACTCGGATAATCGTCATCTAATACCCTAACCGTATTCTTGCAAGACGCATGTAGAATATTCTGTGTTTGAAATATATCTGTTGCAATGGAAAGGCAATGCATGTGCATATACGTGTATAAGATTATGTCGATGTTTTTATTAATATGACTGTTTTAAAATTTATGCATTTCAAATTGCGAGATCAAGCATCTTAAAACGTATTACATAATATATAAAAGAATTATATAAATAAAAATATTTTTGGCAACATTAAAGATCGAATTAGCTTTATTTTTTAATATAGAATTCTTTATAATATGAAGACTTATATTAAGTTTAGAAAGAGTATATATATTTCTAAGTTTTACTATATCTTTTTCTGTCTTTATGAACTTTGATGATGTGTTTTGTTCTCGGAATTTGAGAGAAAGTATTAAAATACTTACTTAGATTTTTATTTTTTCTTAGCACACACAACTACTAAAAATTTTCAAAATAAACTGCTTTTCTCTCCCTCTTTATTTCTCTGTAATGTGGTGTGTGATATGTGTATGTCTAGTATAACTAATTTATTTTAAGCAGAAAATGTTATTTAAACAAACAATCGTTGCAACTTTCATTTGCAGATCTCCAAAACTGGACCTATTTGGACTTTAGATCCGACTCTTCTCTTTTTGGACATGTATTAACTCTTTAGTATAATTATTTATTTTATTTCTACAGAGAGATGCAGAGGGTGAAATACATTTGTATAATGTTTATACGAGAAAAGCAGTGTATGTTTATGCATTCTTTAGAAAGAGAATAAATATTGTATGGATACTTGTCTTTTGTAAATATATTTTTTTCCTTTTAATCATTATGTTAATATCATTATATTAATATTTTCTTAAAACAAGAAAAGAATGTATAGGCATAAAATTCAGTATGAAAACTTATTTTATATTACATAGAATCGAAATTTTATTATGTGTAGATCGAGTCCACTAGAGAGGAAATTATATAGGTATATCTATATGTATATGTATATACATATATATTTCATGAAAATAAATTAATCCATCAAGTAGTTTTCAATAAATCAAGTTTAAAATATAGAAAGATATTGCGGGTTAGGATAGTCTGCATAGAATGTTTTTTTTTTTTAAATTTATGGATTATAATTTCTTTTCGTATAATATATTTATATAACATATAGATATTGAGAAAATTTTATATTAAATTTGAGGTCATTGTATACTTTTTTATTAAGCTGTCTGTTTCACACAGTCATATGTATTTCAATCTGCTTTTTCATCAGTAACGATCATTGCGCACGGAATGCAATAATCGCGGCTGACAGTAGTATCGATTTTCGGTTCGACGCCTCTCATAATATTCGTTAATTCAATCTGTGTCGAGAGAGCGGCCCGTTTCTAGAGACAAGAAGCAGACCAATGCGCGGCGCTCCTAATTGCGTTAGAGTAATTACGTTATACATGTTTCAGGCAATAACACCCTACCAAACAATAATACTGTACAGATACCGGCGGTTATTACGCGCTGGAACAATTACTAAATCGTAATGAGTGACGTATCTGCGAAGGGCCATTGTGAAATTAGCCTCCGCGCTTCAGATTTAATTACGCGGGTTGAATATCGTACGCTACGAAAGATGTCAATTGTTGAACAAGTTAATGAAAAATTTATTGACGTTGATGACTATGATAATTATATACAATATTAATTCAACCCATAATACGCAATAATAGCAATGTTTAAAAAAATTTTTTTTCAGGTTTTATGTGTGATATAATAATAATAATAATTATTATTATATACATATATATAATTTATTCTATAACATTCCTGTGTCTGCTCCTTTTCAATTATATCTTATTATTATATAATTATACCATATAAATTTTTACGACAAAGTAAATTGCATTTGTTGTATAATCTGAAAAACATAATTTGAATTCTTTTGTGCGTTTGTCATATTCCGATGAGAGATACTAGTATAAAATAAATTGTGTAATCAAATTAAGCTTTTAAAGTGCGAATATTAGCAACTTTCAAATTGAAACTTGACTTTTGATAATTGATCTTGTGATTTGTTTTACGATCGCGTTTAACACAATAGAAATTAGGGATACAACACGATTATATTCACTCGTTTTAGTCATAACTTTTTTCGCTTCGTACATCGTGCATTGGATCATGGAGACAATAAAAAAATAGAGCAGTCACTCTAATCTGCTGTATTTATATCGCACTAAATTTGGATTACCGCATCTGCGCGCAGCGACATTTTCACCCTCGCATGTTCACCGAGGGTTGACCGCTTGTCTAATAATATCGCGGTACGATAAAAAAGCCCTCGGTGAAAGTTAATTGCCACGGTTTGCCGGTTGTCCTCCACTTGATGAATGGCGTTATGACTTTACGCTCGTTTTAGTCTATCCTTTGTTTTTACCTTTACTGTCTTGCAACTATATCGCGAAACGAGGATATATCATTTAATCCTCGTGTAGTTTATTAAAGTCGTGAGAAACAAAAAAAAAAAAACCGTAACAGATAATTGTCTTTATTTCCTTTTCATATTGATTGTCTAAATAATATGCAAGTTTTATTCGAGATTTCAGACGTAAAAGTTGAGAATTAAAAAGAATTAAAAAAGTGGCAATAGAGAGTTAAAAGTTGGAAATTTGAAATTTGCGTTTGCACATTGAAAGTTTACGTAGGATATAAATTTACGCATTTAAAAATATATATTTTTTTAAGATCATCACTCAATCGCAGAAAGAATTTTCCACGTAAGGAATAAAAAGATAATTGCGTTTCTCCGAAAAGTTTAATTTCGCGTAGCTGAAATACACACAGTGCGTTTTGTTTGTTTTTAAACGAAACGCCACAGATAATCTCCTTGCTATCAGATGCACTGAGCAGAACAACTTCTCCCGGATTTTTGCACTCGGCGTGCTGGAATGCGCGAGACAGCGCAACCCTCCAACATCAAATCCGGGGAAGGGTGGCGGTTACTAACTCGCGAGTTCGCGTGGGAGGTCAGGTTGGATTGGGGGTAGGTGAGGCGACCCTACGACCTTCGACCAATCGCGATTCTTGCTTGGCATTGGTCTGCCAATAGGAGTCTGCCTAGCGTAACCCCACGATGTGACCTTATGCGCGATTCTCATCTTGCACTTTGCGCCGCGAAACTTACCCCCGAACTACCCTCTCGTCGACGAAATCACTTGCGTCGGCCAAAATCATTCCCCATCGCCCGTATGTAATCTCATTGCTCGTTTCGGTCAAACAATTGGAAATATATACAGCGCGATCTCGGATGAATCGCAAATAGCATATCACTGTACATATTCGACAGTGCTATTCATATTACCATTAATTGATTGCTTATAGGACGAGTGATTTAATTGATAATACTATTTACAATAGTAAATATTATTAATATTTATAAAATATTATTAATATTAATATTACAACTGTGCACACAATTGCTTAACATTGCTTAACATATAGCGATATCATTTCTCTCTTTTTTCTGAATTTTATAAGTCTTTAATTAAATTATTGATTAGCAGCATGATAAATTAATAAACGTTGGCCAATTATAAAATTAACGTGAATGTAAATAACAATTATCTTTGTAATATCCTTTATTAAGTTTTCCTTTTTGACGTGTATTTCTAAAATAAAACTATTTAATCAATGTTAAGTAACGAAGAGCTTATCCTAGATGAACGTTGGCAGGCTGTAATAATGTTAACGCGAAGATGAAAGGATCGATTATACGAGACTCGCGATTATTTACGTATTAATGACCGCGTATTTATTTACACACATCAAAGGATGTTCTGTCCGTCCCATTATCCCATCTCTGTCAAGGTAGAAGCATCGTTAATTTTGTCCATTACAGACCGTAAAAAGGTTATATTGCACCAGAGGTAACTTCGCGTCATAATGAAACTTGCGACTTAATTTAATATTCAGGATAATAATTTGTAACTAGTTGATTAAAAATTTTCCTGTACAGCATAGTTCCAAAACATTTTAACTTATATTTCTACTAGCGCATACTATGTTCAATTTATAACAGTCGATCTTAATTTGTTTCTTACAAATGATGATATTGCTGTTTTATTTCACATTGTCTTATTTTCCGATCAATATACGTGAAGGATTGGGAGAAGGAGATAGCAATAATTTAAGTGAAGGAAACGTTGAAATATATTGCTTTCAAAAATATCGACCTTATTTTTTGAAGAGAGAGTGTAAAAAGAAGGATGCGCGATTGGCCTCTATTTTTTTTTATTTTTACTCTCTTTCTCTTATATTGATTTTATATATAATTTTCAAATATGATAATCAAATTCAAATAATATAATTATCAATTGTTCCAAGACGCCTTCGGTTTCGATACACGCGATATCGTCGAGGGCGCGTGTGCTCGTGAACACGCGCGCGACCCGGCAGTGGCGTCAGGACGGGGCGTCCGATAGCGTCGGTTATCGAGCGCGGGTGGCAAGGTAATTACTTCTTTGGGGTTGGAGACGTGCGCGCGCCCCACGGGGGTGGGGTCAGAGGTCACGCAGTCGGTTGCAACCACCTCCGAACAGCCAATCAACGCTCTACGTTTCCTGTCTTCGGGGCGATACGTGTATGCGCCGGATATCAACGCGTGCGCGCGGACGACACGCGTGCGGATGTGACGTGCCGCCAATTGCGCGGCCGGGCCAACTAACTCCAGGTGCGGTAATCGCGACGACACATTAGCTAATACGTCGACCTGGACCTGGACTTCCCGTGGTAGTTACTGATGAGAACTGCTCCCGGCACGACTGCCATTAATATCTCCCTTGCACAAGGTAGATATGTGTCGCTTATCAAGATGAGGAGACGGTCCTTATCATGACGCGTTGCTTATCCAGAGTGTCCAGATCTATTACGACGTTAATCAATCTTATAGTCCCCGAGGAATCCAAAAACGATTTTTTTTTTTTTTTTTTTTTTTTTTTAGAAAATTGGACAATTATTATTTGCAATATTTTAACTTTTAATCTCAAATGATTAATTTTCGGTTCCAATTTTTGTTAGAGTGAAGTTTAGCCTAGAGATGTCAACTAAAGAATAAGATTTTATTAAAATTTATTATAATAATTATATTGAGATGTAATTGTGACAATTGAAAAATGAGGATAAATATATAAATATATAAGGCTTATCGCGCATGTGTGCCTTTACAGATTTGTCGATGAAATCAATTTTTTCTGAAAGCAAATTTATTTTCAACTTTTTTCTCTTTTCATTTTTATTAACTTAATTTGAATTATATTACTATTCTTTTCCAATCGCTTCACGTATATCATACTTCTCTAGCTCTTGTCCATACTTCATCTTGTCATCTTCTCTCCGATCTGAGAGATCAATCGCTGATACGCCTAATTAAAAAATTTTGAGCGTCGGCCGATCAAGGCACAAAATATAACTTGCGTTAATCGGGACCAAGAGAACGTTCTCTCCCTCCTTGTTCCTCTCTTCCGCTTCCCATCATTCTCACATAATCTCCTCTCTTTTCCGTTCATCGTGCTCGGCTCGCTCCGTCCTTCCCGTACCAATCGTGGTTTCATTAGCTGTCTAATCTTTTTTGTAACCTTGGGAAGAGAGGATGGGAACTTAGACCTCTCTCGCTTAGGTCCGAAGAAGATCTTCTTCTTTCCCTCGACCGTCGGGGGATCTGGCCGAGTGACTGATGAACTGGCCACTAATTACCTTCTCTGTACCGCACAATACTAGCGTATTAATAACTCGCATTTATATGCCCGTGAAAAATGGACGTGTGGCCCGTTCGCTTCCTTTCGCTCTCGTTCGTTCCTCTCTTTATTCGATGAACAGAACGTGCAAGCACTCGCGCGATTGTGTGGACAGATAGATGCATACGCGTAGATACGAGAACGCGAATGAAAGAGATAGCGTTCGACCGGATTGCCCCATCAGCTTGTCTCGCGAGCGCATATAAAAATGTGAAGGATGGATAATGTTGCTGTTAAACGAGGCGAAGTGCTATTACTGGCATCGCTGACTTTGCTATGTTGTGATAAATGAGATAACGCTTATCATTTAAACATCTAAATAATTAAAGTTTAGTTAATATTTAGAATTTGTTTAATTATATAAAAAATTGTTATGAGATCTCTGCAGAAATATAATGTGTAGTTGAAGCAGTGTATTATTGAAAAAAATTCAAATTTTTTTGATCGAGGTATGTGTTGTGTTGTGTGTGCAAGGGCTTAACAGTTTATTTTTAAAACTATAATTTCTGTATGCCGTGGTTACTTAGATTATTCAATAACAAATTTATACGATATAAGAGAAAAAAAGAAGCAATTTTTGCAATTTTTTAAATATATATAAATTTACATTTATAGATAATTTATATGTCTTAATATTAGAATACTAAACTTATCTTAGAACATGCAGGGAGAGATATATCGCGGAAATAACGCGCGGAAAGATTTTTCGAAATTATTCATATTATTATCTTTCACACTCGGATATGACGCGTATCGTCCCTTGGACATTTCGCTTAAGGCTCGGTTTGCTACGCTTATTTATCATCACCGGATATTAAATGCTGTTCTGTCAACTTGAAGCTAAGAGAACGCGCACGTCGATCGATGACTGGGCGCGCGTTGAAGACTACGTGGGCCGAGTCGACCGGCGCTAGTTATGCGAGCGATCGAAGAGAAGAAAAGGTCTTGACATTTCCTCCGCGCCTCGACAGAACTAAACCGAACCCTTCCTGACATTAGATGGACTCTTTTAGATTTCTTCGACATTTATAAAGTAATAACATATGGCGAACAAGTAGCGCGTGGATCTCCGTCTTTTCATTCTCGGTGATAATTCACGAATGGCGTTTCTTCGAAATAGAGATAGAATGCGCAAGTATGCGACAGAGCGACGTAATATTATTGGTGTTTTTGACGAGAGAGTGTGATGTCTATAACACCATCCACTTAGGAAATGAAGAACGGTACTCCTTTTTTTTTTTTTTTTTTTAACGACGCGACGTCGTGTCGGGCCAGACTAGATCAAAACGTTTTAGATTACATATCGCACTTTGGAAAAAAGGTACTGTAACTAAAATTTTTTTAATAGGTTTTAAAGGTTTGAGAGAATATAAAAAATAATATATGTATATTATGTAAAAAGATTATGTCAGGAAAACTATATATAAAAAATACATTACATCGTTCTCTCGTGCAATGTTTTATAAATTATATACAATATAATTGAATATATATACAGAGATAAAGATTATATATATACATAAGTTATATACACATACACACAGAAGTTTGTGATTAATGAGATGCAATAAAATTATTGCCTTGATAATACATTACGACACACTTTTCCAAGATATATAATGTAAAGAGATGCATTAAGAAAGTAAATGTAAAATTTAATTTGATTTTTTTTTAGTTA
The DNA here is from genome assembly GCA_949152495.1 of Lasius fuliginosus. Classification (NCBI taxonomy): domain Eukaryota; kingdom Metazoa; phylum Arthropoda; class Insecta; order Hymenoptera; family Formicidae; genus Lasius; species Lasius fuliginosus. Next base: position 11,347,858 of record OX424452.1, on the reverse strand, counting down.
TGGCATTTTTTCCAAGATGCGATATTCTTATCACTTGACTTCATTATCCGCTAAAAAATGCTCTTTTATTCTCCATAACGAGATATTACGTGAATAAAACGAGCGTGAATAAAACGATGCAGATACGATTATTTTTATAGGTCAAGAATACGGCATGAAGTTCAAAGAGCGTTTCGAAATTATGCGATGAGTAATCGATTTTTGCTCCATATTAAATCGTATTATCGCGTTGCAATGATAGTGATAAACAAATCTAATATAACTTTAAATGCCAGGGTTCTATAAAGAATTGCGGATAATGATTGCAATTACAGGTTCTTAGAATAATATAAAATTAAAAAAGTACGAGAAGAGATTGGAAGCTTAATCTTCCAAAAGATTATACGTAACAAAGTTATCAATATTTTGCAAAACTGCAATTAATTGACAAAACTTAGAACAAGAGTAATACAAAATTTTGTTCTTCTGCGAGTCAAAGATTCTTTTTAACAATATTGGTATAATATCATTTTACTATACAGTGCAATTTTAATAAATATTCTGGCATTTGTTATCATCTCACGCACCGTTTAGACAAGGAAAAAAGTATTATTATTCATTGCGCTATTTATAAAAGAGCCGATACGAATTCTCGATTAACTGGACAACCGCGTACATAACACCTTGAGATTCGTTTCTGGGGTAATTCATAATTCAGTCGGTTTTTGCCTGAGCACTTTGGCAATATTAAACGCAGACGCGCGGAACCCACAAAGGGCATCCACAAAGCCGCGGCAAGCTCAAAGCATCCCTAACTATCGTTCTACCCTTCACCCACTCCCATTCCACCTATCTCTTGTATACGATGGTACGTACTCAACAGCGATCTCATTTCACTGGGTTTGCAATGACGACGATGTCGCTGGAACAAGATTGAAAAAATCACAGCCTACATACTATTTCGCACGCTCTGCTACATTTATTAATAATTTTTCTACAATTTACACACTTACAATTAGTTAACGTTATACCGTTAACATTACAGTGCTCGAAATGAAAAAAAAAAAAGAGAACTATACACAGATTTTATCATCTTATTCTATCAATTAATAATTATGTTCTTAGAAATGTCCTTGCAAAAACTCTATCTACATACATTTCATATGCGCTTCGCAAAATGCGAAGCGCCAGAGGTTTGCGAGTGATTATTTTCTCTCTCTTCGCCACACAACGGACATAATACGGAACTTCAACTTCACGCGGAGCATTTTATTCGCTACCGGAATGGTCCGGCAGGCAGAAATGCCTGTTAACGTTAACCTCACGCGTAAATGTAAAATATAATTAGACTTCGCAGTGAGAGAGGCGAGCTACGATCTGAAAATATCGTCTGCAAGGTTCGCTCGCTCTCGCGGCTGGCGATTTATTCGCGCAATAACGTCACGTACTTTACAGACGTACGTAACGTTTACTGCATCTTCTATTCAGCGGATAAGTTACAGCTACCGTTACCATCGTGCGCGGTCGCGTCGCGCGAATATTCATCGCGGGCATTCACCGTCTACCTATCTACTGGCGTACACACAAATGCCACTATTTTTCCCAAGGGCAATATTTATCGACGCCCAACGGATTACGAGTGCAACCCAACCGCTGCTGGTTGCTGGCTATCAGATTCTGCGAGCAAGTTAATTCTTAGCTAATAGTATAAATATCCGATCCTATCTCGTTTCGTAGCTGTAGGAATCTCAAAACTATATACTTATTGTTAGGCAGAATTTTTTTTAAATGGCTTTTATAGAATGATAATAATTATTAATTATTACACAAGTTTCTGTAGAAAAGATTAAATATAAAATTCTTTTATTATAGTTTGATTTATTTTAATATTTTAAATATTATCATATTGTAAGGTCAAGGTAATATCACTTGCAGCTAATATTAACAATACATGAAGGTTAATATATTTTTCGATATATAAGAGAGAAAGGGAGATTATCATAATTACAGCACTTTCGCGCTTTGGGTTCTTTACATAACGAAATCTATTTTCATATTATATACAACAAATTATAGCCTTTCTTTTTTCAAATTAGTGTTTGATTTATCGTGTCTGGAAAATAATCTGAAATAATAGATTCCATGTGAAAATATTTTCTTTGTCTTGATATATAATGTGCATAATGTATGTAGATTTTAAAATTATTATCAAAATTATATGCCCTTATAGATTTTTATTATGTATAGCGTAAATTAAATTAATAATTTGGTAAAAAACTTGAGGCAATTTTTTAAGGATTTTTGTAGTTTGAATCTGTATCAAACTTTTCTTACACGCATCCTGATATTCGCGCCATTGATTGAATAATCTTCAATAAATAATTGCAAAGAGTCGATCAATCGTCTGGTTCGTGCGGTTAAAAGAGTGCACGGTTTACGCGACCTACGATTTCGTGCACGCGATATCAAACTCGCTCTCGAAGTCTACGTAACTTCGGTCAGAATTCCAGCCTTCATCTTCAAGGCGGGGGTTGCAATCGATACCCGGCGTGCCCTTTGACCGATACTCTCGCGTTAGTATCGATCGTATATGACGGTCGAGCCATTCATTCTCTCTCTCTCTCTCCCCCCCCCCCCTCTCTCTCTCTTTCTCTCTCATTCTTCCCCGTTTTCGATAGTAATTTAAAAATTTCTAAAAGTACGTATTAATTAAATTCGCATTATATCCAAGATAAAATTATTTTTATTCAGATATAAAGCACAAATTTTTTTGCTCAAATTATTTAATCCGTTTGCTTTTCGCTGCATGTCCTTTGCAATCGTGACATGCGATAGGATCGATAATATCTTCCGCGAAGTTCGCCAAAGTTCCACCGCGAACATGCATACGTACATGTGTTCTCCGATACTTATTATCGTGTCGGCGCCACACCTGGCGATGCACGGAATCCAAACGATACGATAAATTCAATGGGTGGAAACAATAGTTTGCGACGATTTTCGTGACGACCACCTGGACCTAGGTTGCACGACACCCCGGATATTAAACGCGGTGAACAAAGCGGACGGAAGTAATTACCGCTTTTAAAACTCACCCCGGAAGCATCCGGCTACCAGGGGAAACAAGGGAGGAAGCTCGAGACGCTTCCTGATTTCGTGCTGTGATTCGGTTAAATCATCGCGCGTGAAAAGTGGCGTCGCAATTGACCGTGACGCTTGTCTGACGCTCGTTTCTCGCATTTTTCAAACAGAGGGGATGTTATTTCGGAAATCATCGAGTAAAAACACCACTTTAAATAAAAATCTTTTGAAAATATAAAGAAAATTACAATCTTTCTCTCTCAAAAAAAATTTATATAAATATATATATATATTTTTTTATATTTCTATATATTTCCCAGAATTTTAATTATTAACACTATTGCTTAAATTTTTTAAATCAATGTAAGAAGAAACATAGAATTATATATATTTTAGATTGATGATACTAGGGAAGGGGCTAAAATTTTATTTTTCTCGAAATGCAATTTAACGCCAAGATGAGTCATATCATTAAAATAAAAATAATTTATATAATTGTTCTATATATCCGATTTATTTGTGAATCAGGAAATTTCTTCTGAGTTTTAACTTTGTTTCTCAAAGTCAAATTTTAAGATATAATGCGTACGACAACGGTAAGAATACGCAGCCGCAAGAGAAACGGTCTTAACGGTTTTCGCGAAGAACTCCTCAATTAAGAAGATTCCCGGCATTATCGCGACCATGTCAGCTACGCGCGCCTCGAGGAACTCTCGAACTGGTTGTGGTTTAACGGCCGTAGTCGTGCTGATGCCTCTCATACAGCGTCGCGTCGGTGTGGTAGCTGAACACAAAGAGAGAGAGAGAGAGAGAGAGAGAGAGAGCCACAGAAATCTCCACGCCAATAACTTTTTATTGAGCGAGCGACTCTTGCGCAAGAAATATGAATTGTTAATAGAAGGTAAAAGCAATTTTATGTACTCTACATAAAGGCGTGTCGATATATTCTAAGAAGTGGCTCTCTTTCTCTCTCCGCTATACATCGCCGACGCTCCGCTATGTAAATCGCGCACGGGAGAACCATCCCTGCCACCGCCACCCGCATACATTAGTTTTTATCTGTTTTACTTTTTTATTTGAAGGTAATTTTCATAAAATGCTTCTTACTCGCTCGAACTCCTTTTCCGCCGCCCTCTCAAACTCCCTTTTTTTCCGACGACTCTCCTTAAGAGATCTGATTCTACTTGATAATTCCGTTACTTTTACCTTTTAGCTTTTGATTTTCGCTCTTGCTGTCGATAATTTTTCTGTATCGCGAATATATGGATTCCTTTTTTACGCGGTCATATCAGAAGTGCACATTGCCAGCCTTAAAGGAAAAGTCATTAAATTCTCGTTTTTTGGAAATAATAATAAATATTCTATTTAAAATAAAAATCATTTCAAGTGAAAAATATCAGTTTTTAATCCCGTTAATTAATGAATATCGCGTAAATGTGGAATGCAATTAATGCTCAGAATCGAACTGATTATGATACTTATTGTAAATTATACTTTAATTAGACGCAGATTAACCGTTAATTAGGTAATCTGAAGTTATAACTCATCAGGTGCTATGTTTCAATTTCTGAAAGTTGTAAGACCACGTACTCAAAAGTTAGTAGATTTGCATAGTAACTCTGAATTACCTTGCATAATATATGCATGTATAATAGTCAGATATACACGTATATGCATGTATAAGGTCGTGAGATCGAACGGTATGAGAGCTAGAAAGTTTCAAAATTAACTTGTACTAATCGAGTACCGCGTAACAATCGATCTAATGAACTAATGAAGATTACTCGTTTTGAATTTGATAATGAAAAAATATTGGTATCTTTTCACAGAGTTTGAATTAGACAAATAATTATTTCCCTAATTCTTCACTGTATATCTCAAGTTTATTTTATTTTGCAAGTACCTACACGTCTTTTCTAGAATTGTGAGAGAATAGAGAGAAGGAGAAAAATCTCAGATTAAAATTCTCGTTACAATATGCACGTCATCTTGAATTCTTTTGACAGTTCGCTTCCCATCATCGATACCAGATTTTTTTTTTTTCGCAGAACATCCCGTACACATCTCTCTGCGTATTCTCTCATTCGGATCTATTTGCGTCGCGTCCGATCGTTCAGGGTGACACATAGGGGACGATCGTGGTCGCGGAAGCCCACCTCCTCGAGGTCGCGCGCTGTATATTGCGCGAGGCCAATGAAAAATTTAATAGAACCCGCCGGATGATCGATGTAAGATAGTCGGTGGAGAATAGCGAAGATTATAAGGGGGTTGGGCCGCGCTGTGCCGCGGCGAACAACCGCTATTCCGAGATGAGCGATCGACCCCCGGAGACACCGAGTCTGATCTCGTCGTCGCGCCACCCCATATATAGCGGGGACTCGTCACTCGCCTTATCTCTCGACGGGCCTGTCGCCCGATATAACGGAACGTCGAGTCCTTACGTTAAGCCGTTGTGAGATGACATGCTCGAAGAGTGACCGCGTCGGCGTCCAAGTTTCGATTGCCTCGCGATTACATGGTTTTGGCGTGATGTCGATCGCGTCATTGCATTGCTACATAGACTATTGTAGAGACCATGACTTTAGTTTACTCTAATTCAATTCAGTTATGGATTATTTAATCGAATTGAGAAATTCATTTTTAATCCATTTTTCTTCATTAAAATGTAGTTGCGATAATCGTTGAAATAAACGATTAAAGTCATTATTTTTCACAAACTTTTAAAGTGTAATTACGATGTAAAAGAGTATATATTATTTTGTTACACATGTAAAATCTTATTTTAATTTTAATTTTTTTTTTTTTTTTTGTAGTTTTTAATTCGCCGGATATAAATTTTAATTAGCAAAGTTTTTTTAAAAATTAAAAAAATATTATACAAAGAATATATAATTGTCACCCTCAAAATTTGTCTTATGGAGTACGTAAATACATATAGTTCAAAATCGAAGATTAGTTGGAATAATCTAAAGGTTTCAGCATTCAATTTTATCATTCGCGATAATTACATAGAAAAAATAGCGTATTATAAAATTTTTGTGAAAGAAATAATGGTCTTATTTTTTTTTTATTTTTTAATGAAAAGTCGTCAATTTCATTTTCATAAAAAATAAAATAAAATAATCTCATCATAAAGTTAATATATCTCATATATACCTATAGAATATTGAGATTACATTATTTTCTTGCATGATGAGAGTTTGACACAAGTTTTCGACACATTCTGTCATCTGCGATGATTACGTACGTATGGATATACGTATTCGGATTTGTTTGAAGGATGTTAGCGTCGAAGAATCGCGCTCTCGTTGGTGAATTCACCTCTCAGGCCAAAAGGAATAGCGTTACGTCGGTTGCGCCGGGATTCCATGGAAATGTTGCGCGACGTGGTGTGTCTTTCGCGCTCTCTGTGACAATCTCAAAAGAATCACTGGCGTGTACGGCTCTCCGGCTCGGTCTTCGGAGCTAACTTTATTAAACCGCGCGACCGTGCGTAAACCGGAATTATGAAATAACCACCGGCGCTGTTGTCACGGCCGTGTTGTTATTATCGTCGCGGCTGTCGCGGCGGTTCGCCGCTTAAGGGAGGGTCCGTGAAATTATTTATGCGTCGTCGGTTTACGCGCGCGCATTCCTACAAAACGCGTTCCGTCCAACGATCGCGCGTGCGAGCTCGTAAAAACATGCGTCGAGAGTCGATTGAGCAACACGTCGAAGAATATAATTGATCGCTTCTGGTCGGAGAAATAACACATTCTCATTTTCTTTTTCAAAGTCCTGGGGAAAAAAAGTTAATTTATGGAGAGATCCATAAAGTCTAATAATTGTTATTATAATGTCATTTTCATGAAAATTAATCTATAACGGTACTTTTAACTGATTGTATCTTTCTAGATTCTGTCTCTATAAAGAGGCGGAGGATAAATTACATCTCAATTACTAACATTTTTAATTTTATATTATAATTTTATATCAATTTTATAAAAAAGTGAATCTTTATTATTGCATAACATACACAAACATACACACAAATTATGAAATAGCTTTTTTATATCTATTAAATAGAAAAGATGATGTTTATCGAAGGAAAGTTTATCAGAATTTATATATATGTCACTTATTTATACATAATTTATTTTTGCTACAATTTTTGTTAATAAAACCTACTGTTAATGGTATAGGTTAACGATAAACGAGATCCGATTCTATGAGTTAAATACGTCGTCGCTTCTCATTCGAACGACTCTTTTACATTCACGATCGAGTCGCATGTTTGAGAAGAAAAAGAAGGAAATGAAAGTCAAAGGGATTTGGACGCACGTAACGCGCCGATAGTCCCGTTCTAAACGGTACTTGCGGAGCCAGCCACCGCAGTCGTTAATCTCGTTTTCCGCGAAGAGTATCGAGAGAAAGAGAGAGAGAGAGAGAGATGTACAGGAGCGAGTTTTGGATTCGAGTTAGGGGTAGACCGCACAAGGATCGCGGTGGCTTAGGTATCAGAATGTTCGCGGTTGGTCACCCTCGAGACTGGAATCAGAGACTGAGAGAGCGATCTGGAGCAGGCGGGGGTGGCGAGAGTGTCTTGCATGTGTGTGTATGATGCGATTCGTGTGCGAGATGGGCGAGCAAGACGGGGTTGCGAGACGAGAGGAAGCGAGAGAAAGAATGACGACGAGGGGAAAAGGGTGAAGTGTAGCAGGATGGAAAGAGAGAGAGAGAGAGAGAGAGAGAGAGAGAGAGAGAGAGAGAGAGAGAGAGAGAGAGAGAGAGAGAGAGAAACCGAAAGAGGGAGAAAAAGGACTGGGGGAGCGAATGTGGCGCGAGATTTACCCTAAAGCCCCGGGCAACCGCAACCCCCGAGCGATTTCGATTATCGATAGCACTCGTTTTAAAACACCCAGTGTCGATTTGCCGCTCGTCCCACTGGTAGTGCGCTAGGTGGTTGGTGGTCGCCCACCCCCGCCCGCGTTCCAGACCCTCCTGTGTGCGCTCTCTGTGCGATTCTTTTTATTCCCCACTCGTTGACGGACGCGACGATTGTCACGTTGGGAATTTGTGGTCCCCGCAGATGCCATTCGAGATTCGTCCGATTGGATGGGCAACTGTAGACACCTGCCATGCTTCTTTCGCGACGTTCACCTCGACGAGCGACCGCTTGATTATTCCGTCCGATAATATTCTGCGTCGCCCAAAATAAATCGTACCACGAACGAAATTACGCAATTTTCGAAAATTACGTTCCGTGAAAGACGATAGGGAGAAATTTTATATTAGATCAATGCATTAATTAAAATTGTGAATACAAGAAGGAATTCTTAATGAAAGATTTCAGTGGAATTCTGTTGCTTAAAGTTTTTACCTTTCTCATATAATATGACTTTACTAATTTTTCTGAAAAAATTGTAAAGTATTGTAAAGTAAAAACATTTATGTGCACTAGAAAATATTTTTTAGATTTATTGATTTTTAAACAGATCTCTCTTGCATACCTATATGCTTTTAATTATATCGTGTGATTACGAGAGCGGTAAAATTCATTTAAAAAAAATTGTGTTTATTAATATTATTTCTTACATTTTAATATTTAAGTATATTATTTTCTTATCTTTTTAAAGGTTAAGTTGTTCTCCAATTTCTAAATGAATGTTGTTATATTTATTTTAATATACATGTGCTGTACGATTGATAAAAAAAAAAAGAAAATTCTCTTTTATAATCTATAAGTAATATTGCAGTCTTATTAGAGGCAAAATTAGATATTCAATAAAATAGCGGTTAGCATAACGGAAGGAATCTGACTGGAGGTGAATTCGATGGAAATTGCTCATTAGCGGAAACTTTGCGGAGTAACCGTATCGTTTCTCATGCGTGAACTCCTCGCATGTGCCTTACATATGTCAGTCGAATCTCGTTCCCCTCGTGTTAGATGAATACCAGTCCACCCCCTGACGATCAGGCTAGCGAAGTCAGGTATAACCGTCATAATCACGCATCGTGATTTTTGACCATCTGCTGGACGAGTTGCATCGTGATTTTACACCTGCTCGTCGCTCGTTTCGAAATCGCTCGCTCAATCTGCTGTCGCGCGAACAATCGCTGATGTTTCCGGAACTATCGGGCAAAGAATTATATGTTCTCGTTGGCTCTTTTGTTTCCCGATACACCCGCTTCGCGATGTCGATCGCGTGGGAACGCTAATGAAGAAGTTATCGTACGAAATGCGTCACGCTGGAAATTAGGGAGACTGTTGCCTCCCTCTCTCCTCTCTCCCCCAGCGCTACGACAATGCATACGCGGTCGCCCCATATGAATTAATGTGCGTTCGGATTGCTGGTATGACATTATACGATCGGCATGTACAACAATAGCAATGAAAAAAAATTATCGTTTGATCGCGTGCGTTGTAAAGTATAGCATTCTGTGGACACAGCTAGAGTCCGTTTCACGGAAATAAATTCGAAATCCAGAAACATATTTGGAAGTTTAATTTATATTGAGTTTTATTAATTTATGTAGAAATATTATTAAAAATTATGTATCTTGATTAATTATCAGATTATTACGAGCAACGAAATATTTTGTAACAAATTTAATTTGCAAAAATAGATAAACAAATTTAAATATTATAAGAGCTAAGGAGTTAATTTTTTTATGTACATACATTAATAAGTACTTGCGAAAATATTTTTGTGCATTTATTGCAAATTTTTACTTATTTATTAAAGTGCTACATTTATATCGAACTCCGCCTTCTTTTTTACACAATTGGGATGAGAGCAACAGCTCCTTCTACCCCTTCGTGCGTGTCAACTTTGAGCATTATCTGAGATATTTTTCTTTTTTTTTATTTCCTTTCCGCGGAAAACTTTTCTACGATCGCAATGACAAACGACGCGTGGGCCGCGGTTGGGTGACACAGAGGGCAACTTTAGTCCATCGTAAGTTGAAATTTCAGCGGCCGGAAATTCCGCGGCATTATTCGTCTCCGAGATCTCGCTGCCGTTATAGCATTGTGTGTCGCAGTAGGAAATGATGCAGGTTAAATGTACCGAGCGGTAGATAATAAACAACAATAATACACACTCGAGATAAATAACGTGCGACAGATATCGCGCGCGCGAAAACATAAAATATTTGTCCCCGGGAGTCGGGCCAGGTCATCCGTCATTCCCGGTTCTCGTGAAATCGATAAAGCCACTAAAGGATATTTATCACTGAGAACGCGCTGTAAAGCTTTCTCCCCTTGACTTCTACTCTGATGCACAAGTATCTGGATTCACAGCATGCTTAGCGTGCAAATTTTCTATTATTGATCAAATTAATTCTCTGAGTGAATTTCGTTACATTATTGTGTGTGTATATATATGTGTATATATATATATATATATATATATATATATATATATATCTATTGATAAAATTGCGCACATTTCTAAAATTTTGCTCTGTCTTTTGCTAATATTTTTGCAATAGTGTTGTCATTGTATAAATAATGAAACACAGACTATACATAAATACGAAAAACAAGCTTTTTTATTATAATATTAACATAGGTAAAAATGAGGCACATTACTCTTTCTGTTACACATATGACATCATATGCGACTTTAGCCATTTCATTCGCACTTACATATATTTTACAGCAATATGTCGTTTCTTTGCGTAATTTGTTTTTCTTATAATTCTAATCCATAATATATTCGATCATATCAGGTTAATGCTATGCGACATGCAATGATAATCTGCGAAAGCGGCGAACGATCAAATAAATATTGTCAGTTTGCTAGTCATTATCAGTTGTAAATGTCATTAAAAGTCTTTTAGAACTTTTTCTGTGATATATGCGCTCTCGCGGCCTTTTTTCTTAAAGCAAGCCAAACAGTTACTTGGCCAAGGAAAAATACAGACAGCTGTTGGAACTCCCGGAGTAGAACTGATTGAGGTGAAAAATTTTATATAAGAATATATTATATGAATATTAATGCGCGCGATTGAAAATGCTGATCTTTCGATTTTCTCTTATGTCAACCATGACGGGGTAAACTCTATTGCCGCAACATCGACCTGAAAGTGCGCAATTTTATCAATAGATATTTATCGAATAGAAACTGGACGCATATGTTACTATGATTATAAATTAATTGCACAAGACGTGTTTATCCAACGTAACTTTAAAATCACGGATTGCAATAACAAGATATAGAAATACGAAACATTACCAAGCACACATATATAACTTTTATTCAATTATTATATTGTCTTTCTCTTTGATAGAGGTAAATGTTCTTGAAAAAAAACTTCACCCAAAAATTATTATTCGAGATATGCAATATCTCAATTTATAGATTAGACATTACGAACGCTTAATAAAGAACGAGCCACTTAGCTTTTGGAATAAGAAATACTTTTATTTATACTGTTAGCTCTTATCAACTACTTAGGAGTCGATTTCTTCGATTTCTCAGAACCAACGTTGATTGCCGTTTGCGAGACGACAAACTCGGCAGACACGAGCGAAAAAGCGAAAGACGGGAGTAGACGTTCGTCGTGACGAACGAACGTACGCGCGCGCGCAATTGTGGATGTGCGTGGCTGTAGGGGTTCAATTTGTCGAGCTGTAAGCAAATAACGTTTCTCTCCGAGTTTGCTTGGAGTAGAGCCAACGACGCGACGTCCTTTAATTTAAAGTCCTCCTTCGATATCGGGCGATGTGAGCTACCACCTATCTACCACCTACCTACCTACCTCTACCTACCCGGCTTTGGTTCGCTGTCGGTGCGTGCTTCATTTTCAACCACCTCGCCGTGCTTGCACGCAGCCTGCGCAAACAGATGGGGTGGCCTCGTGCAAACAGTTATTGTTTGGCACAGGCGCTTATGCACGCCTGTGAACCAGTATCGACGCAGAGATCTCAATTAGTACGGCACTCACTTAACGCGATCAGCCGTCGTCGACGCGACTCCGACATCCGGCATTCAATTAATTGAACACTCGTTCTCCCGCGTGCCTCAGAAAGATTTCTCTCTCTTTTTCTCTCGGCGGCGTTTTCTAGCTTCTTCCTTCGACTTTTCGAAAAAGGCTGACACAAGTTCTTAATTCTAAGGAGTACAAGTGGATTTGTATACCACTTGTATACCTGAATTTCTATATATAAAGCAAACATGATTTTGTTAGGGAATTTTATTAAAAAGGGGCTAATGATTTTTGCAATATTTAGAAGAAACAAATATATGTGTGTGTATGTATATGTATGTATCCATGCATGCGCGCGCTTTGTAAAAATTAAATGACACTGCATATCGAAAGAATTTAATTCAACGAATGAAAATCTTTGTTTCTATTAATTTATTAGATATATTAACATATTAGTCCTCTCGCAGATTTAATTAAGATACATGTAAGGATTAAACGAAAACTTGTCATTGTACTGCAATAATTCAAACATACACGTTACATTGTGATAATCGCGAAATATTTCCCTCTACTCGACTTCTACTGCTTCTTCGCAGATTAAGATCACTCCGGGTTGACAATCGTTTAAAAAAATCACCGAGGCGCGATGTCGCCCGATATCAATACCGGGAAAATCTTGCCCATAAACAAGAAGGCTTAAGCGCGGAATCCTCGAAATGACCAAAGGCTGTTCTCGCAAAGGGAAGCAGTGACTGTTCGAGAGACTTGCGCGAGATCGCGGGGTTGGCTGGTGAAATCCCTGGTTGGCCTCGGATGGGGTAAAATTACGCGTGTGTGCGAGAGAGCGGGCGAGAAAGAGGGAAAGAGCGCGCGAGAGAAAGAATCTTACATTCAAAATAGCAGGGATAAGGGCTGAGCTTTCGGATTTGGCAGTCACCGTGGCGAGGGCGTACGAGCGGTCGCGAGACTCTACTCTCGAGGAGACAGGATCAGGAAAGGTGGGGTACAGGTTGTAACATGCAAATTTGAACCTTAAAGGTTTTATGTCGGCGATATCTCGGAATCATCTTCCCTTCTTCCTCGATCACGTAGGCGGCGTGGTCCTGGGAGGATTTCGCCCCGATCTTATCTAGAGCAAAATTGTCTCGCGCGTTGAAAAGAGAAATAGACAATCTCTCGTTGTCCTCGTCTCTAAAAAGCAGAATCGCGTTAGCCTTTCACCGCGTGCACGATCTCCAGGTTGACAGGTTGATTTCTCGCCGGTTAGCGATTTCCTGTTGGCATACGATCTGAAGGTCTCTGTAAGGTTTTGCTCTTTTCGAAATGACATGCTTTATATAGTGAAATGCTTCATTAAGAAACTGTTTATTCCTAATCAAGGAATTTTTTCTTCTTTGAAAATCAATATATGTATATCGCAGAAAATGTATTGAAAAATTTGAATTTACTAAAGTTTACGCGCATTTAGGTAAAAAATTTTAAACCATTTTTTTTTGTGAAAAAATATAAAAGCGCAAGTAATTTGTTGATTTTTATATAAATATCGTTATTCTAGTAATAACAGGAGATATTTTATTTTATTATTATACAATATTACATATTTTTATTTTGATAATATTCTTTGAGTTTTTCTTTATTAAATACAGATTTTTATCGCTTATATATATAGTTGTTACAATAGGACGATTATAGCACGATGTGTTATCTATATTTGAAATTTTGTACGTCGCGAAATTTTCATTCTTTTTTCCGGCTAATTATTGCATTTCACCAATGACCGTTTTCAGATCGAATGATAATCTTCCTCCAAAAGAATTTATTATGAGTACAGAACGAAACGCGAATGGCTTATACAGCGTGTCGCGCGCCGCAATCAGATACAAAATTGCAAACGATTTTAATACGGTGGCTCCATAATTCATGGTCGAACCGCGTATTTTTATTGCGCGTGCGGCGATCGAGATTGTTATCTAAATTGAATCGGATACCGGAGTTCTGGTGTGTCGCTTCTATAAACACGGGCGTAAACCACAGACATACTGCGATTTTTTAAGCTGCTTTCTATGAAAATCGCTGAAAACTCGCGATATAATGAACGAAACTGTTAGCGTAAATAATTGGCGTAGTCGATCACAAGCTTATCAAAATCTTTTTGTCGTGTTTCGTGTCTAATAGATTATTAAATCTTTTTTTCGCGCGAAGTTATTAAATTGAAGTAACAATTAAATTTTCAATTACGTATCCTTTCTTCAAATTATTTTCCTTCTTTCCTTCTCATTTTGTTTTATCTATCATTTATTTAATTACGACTAATCTATGATTTTTTAATCAATATACTAAAAGTTTACAAATAATTATGACGCTCTTCGCGGAGAGAAGAGAAAGATGGGATAGATCATGCCAAGTTTCTCGTATCGTGATTACGCCCGGACCCGTTTGGCGCTTCTGAAGTTGTACGATGCAGATCAATCATGCAGATATTAATATTGCGGGTCCACATTGGCCGCGCATTCGGTAGTCATGCTGCACTCCGGCCATTCATCATAGCGCCGTAGTAGGTTACGGCACACCGAGGGCGTGTGATTAGAATCAGTTACCCTTTACTTGTGCGCGCGCGTTGCCACTGTCCCCGTGGTGGCAGTGGGTAACCCTTGATATCCCGGACAAGGATATCCCCTCGGGTACCATCTGCCAAGAGCCGTTCCTTCTATCTCCATAGTGTCGCTCGCTCCGATGGGAGAGGCCGTGGGTTGCGCGGTGGTCCTCTCTCGAAAAATTAATAAGCCACGGTCTCTCACGGCTGCGTCATTAAGGCTGCGCTTAACTTTCAGCTCCGGTCACGCTTGATGATCGCATGATCACAGCGGCCATGATCTTGATGAATTAATCGCGAAAAAGTAATGTGTTACTTTTATTATATTTAAATTAATATCTTGATATTATTTTATGTTAAAATAATGTTGGAAATTTTGAAAGGTTAAGATTTACGTAATGCTGTTATTGTGTGTTACTTATAATTCTTTAATTATTTTTATTTGAATCAATTGAAGGACGAAAAATGATTCAACATTTTGTGAACCTTTAATAGAATTTTATAATTTTGCAACGTTAAGTATCAGTTTTTGTTTCATATTTTTGTGAGTTTTATTATGATATGAATTTTATTTTATTAATGTCAGAATTACATAACGGGATTTTATTGAAATATAGATATGATCCAATGTAAGCTAAGTAGAGAATTTTATAGTGCACAAGTGGCTTATCATGCAGATAGAAATCATTTAATATAGGTTTTTAAATTATTAAATAAAAAATGGATAGAGTATTATTAAATTTTAAAAAGATAGTGGATCATGCCTTTGTTACGCCAGGAAACAGATAAAAAGTTCATTTGCTTTAAAAGTATCTTAATTCACTTTAATAACGGAAGTGATAATGGTACATAATGTAGTATCCCGGCACTTGTAGGCCTTGATCGGCGCTGATAACGTCACTTACGTTATTCCAATTACGTGCTCCCGTGTAATGACTTACACACGATACGCTCTTGCGGGAGAATGTGAAGCACGGGCCGAAATTACGTGAACTTCAGCTACGCGTACAATTTACAGCAACCCTCCAAGTTATATTACGTGGCCATTTTGGTCACGACGTCGTAAAATCTATTATTTAAGCGGCTACCGAGCCGGGGCCAAGAAGATTGCATCTAAAAGCTGTAGACTACGGACGAAGTACGTCTGTATATACGCGCGTCCACATTTACAATGTGCGCCGATGTGCGAGGTATAAAGGAAGAGAAAAAGAGAGCGAGGGCGAACAGACTGCTGGAAATTTGGGACAACTTTCTATTGTTCTTATGGAATAGTAACGGCAATGGTCACGTTGGCGATGTTTCTCGGTCGTAAAATTTAGAAATCGCATTAATCTCTTTTGTTCCGCAAGATGTGTAATACACACATCTCTGATAAAAATACATATCTATATTCATATATATCGAATTTATTTTCTATTATATTTCACTCGTCAAAAAATATTTCTACTGAAAGCAGGAAAATGTAAATCCACAGATTGAAAAATTTATGCATTATAATGGAAAATATTATTAGTAAAATATGGTTGCATTTTTAATAAGTTAAATAAACATGACATAATATTGAATTTCGTAATCAAAATATTATTTATCGCAAATGAAAAAAATGGAAAGCATTTATGTATAAGAGAAATATTTGCGATAATTATCGACGCGTACGAGCGTGATGGTGCAATTTGATTTGTGGGTGGAAGGGCTCGAAGGAGGAGAAATGTAAAGTCTCCCTCTTGTAGGCATCGGATGCGTCACTTTGCAGAAAACAGTCTTTTGTTCCTTATTTATTGCGACATGAATAAAACACGGAGGAGGAGCAGCGGCGAGCGCCGTATTAAATGCGGTATAATTTTCAAATTTTAGGAAATAAATAACGGGTAAACGATACGCAGACACGCGTGGGGCGTTTCGCCCTTTTCGCTTCGCTCCCTCCTCTCTCTCTCTCTCTCTCTCTTTTTTCGTTTCCCTTGAGCATACATAAATCGTCGAGTTCACGTGGGTATTCCGCGAAGAATGCCGAGAAGGATGCGAGAACTCCTTTAAAAAATATTGGATTATATTTGCGCGTATTTAGTATGACATGTGAGTGGCAAAAAATTATAGATTTCGGACAGCGATCGTTAAAAGTAATTTTAAGTAGGCGCAACAAGCGAAACTCTAACATTTAAAATCTTCAACTTAACTTGAAATTTTAAAAGTTTTTGAATTTTTTTTTTAATGTATATATTTTATTTCTATATTTTTTATATAATATAATACTGTGATATATATATACTGATATAATTCTGATGTTATGCCAAAATTTGCGACAAAATTATTTGGCATCTAAAAATATTCAGTTAAGATTGCGCCTCTACGCTTCTAAAGTAAAGATACAGAAAAGAGAAATGGACAAGAGGAACTTTTGAAACGGTAGTTCCACGATTACGTACGCGAGCATGCTCATATCGTCGCGCGGCGTTTCACCGCGTTTCTTTAATTGCCGGCATTAATCACGCGTAATTACGGGGAGCATCTTGTAACGGTGCTCCGTGTTTGTCCGGTGAGTATTTCCTCGTGCGATTTCGGCCTAACCCTTTGACGCCAGAGGCGCAGGGACGACGGAAAATGGGTCCGCGAACGGTTTGCCGCGTCACGCTATTTCCGCGGCTACGCCACTGAGAATTAACCCCGAGGAGCAGTAACCGCCATCCGCGGCCGCAATTAGTACGATACTGCATGGAGTGGTTACGGAGGGTCCCCCCTCGGCCAAACCCCGTTTTGATCGTCGTGGCTAACGAACGGTTAACCGTCCTTAAGTGGCGCCCGAGCGACGCGTACGCCACTAGCGAAATTGCGCTAATCTATGCTAATATTGATCGGCGACTATTGATAATGCCGCAGCTATAATGCGCTTTCCTCGCGCGGAGTCTCTCAGCAATTTGCTTGTGTAACGCCAATTCCGAGAACGTAATAGCGTAATCTCGTAATTTTCGTCCCACCGTGTCGATGGATGTCGTAATATAAGGTGTATTTGTCGCGGTTAATCGGACAAAAATATTTGATTAAATTTTTTTTTCATCGTGTACTTGAGCATTATTATTATCATTGAAAGAAATAACTAAAAAGTATTTTTGCATTAAACTAGGATGCTATGAATTTCTATTAACTTAGTTTTGTCCCAAATTTGAGCCCCTCTCGACATTTGCAGAGCTTAGTTTTATTAACATTGTTTTAAAAGGGATCTACTTGAATTTATTCCAAGATGATAATGCGTGTGGAAAATTTTTTTATTTCACGTAACGCTCGTGAAATTTGCCTCGTCGTTAATGCCCGATATTAATCCGGCCGATTAACGAGCGACGCGATGTTGTTACTTTAACATCGGGCTTCGTGGTTGGGAGAGAGCGTGCATTAGTTCGTCTCGTGCAACATTAAATACGGCGCGAGCGTTTTACAGCGGGCGCGCGCACAGCCATCTTGGTTATTGATTGCACCCTAGTTACGGGCACACGGACGACGACGACGAGGCCGGCTGTCTCGTTTGCTTTGGTTGCTCGTTACTTTCTGTGCGACCACGCATTAGCTCTCGCCAAGTCGACACGCAGTCGCCGATATGTACGTGCGCAAACACTCGACGCGAAATTACCTCCTTTCAAACGCGAGAAATATCTTCAACTGGAACAAAATATAATCGACTTTTTTGATTTAAAACTGTCTGTGATATTTGCAACCAAAGGACATTTTTTTTTATAAATTATAATTTTGCAGAAAAAAAGATAAAAGTTAAGCGAATTTTTTATGCAATTTTGTCTTAAATTTAAATGTTTAAATAATATTTGATATTGCTAAGTTTGTTTTTCTTCCTTTTCGGCCAGTAAGAGTCATCTGATATAATAAAAGTAATAAAAATTATTAAACTATTATAAATAGGTCAGGAAAGATTAATAATATTAATCAAACTTTTAATTTTTTTTAGATAATTTATGGAGCTTTTAATTTTTATGATACAAATAAAATATAATTATAATAAAATAATAAAATAAATTATATATTATAATGTAATGAAGCATATTGTACGTTGTGTTGAATGTCAAAATTTTCTCTGGTCAGAAGTATGAAATTTTCTCCGTGTCGAACGTAGAACGCGCTCGGTCAGGTCCCCGCGGGTTGCTGAATTAAATATTTAAACACTTTCCATTAGCGTACCGGTTCATACTTATCAGGGATAAAGTCAAAGGGGTCTTCCGCAAAGTCATGTCTCGAATAGGGAATAAAGGGTAACTGCTTTTTCGCACTATGCTCCGAGTTTTTTATTTGATTCGCCGATTATGTAAACGTAAAGTAACTGAAATGTTTTATTTGTTTTTGTGTCTGATTGGCATAATATTTCGAAAAAAAATGCAAAATCGTGAAAGATAAGTAGTAGAAATTTTGGATATCGCGAATCAGTTTGTTATAGCCAGATGGGTTTGTTATAGTCAGATTGGTAAGTAGAGAGAATTGTAAATTTGTACGCAATGAAGGAGAGAAATTAAGTTTCTTAGGACAAGAAATTTTCGGATTATTTTTCTAAAAATTTCATAATGCTTAAAGCGTAAATAATTAAATCTTACAAAACCTAGAGTTTGCGACCTATAACAATGATTTCGTTATGCATGATAAAAGTAAAGAGTCATCTTCCATAATTTTCTATAAAGTGAAGTTCTATAAAATTTTCTTCGCCTTTATTATTACAGAATGTTTATATCGCTATACATTACCAGTAATTACATCTAATCGCAATACCACACATGTCAATTATTTGTATCATGAAGTCACGAAGTCTTCGCAGTAGCTGTTACTCGCGCTTGGAATTATCGTGCATTCGAACGAATGCCATAATTTTATAGCGTACAAGCGAAAAGGCTCGCGGTTGGCTGGCCGTTAAGCAAATGCTCACCTCACGCGAGTTGATTTAGCTTTCAAAGCGATTCGACGTGAGACATCAATAATATGGTACGTCAAAAATTGACCTATCCATAACCCGGCGAGGAAGAGAAGGAAAAGGGGGAGGAGAAGAAGGAGGGTGTTCTGCATGATTTAAATCGTTTTCCCCGTTAGACAATTTATCGCGGATCATTCTCTCGTTATTCAATGGACATCTCGCGAGGTTCACGGCTGCCACGCAGTCTATCGGGAGTTGCATGTAATAGTTTAATTCATATGTAAATGCTATGCTGAACTCCGCGGTGAGCAAGGTGGCAGGGCATACATATATGCGAAGAGAGTACACGCGAGAAAGAGAGAGAAAGAGAGAAAGGGGAGAGGGAGTTGTTCGTACACTTGCGCAAGCGACCTCATAAATCTGCAATAGGATACTTCACATAATTAGAATTAGCCTTTCTGCTTCACCGAGCTACTGCCACGTCGCGATAGATCATCCACGTGCATTTTCTACTTTACAAGGCTCTAAACGGAAGCGTATCCATTCGCGATTTTCGGAGTATATTACGTATTAATCCGTTAATTAATTACGGCTGTTTGCGAGAAGAAAAACAGGGCCACATTTTCTGAAATATTATCTCTTTAAAGCATGGGAGATATCACGCCGCTTGTGAGAACGAAACTGAAGCATTGTTGCAAATTCTTTGATCAATAGAAATTATTTAATCATTTAAACGTATGAATATATTTCGTAAAATATGTATATTTAAGAATTGAGAGAATCCTTTTTTCTCGACAATGTCACAAAAATTTCAGAACAATATAATATACTATTTTACATATAGATATATCCTCAAACTTAGAGAATTCGCCAATAAGAATATTATTTTCTTTTACTGATAACAAAGGCTCTCTCTATCGGGAAAACAATATTTTCAAATGCATATTTTTGTGTAACAATTTTTATAATATCTTTTGAATATATTTAAATAAATTTAATAAAATGTATTTAAATTTTGATAAAAAATAAATATATATTTCTCAAAGTTTAGACATATTTTTCTGTATATTATCCTGTATATTTAAATTTGATGTCTGTAAAAATTCAACTATGATATATGGAATTAAGTACAATACTGCAAATATCTGTTAGACAACGCATTATCACGCTAATGGTTCATAATAATGCAGTGATACTATCTTGGATCGGTATCGAGTATATGTTTTTATCTAACGGACTAAAATGTAAAAGATATTCACGGATGTAAAAAATATTTGAATTACCGAGCGAGAATCGGCGATTCGACGAACATCGGCGTACCGCGCTTTTAATTGAAACAAATAGAGTGATCAGCGAGTGGTAGTACGACAGGACGGAGAGCAGAGGGGTTGTAGGCCATCGCGAACCGAACGAGAGTGGCGATAGAGGGTAGAGCGAGAGCGCGTGGGGTTGCTGTGGGTACACCCTTTCGTGGGATTATTCGACCGGGTAATGTATGGCAAACATAAATCACAGAGAGAGAGAGAGAGAGAGCGCGCGGGACTGTCGCTTGAACCTACACGAAACTCTGTGTCGGAGATGATCCACTCGCTGCATGCCGCGGTTAGACTAATTGGTGGGCAGAGCCAGCCCGCGCCGCGGCTTCAAGGAGGTAAAAGACGATCGACTCCCTCGCTCGAAGTCGCGCGAAACGCGAGCAGCGTCGATCGACGACCAGTTGATTCGCGAGACACAAGGATACGACGTGGAATCTTAGAATATGACTCCCGTTTGATTAAGAGAAAATTAATTTTGTTTTAGGCGATAATTTAATTTAAAAATAACTTTATAAAAAATTGCGTGTGAAAAATTCCATGTGCTATACTTGTCGGATTAAGATGATATTTATGATTTGGTGAAAGTTTAAAACATGATTAACTTTAGCTATAAACGAAACGAAGTATGCGGTACGGAAAGATACAGGTACTTAAATCAGAATTGCTGAGTCGGGATTATTTAAATATCTCGCCAATGTAACTCGGCTTTAACATAACATTCATCCTTTCACTACAGCATAGCTATGCAAAGGTTTTTGAGGCCGGTTCATTAGTCCCGCGTTCTCATTGACGTTTCGTTTGTAATCCGCGATAGTGGTCTAGTTGCGGTGGTACGTTAGTCTATCGTGGACGTATATCCGTGCGTCGTTACGCTAAGTTCTAATGATGGTAGCGATCGACGAAGTCCGATCGGCACGAGCGTACCGCGGAGAATATTGTTAACAAGAGTATCGGTGAATCGGCAGTCCGCGAGTTTGATGTCATAGGAAAGTTGTTTTGTATTATCGGCGCAGAATCTGAAACCAGAAGTTACGGGTATCGAGTCGCGCTACGCTGCTGGTTAGGGTTGGACGAGCGGCTGCGTTGGCTGCGAGGGTTAGCAAAGAGAGAGAGAGAGAGAGAAAGAGAAAGAGAGGACAAGAGAGAGAGAGAGAGAGAGAGAGAGAGGACAGCCCTAGCACGTACCAACGTGGAGTCGATGTAACGGGTAGACAGTTGTACCCGCTGGATACACTCTAGCGAACTCGTACGCGCGAACTCCTCTGTAAGCCTTGTAAGCGATACCGTTGTAGCAGACGCACGCGAGTCTGTTGATACCAGCCGTTGGATGCGGCATACTCACACTGCATGTGATAAATTACGTTGGCCTGGTTCGTCAATACAAGAAACAACAAACAACAACGTGGAAAAAATCGTTGATAGATATCAATGACAACAAATATGATTATTAAGCCTCTTTATTTTTTGGGGGGGGGGGAATTGATTAATCTTTTAATTAGTGTTATATGAGTCTAGGATCAGTAATAAGTATTTGCCACGATTCTTTAATATTTTCTTATATGTTATTTATATTTTTTATTTGACGAGAAAACTACACCTACACGATAGATTTTACTCATTTGAATATATTATTTTATCATTTTTTAATCTTTAATTTAGTTTCGAGAGTAGATATAGAGAGAGTATAGAAACCGAAGTATATTGAAATTTTTAATATATAAATGCTTCTTATTATTTTTACAGTTTTCCTATTTTACTTATATAATTTAGCAATAAGAGGATTCTGTCAGTTTTTTTTTTAATAAAAAAGTTTTTGATGACTATATTCTTACGTTATAATACATATAATAGATGACATATAATAGATAGCAGCAAACGTAGGAACATTCCCAGCAAATCAAGATAGCATCGTTATCGCCAAAATCCGTCTAGCGTAAATAGCTGAATAATAAGACGTTTCTAATCAAGGAAAGAGGCTTTGACACCTACTGTCGTTATAACAAATTCTATAGATAAATCAGCGTCATCGTGCACATTCTAAATCGTGACGAATTGTTAGGCACGAGCATCGCGGATCAGTCGACGCGGATGCAAGCGCCGCTATGGGAATTGCGACGCGTCATGATGTTTAATCGAACGACTATCGTAATAATCGTTAGCGTAGGGGAAGAGATCAATGCGATACGAACGAGGCACGACGATGACCCCTTCGTGAGAAGAAACGGGCGTCGGAGAATACGGCTCCTCGACTCCGCCGTCTGGATGCTTCTCGTTTTATTATCCTTCGCGTTAGACACTTGTCCCATAGTATCGCAGCAAAACGTAACGCCGTTAGAGTTTCTAAATGGCTTTGTGCTCGACGGAAACAGTCATTTGCGATAAGGGCTTGTTCGCGTCTTCGGGAGTGCCGTATTCGAGAGGGAGAAATTTCAGAGTGAAAGAACGCGAGGGTGAACCTCGCGGAAGATCGAGAAAAGCGACCGTGATCGTTAGAGGGCGACGAACAGAAATAAAGAGGGAGAGAGAGAGAGAGAGAGAGAAGGGGTTGGAAAAGCCTGGAAAAGGCGGTTTGAGAGTGTGAGAAAGGTAAAGGAGGAAACAAGGAGTCTTACGATAGCGGTAGAGGAGAGTAAGCGACATTACAATCAAAGTAACATGTTTTAAAGCGAGCCAGACATTCGAGAAAGCTCTTGCGTCGTTTTAGCAGTTTGCACCGCTTTGACCAGAAATAGAATTTTCCCAGTTGCGAAATAAACTTGCGTATTGTTGGGTTGTCTGAAGTTGTCTGAAGTTGGTTGTCACACTATTTCTAAGATCGGTATACAAATTTATATTAATATTTCATTAAAATTTATTATTTTCTTCAAAATTAAAATAACAGCGTTTTTAAAACAAGCCGCTTACACACACACACACACACACACACACACACATTCATTAATCTTTTATAGTCAAGATTAAGAATTAAGCTGAAGAAGATTTATATTAAAAATAAAAAATAAATTAATTTTATAAAAACTTATACATGCAATATAATTTCTGTTAACATTTATTAATTATTTTCGCTGATATCGTAAATGTTATACGAGGGTGGTCTGAAAAGTTTCCGACCTAACAAAGATACAACACATTTTTTCTGAAATTTTTTTTTTATTTTTCAACATAGTCTCCTTGTAACTCTACACACTTCTCCCAGCGATGCTCCCATCTCTGTAACCCGTCAAAATAGTACTCGGCATTTTTCTCTGCAAAATAATTGTTCACGAAGGTGATTGCCTCTTCATTTGACGAAAATCTTTGTCCTCCGAGCGCAATTTTTAGATGAGGGAACAAAAAGAAGTCGCTTGGGGCTAGATCTGGTGAGTAAGGCGGATGGTCAAGCAGTTCAAACGATAATTCGTGGATTTTCGCCATGGCAACCGCTGAGGTGTGAGACGGTGCGTTGTCTTGGTGAAACAGGATTTTCTTTTTCTGCAAATGTGGCCGTTTTTCCGCAAGTTCTGCCTTCAGCTTGTCAAGTAATGATGCGTAGTATGCTCCTGTAATGGTTTTTCCTTTTTGAAGATAATCGATTAAAATAACTCCATGACTATCCCAAAAAACAGTCGCCATCACTTTCCCAGCCGAAAAAACAGTTTTTGCTTTTTTTGGAGCCGGTTCCCCCTTTGCAGTCCACTGTTTGGATTGTATTTTTGTTTCGGGCATATAATGGTGTATCCAAGTTTCATCTACAGTAATTAATCGGCGCCAAAACTCGGATTTATTGCGCCTAAACTGCGTCAAAAGAGCGTTGGAAATGTTCATTCGAACACGTTTTTGGTCTAACGTGAGCAAACGCGGCAAGCGTTTCCCAACGCGCGGACAGCTTTCTCATGCCTAAATGTTGATCTAATATGTGACAAACACGTTCTTTTGACATGTTCATAACCTCTGCTATCTCTCTCACTTTAATTCGGCGGTCGTCTAGCACCATTTGGTGAACTTTGGCGATGTTTTCGTCGGTAGTTGCAGTTTTTGGACGTCCCGAACGTTCATCGTCTCCCAAGCTCTTACGGCCACGTTTAAATTCAGCTGCCCAAAATTTCACTGTGGTAAATGATGGTGCAGAGTCCCCATACACAGAATCCAACTCATCTTTGATTTGCGTAGGCGTATTGCCTTTCAAAAACAAATATTTAATGACAGCTCGATACTCGATTTTGTCCATTTTCACAAAAAAACTCACACCAACTCACTCAAACGACTGTTACATAAAAACTGCGCGTCCAAAATGGCTGAAACTTTAGATGAGTAACTGTCAACAGATGAACAACGAAATTCAGTAGCTTTTATTTACGAGTGTTGTCATCTTCACGTTGAGGTCGGAAACTTTTCAGACCACCCTCGTACTTGAAAGCTTAAAACACGAGAGACTTGTTAATAATAACAACAAAACAGTGTATAAAGCTAAAACTTATAATGTATTAATATAATATACTATCTTTCTGTGATATACACACGAAAATATAATCTCGAAATTTAAACGATAATTTGTTATATATAAACTAATGTATTATAGACAATATTTTTATTGGAGGATAAGATGGATAACTTTTTTTTACGTATTCCAATAAGTTATACTAATAATAGGCGGAACATTATCGGCGAAAGTTTAAAATGTTTAAGAGCGATGGTTTTTACGGATAGGACTTTAAAGTGGATCGGCGACCCCGGCGGGATTATTATCCAGTTAGTGTTGGGGTTGTGGCGGCGCACATGGGTTCTAAAATCGCATAAATAACTCAACGGGGATAAACCTCTCGCGTGTCGAAGGAGAGACTAAGGATAAGGGGAACGAGGTAGCAGAGAGTGATCCAGAAAGAGAGCGGAAGGATCGTATTAGAGGGTGTACATCGTTACTCAAGGTTAAAAGATACGATTTTAGGTAGTGATTTGTCGAGTCGCGTGTATGAAAAATTGCGCGTACCGTGAATTTTATAAACATATAGCCGATAAAACGATTTGCTCTATCCCGATCAAATTTAGATATGCGCCAAAGGAGCGTTTTTGAATGCAGCAAAAAATATTTCCGCGCATAGAAATAAGATCTTTTTATACAAGAACGAAAATATTTCAATGTGCTTTCGCAACATTGCGTTTCAAACTCTTTAAAATTTTATATTAAATCTTCCGTACACATATCAGAGTTTTTATCTAATTAAACTGCATTATATTATATTATGCATTCATGCATTATATTGTGCACATATGCATTTATATTGCGTATAACTCTTTAATCTATTTATTTTAATACTTTCACATTCTTTCAAAATTTCAAATGCAATATACACGAGCAATTCTCAAATACAACACGGATCATACATTGTAGAGAGCCAACTTTCTTTATTTTCGGAAATTTCGCTTTAATTCTGACTTCTCTTTCGTAAGTAATTTTTTCAAAATTTTCATAAAATTAGGAGTCTGCATCAAGAACGTCGGCAGCTTAATGGCGCGTGAAATCGATACATGCGATTTTACGTATTCGGCGCTAAAACGACGTGGATGTCCGGTGTCCGCCCTCGGCGCAAAGGGCAGCGAGAGCCCGAGTTAAGGCGCTAGGGAGCAATTCCCTTAAATGCCCTGTCGCCCGCAAAAAGCCACTTCGTCTAAAAAACACCCCGACTCATGTTCGTGTGCGTATGTGTGCGTATGTGTGCGCGTCGACATCCACCACTCAGTCTATTGCGTTTCGCGTTCTCTTTCTCTCCGGTCTTGGGATTATATTAGTGTTTATGGCGCCGATAAAAGTGCATCGTCGACCTCTCTCGTTTTCTCGCACGCTCTTCCATTTCTCGCCGGTCATTTCCCATCTTCATCGCGCGTTATAATGCCTGGATTTGACGTTCGGCACCCTCGATCTCGCTTCCGGATTCTCTTACTCTGCCTGTTTTCGATATATATATATATATATATATATATATATAAATATTCCTTAAGTTATTCAATTCTCATTTAACTAGAGATTTCCTCTCGTCGAGGAAAAGATAAAAATGAATAGATAAAATAAAAAATTAGAACTACTTACGATAGCCACGAGAGCTGATATGAATTTAAGTTTATGTCAAGTTTAATCAAGTTTTAGAGCACAAGAGATATGACTAACAATAAGTAACTTCTCATTTCGGTGATAAACATTTTAAAAACGACGACGCGGAGATAGCTATACGTTCGATTACTATTTAGGCGCATTCACTGAGGAGAAGAATTTTCCGGCTTATCGTCGTCCCGAAGAGGGAAAGAATAACGCTTTTTCAGCAGAGAGATTTCGAGGATAAGTTAGCATCATCGTCGTCGTCGTAGTCCTCGCGGAGGACGTCAGCGTGTATATTCGCGCGGGCGCTTTTTCCGCGCTTATAAAACTCGATCGGATCGCGCGGTAAATTGAACGCTGCCGCGCGATATTTCCAATATTTGAAGCCACGACGGAAATCGCAGTCGCTCCAGGAAATGAAACGTGTGTCTAATTTCCAACGCCCGTTGGTACCGCTTCTCGCGTCTGTCCCCTCGCATCCCCTAGCGTTCTTCGTTCTGCCAGAAGTGACATGGGCCGAAAGAACGATTTTTATTTTTAGGTCGCGCAACTAGAGGAAAACGCGAACACGCACGATTCAACGGGCCAATCTTCCTCGTCTAACGTCTGTCACCTCTTGCTAATAGATTGTCTTCGTCATCGCTTGACATAACTCTAAATATCGAGACATTTCTTTACTTTACTTTCAGTTCTGCTGACAATGAATTTATTCAGTTTAATTTTTCTGTATAGCTCTGTATTAACTTTTGTCTTGTAATTATGATATATTTATAGATATAATAGCATATAGCGCTTTTTTTTTTTTAAATCAATGCAACGTTAATCATAAAATTTGCTACTTTTTATATTTAATGTAACATTTTTTTCACTTTTTACTACTCTCTATTCTAAATTTTTTTTACTTTATTTTTTATCGGATATATTCGATCAATTTTTGCGATCAAAATATTGAAATCTATTTGTATTTATTTTATATGATATTTATCTCGGTTTTTTTTCTAACTCATCGAATCTCCTAAACTGCAAATAACTAATTCATTAAATATCGATAAAAGCTAAACCACAGTGCGGAAAATATTTCCTTCAATTTGCGTTCGTTCTGAAACGCAATCGCGAGATAAGTAGCCGCGCGCGTTCGACATTTCGATCGCGTACCACCGCTGGGGGATGAAGAAATTGAAAAAGCTCGTTGTGAGAAATATATGTATACTCGCGTACGTATATATAATAATATATGCGCGACGGCTGCTTTCTAGAAATGAAACGCATGAATGGCGGGTTGCTCTCTCACCGGCATCATCCCCCGCTTGCATTTACCAGCGCAATCCGCCCCCCCCCTTCCCCCAACCGTCTCTGAATGAACCCTTGCGGCATCCACCACCTTTCCTCATCCCATGAGTGCGGTGAGGCAGAGGGGTTGCGCTTCTCGCGTTAGGCATGCGAAATGAAAGTACGACCGCGATCCGCGATATCGCGCATTGCGCGTGTATCGAAAAAAATATGAATAAGCTTTCCAATTTCCGACATTCCGTGACATTTTTCTATTAGGGCGGCTCTGAATGGGGCGCGTCGCGGAACGTACAGCGAAATGCCATCTGATATATTCCGATGTGTTCCTACGTACGTGCGTGTATGCGAAAGTGCGTAACGTGATAATTTTTACGTGGATCTGCGTAAGACGCAATTGGTAAAGAAATTAGAAAAGTGTTATAAATATGTATATATATTTTTTCTTAATTATAACGAGAATGCAAATAAAAATTGTATTTTTATATATTTACTGTAAATTTTGTCGATCGTGTGCGGCTATCGTGCAGCTTCAGTCTCAACTCGTGATAGCTCGTAATATTGATCAGTTTCATATCGACATTATAATCGGTTCTACAAATCTTCTTGCTGGTTCTAGTCTTCTTTGTAACGCATAGATCTGTGCAAATTCTACGGGAATCTGTGATCTATCAACATGACTAGATCCGGATCTACCAATTCGGAAAGTAATTTGCGCGGGATGTCATTACGGTAGCTCGAGAGCAAACGAAAAGTACGGTGACAACGAAACGCCGACCGAAATGAATACGTCCGTGTAAATACGACGGCGCCGCTCGCATCTTCGATGATTAAACGTCTGCGACGATACGAGAAAGAAGCACGACCACGTGCGAGAATACGCCACATCAAAGTCGAAGAACCTCTCGTTTCGATTCGATGCACCGGAGTGCACGGAGCTCGCTAGCGTCGCGCAAACGGGATATATCTCGTTATTGAAACGCGTATCGCATCCCTTCAGCTTTCATTGAATTTCGTCCGATGTTGATCGTTTGAAAGTGATAATATCAAAACGATAAAAAAATATTGCATTAATATAGCTAATAGTCAAAAATATAATTTATTAAAAAATATTTTTACAATTATTATTATTTGGACTAACAAATTTTTTGGTATGTATTGCAGAAACCTTATATGTGCGGATCATTGAATGCAGTAGCGGATGTGAATGCAATGGAGCTCCGGATGGCGCGAAGGGTGAGTGCTAGATGTTAAGTTTATTAAGATGTTAGAGAGTTGAGACTGTGTTTCATATAATACGACATATATTGAACGGTGAAATTAAGTTGCTTAATTGACTTGTTGTCAAGTGAATTTATGATATTGGTATTTCGAAATACGCCGAAGTATATCGACTACATATTAAACTATATATTAAACAATTTTCCTAATATATATCATCAAAGAGAAAGAGATACATATGTTTTAGAGAAAATAATATAATATATAACGACTTATATCATTTTTAAATATAAAATTTTCAATTGTCTTAAATTATATATTATAATTTTATTTTTAATATATTCTCTAAAGCTATAAAAGGCTTATATCTTATATTACATTATATATGATTATTATAAAAAATTCTAAAAAGAAATGTGTGTCTTTTACAATCTGGGTCCACATTTGATCCAGTTATAATGTAATCTGCCCGTTATCGGGATATTATAATAGCCCGAGGGTTAATGTTAAACATATCACACTCTGGAAAAAATGATCGATGCCGCGCGTTCGCGACCGCGATGGATATGGATCCATTTGGTGCGTAATCCGTTGCCGGGGATGAGAAATCGAAGTCGAATACTGCGTACGACGGGACCGAGGGAGCCCGCGATCCATCAAGGGGACGTAAGGGGTCTGAGGTGATGTATCCGAGGCCAGGTTGACCTCTGCGCCGGACACTATAAAACCGCCCTTAAACATTGCCGACCTAAAGCGGCGCCGCCCGGGTTGGTCGCCGAATTACTCGAGTCCGAACCCGAAAGAGCGTATTCGATCGAAAGCGTTTACTTCAACGTCAGCCCTTCGCGATGGGATGGTGACTTCGCGCTTTTTCTTCTCGCACGATGACGTTCGCGTATGAAAAGAGCTTTCAAACTTTGTAAAATCTTTAGGTTTTAACATCCTTGGAAACTGAGAATTCGAGAAATTTATTTGAAAATTTTTAACTTTAAAATTTTTGAAAACTGTAGGATATCGAAATTCGTGGATTATATTCGCTTATCTCTTTGAATGTATTTAGGTCTTATGTTTCTGAAATCTTGCAAAAAGAGTTGGATCTCTTTTTCTTTCATACTTTGTATATTCAAGTATTCAAATAATTCAAAATTATTATTGTTTATTTTAACTAATCTACAAAGCAGTTAAAATATTATAAATACCGGCATAAATGATAGCGTTAACAGCGCGACGTAAATCGGATAGAAGGCCGTTCGCGGAGAAGCGAGGTTGGAAGCGGAAGAAAGGAAAAAGTCTGGAGAGATGCGCGAGTTTCCTCTCGGATTTTGAGTCCGTATAACTTCTTACTTTGGAATTCCGTCGATACATCACGTCTCTGGAACCTCACTCAGCTCCGCCCTTGCCACCTTCATGCTCCGCCTTGCAACGCCGTTAAAACTTTACTTCTCTCTCTGTATCTCTGATTGTTACGGATCTCGTCTCTTTTCCTGTCCTCCCGAAAGGTCCTCTTTCCTGCCATGTTCTCTTGTGCTAGGAACCACGGTATTTTCCCGCAGAATGCTACGATACCGTCATATATCTCGGTACACTCAGTATAACGCTATAGAAGAGAAGCGACTTTTAGCACACCTAAATTGAATGAAATAATGAAAATGAGATACTTACTGTGCTGATGTATTGTGGGAAGAGTGTGTTAATTGAGTTACATAATTTTATACCTTCTAAAAAAATCGATCTCGATATAATATCCACCAAATCTGAAGCGAAACTTTTTTGTCGCTCTATGATACACAGATTGACTTAACAGTTGATTTTAGTTCTCTATACTGTAATATTATACAAATATTAATATGTTTATAAGATTATGATATTACGAATTGGTACATTAACAAATATATTACACGGCATAACAGTTACATTCGCTATTAATTCATGATAATAATGCCGAAATATTTTAGTTTCATTATAATGTGTCTTTCCTTATTTCAAAATTGCAAGTAAAATTCAATTGAATAGCATTCTTTTTTAGCTTTAGAGCTTTTTGGAAAAGCTATTTTTTACACCATTCTAATAATTTCTCTATGTGACATAAAATTTGTTGCGTTTTATCTAATATGTTTCGTTAGCTTCAAAAAAGAAATATTTTATTTACTATTTTGCCATTTAATATTTTACCGTCTTCAAATCGATAAGAAATATAAATGCCGTTAGTTATATCGAGATCCGTTATCGATACCGTTAGTAAATATTTTCGCGAGTGAACGCACATGTGCGTACGCTGCAGGTCACAAAGGCGGAAGTCGGAGATGCAGGAGAGAGTGCAATCCGGTGCTTTAAAGGCGCTATGACGGGGCGAGGAGCGAGCGGCGTGAAATATTCAGCTAGTACGCGGCACAGAAGCAACACGTTTGCTATTCTAAATATAGTTGGTGAACAATATCCCCGATACGTTCGCCTGTACGATTCTCAAAAGGGAAAAAGACGAGTTTTCCCCGGAGGGCTCCCAATGCGCGGGTCCTCCTTATCTTCTTCACCTCGCTATCTTGAAAATATCCCAGGGCCATCTCTCTTCCTTCTTCACTTGTTTCTCGCTGCTTCTCATTTTCCCTTTAGTTCTATCTCCCGTTTTGTGAGCATCCGTCTTCTCTGTGCGTCGAGATTTTTCTCGGATTACTGATCAACATAAAAACGAGCGATAGCCCTGGATATGTAGGGTGATTCTTTAGTAGAATCTCGAGCGTTAACAGGTATAGAGCTTTTGCGGCGTTTATCAGAAGGATTCAGAATGATCCGATGACGTAAAAAATATAATATCTGACATATTTATTTCGATAGCACGAAATATCTTGCTGACAAGCTTTTGTGTAATAGAATTGTGATTTTATAAGTAGGCAATATAAACAATTAGATAGATATGTGCGAAAGAACTGATAGATAGATTCAATTTTCAGATTTTGTGTATCTAATAATTATATATATTCCGAAAATATTATTTATTAATTTTAATAGTTTTCAATTATATGAATTAAGAACCGAAAAAATAATCGTCTCAGCAATTGTAATAATAAAAAATAACATTGAGAGAAAGAATTTATTTCAGTATCCTGAAAAAATCGAAGACTGTCAAAATACGTTAAGATAATTTCTTGTAATATATTGTTTCTTTTAAGCATACGGTTTTAAAGATTATTAAAATCTACGTCAACTTAAAAAATAGACAATCTAAATTAATATCACATCTTTCTCTTCATTTTTTTGAAAAGTTTTAAATTTTTTGCAATTTCAATATATTTTATACAAAACATAAATAACTAGTAATATGTTTTAAGCAACAATCAAAACATGTTAGAAAATCAGAAGATGATCTTCCCTAACATCGTATTTTTAAGTTTTACATCACTATTTAGTTAACATCACTACGACTGCATAATCTCGCGTCAAGTTTTCATAGGAGGGCATCTACGTTTCGCGCGATTCTAACTTTCGGAGAAAGCGCAGTTTTCTTCTCTCTCTCCCTTTCTCTTTCTCTGCATTGTATCGTGTTCCGGGAGACATCGCCCTTGTGTTTTCCGAGCATACTCTTCCGAGGCTAGCGACCAAACAGCCGAGTTCCGCGTCTCGGCGCGGAAAACTTTAGCCGGCGCGAAAGAGCGAGCTTGCACGAGCTTTCTTGCCGTACATCGGCCGTGTTCTTAGACAATGCGGCCAACTTTTGTAATTAAAGTTATACTCTCGCGTCGAGTCTAAGTTACGCAAAGTTAGACGACAACGACGACGATGATGGTAGACACGCTGTGGTCGTCCTCTTTGAGGAGAGATCGCGTTTCATAGGCGCTCCTCGGCTGTAGATTCTCGTGATAGTCAGACAGGGCGATTCTTCTTCCGATACAATTATTTCGATAATCATTGAATGATAAAATATTTTAGATTTTTCTGTTTATAGTATTATTATAAAAAAAGTATAGTATTATTATAAAAAAAGGCTGCTACAAAGAGTATAATTAAATTTTATTAGGTAAATTTTTGTAAAATGTATTATGCATCTTAGTTTTTTTTTGTTCTGACGAATTTCTGTTAGTAATGTGCGAGTCTTGGTATTACCGCATTAGAGACGTACTATCACTTGACGATTATTTTTTTTTTCGAGAGCTAAATTAAATACAGTTTAGCGGTAAACGACGATTATTCCTGTACCCGCCTCGTGTGTGCAGCTAATTACGTATCGTAACTTGCATTATCGTAGAAACGAGCGGACGGAATGCAACGGAACGTAAAGAAACCGAACGTGTCTCACTCATCTCTGGTTGATATCAGCACGCGACCAACAAAAAACTGGGGACGAGAATGTTCTCGGTAGGCTTAATTATCTTGTTAGTGAGCCCGCTGCGCCGCTGTATTAAACGTGCTCGACCACGTTGTCGTCATCGTTCTCTGCACCTCGACTGACTTCTTGCGCTCGTCGCCGCCTTCATTCGGGAGAATCGTCACGCATTTTTCAACCTCACTCGTCGCGTCACGTCGTAAACTGTCACAGAAATGTTTGCGAAGTGACAAAGCTATTATGTAGCTTGTTACGAGATCTCGAAATTTGCGGAAGACACTGTCAATCACGCAATGCTTATCGAAAGTGCTTAAAACGCACGTTTTATTAGCACGGGCTTATATTATTCAGTAAGCTGTGTTCGATCTTGCGACAATTTAATCATGAATTGAATTGGTAAATTATTTAAGAATGGATATTCAAAATGTTTTGCCAGAATAATTATAAAAACGGGACTTGTTTTTTTCGAGAATTTATCGCACATTTATCGCATATTATAATATAAATTTAGTCTACAATTAATCATACATATTACAATATATGATGTTTAAAAAACATTGGTAAAAAATTTGTGAAAATACATTTATAGCATTACGTAATTTAAGAAAGAGACTTGAGAGATATTCCAGCGTTGAAAATAAATTGAGCAGTTGATGAGTTCCTTTCCGCTTTGACGAACCGACGAATCGATCTCTTAGACTTTATTTCGCATATCGCTCATTATCATATGAGAGTAATGGGTTGCTAGCGGACATTGCGCGATTAAACAGTTGACTCAATTTAGGATTAAATTGGCAGACAAAGACCTTAAGTCGACTGCTTACTAACATGCGAACGGACCTAAGCAATTATAGACCACCCAAACTGTCGTTCTTCGAGAAGGTTTCGCGTTGATAAGGCCGTATCTTCTGTCGTTATACCTAACTCTACTGTTTATGTACGTTGTCTGTTCTTATTAAAAATTTAGCATATTAAATTTCATATTTTTTATTTGATTAAAATGAGATTATATAAAAATAGTTTCTTCTTGTAAAAGTGAGAAAACATCAACTGACTTTTTTCAGTTATATATATAATTATATGCATATAGATTTTGTCTCTTCAAAAATTATCTAGAAATGGTTGATATAAAAAGAAATGACATTTTTCGTATGCAACGATTCGATAAATAAACAGTATATGTATATTATAGGAACAATAGAATGGAGAAGGAAATGCAACAAACAATTATAAGAGATCGTCCAATATCGATTACACAACATTTACATGCATTACGTATGGAAAGTATACACGTGGGCACACAGACTATTGTTATTTACACACAGGCGCTTTTATGCGTTGCCTAACGCCGACTGAGGCTGTCTGGCTCATAAAGCAGCGTATCTCCCCGTCCATCGCGTTTATCGCACTTACTTCGGAGACGATGAGCATTCAATTGGAACGAAGACGCTCTGTCGACCGCGTGCTCAGGCGTTACGGCACCCTTTGACCCGTAAAAATCCGGCACTTTCAACGACAATCCCGCATGCGCGCGCGGCGCTCGAGAATTGGTCTCGAGGCGTCATCGCGTCTTGGCAAAGGTTTGTCGACCTCGTGAGAATAGTTTTGTTCCAGTTAAACGAAAGCTAGGTACCCGTATGACTGCGCCGCCGCCGTGTGTGTCATTAGAAATTGTTTCCACCACACACTTTCCTACCAGCATACCTTCGCACGACCGTATCGCGTTTCTCAATTTGGTGTCGGGTATCTCTCTTATTGGCGACTAGATCTCTTCTCTGAATCGCAGTTCACGGTAAAAAGGGTAATCGTTCATGTATTAACAGTTTTTTTTTATCAATAATCATCTAATTTCTTTAATCGTAGATACGGAGAACTACGTTAAAAAAATAATCGAAAATCTTGATGTTTTCTTGACTTTCTTTATCTATTATTGTTTATTACTTCAATGTTAAGGATTTGATCGGCAAAGTTTTGCGAAAGAAACCATAAGTGTCTTCGGCGAATTTTATATTTGACGCACGAAAAGCGGCAAGGTATCAGTGAGCAACTTGCTATCGATTAGCTGTCGCTTTATTTGGGAGAAGTAAAAGAAGAGCGAGCCCTTGGGATCTAATGGAGTCGCCTGTGTGATTCGAATTGAAGGATACACGAGAACGCTCCTAATCCTGATACGCGAGCTTTTACTTCCTGAGCTTTTTTCGAAAATACTCCTCTGTTCCTGTCATCATTTTCTGCAATTTAACTATAGAATTCGAAATATTAGAATAGGTTGATATTGATATGCAAGATCGATAACAAATAAGATACAATTTTTAAAATTTTTATTACACAATGAATTCTATAAATACGATGCAAATTTTTTAATTTCTCACATATTTTTCTATGATTATGATTTTCATATCTAAAATTATATATATACATATATTAATTTTAGGCATGAAAAGAAAAATATATATATTTGTTTTGCGAAAAGAATGTCGTACTATACAGAGTTAATTTTTTAATATCAAATATCTTGATAATGCAAAGTCTCTTCTATTTCCATTAATTTTTCTCAAGATTTTTTCAGTTTTAATTATGTCTATTAAGAGACGATTTATATAACGATTTTAACGCGCAGTTTATGGAAGAGATTAATCCCTGTATTAAACATATTTCTTATTTGAACAATTCTTTATATCTCGATACGGACCTTTCTCCTTTTAATGATTTTCCCAATCGATTTACGGTGCCTAATGATGATAATAAGCGACTTCATCTTGAGTAAGCACCTATAACCATAATGACGGACGATCAATGTAGCACCTGCACGATCCGTTGCTTTGATACTCTATAATTAGGTTCGAGCGATCACAAAATTCATGTAAATACTGTGCGCGATAATCTTCCGGTAAAATCGTACTCGCGAGAGCTCTATTGTGTTTAAAAGGCGAAGCTGCGGCTTACCGATTCCACGCATCGTAATTCTCGTTCCGTAACTCTTAATGGTCGGGATACCTAACTCCAGGTTAAGCAGAGGGCTTCCTTGAGATCTCATCTTTATGCTTCGCAGGACTTTTTCGAGGGTCTGGAAACGGCACCATAAAAGACAATCTCGTATTCGAGACTCTACCGTACGCACATCGCCATCTTCCTAGAACAGTTTGTCGTTCTGAAATTTCGGGTAGCAATTACCGTCGTGCTTCTAGAAGAGGGAGCAAATAAACGATATTTCATTGAAGCAACTTATCACCGTTCTGAAAAATTTTAAGAATTAATAACTTTAATAATTTTCGTTAATGGAGCTATTATATTAATTTTCTTTATGAAAAAATTATAAAAAATTATGAGAAAAAGTATAAAAAATATTTGGCGAGAAAGAACTTTTAACTCTTTTTCTTTCTTTTTTTTTTAAATAAAATAATGTTTAATTTTTTTTTCAAATTTTCAAGACGTTTCGTATTTTACGATTTGTGCTACCAATTATTTGCTTTATGATATTATCATTATTATTATCTCAAAAAATAGTTTGTTGCGCATATACTTTTGTAAGTCGAATTATTTTAATGTCATGAAAATATGAATAATTACAGATAGGCTTTTACTTATTACATGCGATTTATATGGATTTAGAAAGACTGACAATATTGTTGTACAAGTACATATCCTGTGCACGAGTTTATCGCGCTTACTCATTATGAAGTGGTTGATAATTCGAGCGACACAAACGAGCGAGAATGTGTGTACCTCTTGTCCTCCAAAATAAATACATCTTCGCGACGCGGTCGAGAAAACGAACGGGTGCTTTTTTAGGCTTAGCCAAGTGAGTGCAGACCTCGCCGCGTCGCGCAGGAGGCGAAGAAAGGCGGCCGAAAAAAAGAGAGCACAGAAATAAGTGGCCTATTGATCCCAAACACCGTGTCGCCGGTATGCTGGCGTGTTCACTTTGGGACGAGGACTGTCGCTTTTGTGAAATTTTAAATAGATTTGGTTCCGCGACTGCGGCTGTTTCTCGCACCAACGACGCGTGAGGTATTTTCGTTCTACGCACAAATTGCAGCAATTTATTCTTCAAATCATTAAAGTCTTAATTTTTATGCATATTATAGATATTATTTCTGAATAGATTACACCCATAGCTACTTATTAATATAATGTATGATATTTGAAAATGTGAGAAAACTATGTAATTTTTTAATGATATTATCAAGTTGCATAGTATGATACATATTTATTTTGTTGTGCAGCTATATATTTTTGAAAAAATAAGAGTAATAATTTTTAACAAATTTTTAATTACATTATAATATTTTTTATTATCAATTTTAAATCGTACATTTCTGACGTAAAGCTAATAGCGTTTAAAAAAATTCAAACATCAATATTGATAAAAAATATAAGTAAAAGATAAAAGTATATTTTTATCAATCAAAGAAATTAAATTATTGACATTATTAATTAATCAGGTTTTTATTGAAATATATATTCTATAAATTCTGTTTCATTAAAATGACTTTCAAAATATTTGATGTCAAGTACTCAATCGCAAAATTTTTATCTTAATTATTTACTTGTCGTAAACTTGTAAAAAGTAGAAAAGTCATAAATTGAGATTAATATAACAATGAGGTAAAAAAATGAAATATCTTTCAAACATCAGAATTGATGAACTTGACAGTTGAACAAACGTCTTCTCGCTTTACGCAAACATGCTAATTTCCCGAGGTATATGTATAAATGAGGTGGGTTAGTTA
The DNA here is from genome assembly GCA_949152495.1 of Lasius fuliginosus. NCBI lineage: Eukaryota > Metazoa > Arthropoda > Insecta > Hymenoptera > Formicidae > Lasius > Lasius fuliginosus. The sequence continues at coordinate 11,309,450 of OX424452.1, read as the reverse complement.
TAATATGAAAGCATGACGGGCGTGACGGCACAGACTTACACTAGGCTGTAACGGCTGAACGCACATGTTGCTAGATGTCACTGGACAGATGCGATATTGCTCTTGTGGAAGCTGGTGTTTCCTGATCTCCGACACTTCCTGACGCCTACGAATGCGTTTCTTGTCACTCTCTCTCTCTCTCACTCACTCACTCTCTCTCTCTCTCTCTCTCTCTCTCTCTCTCTCTCTCTCTCCCTCTCTCCCTCTCTCCCTCCCTCTCCTTCTTCATTCTACGTGAAATTCCCACGGGATCTGAGAAATATCCCCTCCTCCCATGCACGTCCAAGAAACATTATCATATGCTCTCTCTCGGATCGCGTCAGCTTCTTGCCAGAAGGTTTCAGTCCAACAAACCAAAGAACTATACGAAAAACGATCTCGCGCGACTCGTAACACCGCCCCTTCCGGAAGTTCTCTATACGATCCATTTGTATTGGAAGTAACATATGTCAAATTTTGGGGCACGATAATATAATTGACATTAATGAGACAAGTGAGTAGAAAGCGGGATAAATGTAAAAAAGTAGGGATAATATAGCGCAATTGAAGCAATTAAATTACAAAGTTTTATCACTTGGATATCTATTTTAATCATAAATTAATTATCACAACCTCAGTTTCTTTATTTTTAAAAAGTTTAGAGAGAGAGAGAGAGAGAGAGAGAGAGAGAGAGAGAGAGAGAGAGAGAGAGAGAGAGAGAGATTAATTAGTAAAAAGAGAATTATCCTATAATCTTTTTAAGATATTCGGTCTTCTAATAAGGAATTATGCATGGATCGAAGTGGGACGGATTACATAAATTATGAGGATGTAATGCATCCTCTAGTGTGCCCCGAGCAATCGCTGATTGTCAGGATCGCAGCGTCTAATGGCTCGTCCGATTCATCTTGGCTTCGGTAGCGGGCAATCGACCACGACTTCTGGTTTAACCAGATTGATCAGAGGGTTCAATGACGGTGCAGATAGCTACCGTGGATGATGCGTTCCGAGCACGCAATCCGACTGAAGACGAGGTCGACGGCCTTACCTACGTAATCTATCTACCTACCTCGAAATGTTCGAATTGATATTAATGAATAAATCTGCAAATTTTCTTATTTAAAAATATTTTTTAATCAACTATTCCTAGTTCTGAAAAATCTTAATATTTCTTTTCACGAATATGCCGCAAAAATTTGCGATTGCGAGCCAAGGCAATGGATACAATAATTTTATTGCCTAAAAGTAGCCAACGATTTCCAAGACGCGCGGAAAGAAGCGGATGACAGCTGCGCTAAAATTTCCGCCTCTGTCCAGCGTTTTGTTCGCGACACGCGTTCGCTGTCGGTTAAAATAGACGTGCGACAACATGTAACGAGATTCGAACGGCTGCCGTATATATGAATTCGGACAATGCCGGACAGCGGTCGTGCTCGTGTATTGACTACAATGTCGGTATGCGACCAGCGTTGATGGGCGTGCAAGGGTCCTCTATGGAAAAACTCTGCGCGACGGCTTGTGGGCGTACTGGGTTACGTCCGCGTTTTATGCCCCCCGATCAGGGGGGAAAACTAAACGTCTCATTTAAGAAAAACTCCCGTCGGGTCACGCCCTGTGATCTCGATCCGCGTAATCGTCTGTTCGAATATAAAGCGCCTTACGAACCGTTTGACAAACGACGGCACGCTGTTATATCGTTTATTTATTGCCTCGTTTCCATCGTGACCGCCTATTCCGCGAGTGATCGAGATAGAAATAATCCTGGAAAATTACGGCTTGAATTAAGAGAACTATCTCCTTTCGAAGTATTTGGAATTTAGGAAGAACATTCTTCTTCTTTCCTCTCTCCTCTCTATGCTGCACTATATCTTAGTTTAATCACAAGAAAGAAAAATACATTATAATATAAACTCAAGATAAAATAAAATCGTTGAGTCTATTGTTAGTAGTACTGATTTTATTCAGTTGTATTATAATTGATAGATCCTCATAAGAAAGTATAGATCTTGTTAGGCATTAATTTTGTTCATCCAGTCGTAATATAGATCTTGAATCGAGATTAAATATATTGCTTAACATTTTAAATTACAAAGTAGCAATATTTTATAGTCACATCTGATACTAATTTATGAAAAAAATTGCAATTGATAATAAATTATTCGCGAACGATATCATCATTGCAATCGTGAATTCATACCGAATCTATTATTATCCTATTACGATCTCGTCGGTTTCTCAACGACGAAAAGAAGAGGGTTCCACAGCTTTAGGCATCGATAATCACAGAATTGCATAGTAGAAACTGAAAATTCCGTGTCGCATTGATGTAAGATTTATCGGAGAATCACGTGTGTCACGTGGCTCGGTGTGAATAATTTATTGTTTGCCGGCGGGTGTGACGATTCCCCGTTTAATGTATCTTAGAATTACTCTCCGGCGTCACGCATTCTGGGCGTGACGATCCGGACCAGATGGTTCGGTCTGTGGATGCGATTTCAAGATTTCTATCTATGCTCGGCAAAGACGTTTTAATCTGACTTCTAGTCTAACTTCCATGAAATTACAAAGACCGCCGGCTACATCAGATCTCGTTATTTCGCGGTCATTCGCCTGTATAGTATTTTATGGTAGAATAACTATTAACATTAATTACTCTAGAAAATTTTATAGCGCTCCGTGGGCTAACCAAATTATATATGAAATCTGTGTTTTTTACAATAATTAATGTTCTTTAAAATATTTTATAATTTTATATATTAATTGATTAAGAGTTCATTTAAAGTATTCTTTATTAATTGTCTTATACAATAAAAACATAGTATGTCTAAAGATATTATGCACATGGCTTTAGTGTCTTATTTGATTAAGAGATCTTATCTGATATTTATTGAAGTATACAAATATTTCACAAATTAAATTAAATTTTCTTATTTATTAATAAATTTAAAAAATGTAAAGAGCAAAATAATCCAACTAAAATAAAATAAAAAATCTACCGGCGCGAATTTATATAAAACTTTCGCCAATCTTTATGCCATCGATCTTTGCTTCGAGGCGGATTTTGAGGCGATTTTACGGCGGTTCGACAACAATGCGGGGCGTGGGAAGCTCGGTTAAAAGCCAAACGACGCAATTTGTCAAGCGGCGGCTCCAAAGGCGGTCGAATATTGTATGCGCGCGTGCCGCGACAGAAGAAAGTTTTTTCGGCAGAAACGAGTTGAATTTTTGTTAGAAGAATGAAATATAGCATTACATTAATATAGTATAAATATGACATGAAATATATCACAAGAATTGATATATATTATATCGTACAATATATTATTTTGTGTGATGAGACCGCATCTTCTTTCTAAAATATTAATCTAGAATATACAAAATGCGAAATTTATTAGTCGGAATTAATTTCTGATTGTTCTTCTCAATATTTCTTTCAGTTGAAACTCATCAAGCTTGAAAGATGTAAACGTAATAAAATCTTATCTTTCGGAATCTTGCTTTCCAAATTCAAATATGCTTAGATTTATCCGCGATTTAATTTAAAACTTAATTATCAATTTATTTAATATTAATTACGTAATGATTGTATATCATAGATAAAATGTGAGAAGATTTAAATTTGCAGTAAAAACTCGACAATTCCTATTAATTTGTTGCCGAGAATATGTAAAATTTATTCAAAAATATATTTTTATTATTAATTATTTATATACCTATTATTAATTATTTATCAAGAAAACATCAAGTTTGTTCACGAACTTATTTTTGTTATCGATTCATACATCTTAGCAGCCATCTCGCTGCCATCGTCGCTTGCTATCGTCGTCTACCGATGAAGAAAAATGTGGTGCTCCGTAGCCCCTAGATGGCAAGGTCGTAAATTTCGCGTTGACTGCACGCACTTGCCGTTGATGGACAGTCGTGACCTCTCCTCGGTGGGAAGCGCGTAAATGCGTACCGTTCCTAAAAATCATAGAATGGATCCACAATTAACGGTGAACGTAACTCACCGAGTTCTATTCCGTCTGCCTTTACGGACGTTTATGTTCGCGCGCGGACGAGTCATTTGATGCAAATACAATTCGATTCTTCGTTGTGCGTCACTCTAGACGAGACCGTCTTATGCGGCGGGAGCAAACGAGCGAGTGAGAAAGATTGATCTGCCATTCGCCTCCTCCTTCATCCGTAAAATTCGTCAAACGTGTCATTTGACGATGTATTATAATCAAAGTGAAACGCGCGTGCAGGTGTAGGAAGAATTTCTTGCGACGGAATTACATGAATAAAAATTTCTCTTTTTTGTATAAAGATAGTTTAAATATCAAATTTAAATATCAAATTAAAAATATATACATAAAGCGTCTTTAGATTAAGATACGCTTGTTTTGCGTATTAAATTTAGAAAAACGAGACGTATGATTATTGAAGCTCTTCTCCAATATACATATGTATATCGCTTTCGCTTTTCCAATATTATCATTTACGATCGCGTAAACATTCTCACAATAACCGCTAGGATATTCTTCTTTTAGTATAGTGAAGACCAGGATTTTCCGCTGAGGAAGAAAATCAGTGAAACGTAATATACACGCATGCGTAGTTGGGTTGGAGGTAGCGGTGCAAAATTTTAGAGTCGCCTTAACGAAAGGAGTTGTCGCGCGGATCGGCATACATACGTAACGCAATAATGTCGAACTCTGTTCGGCGGACCCGGAACACATACGGAATACGCGCACGCACGCATATATATGTACGTATCGGGAGCGAGGCGATACTTTATCGCAGCGCGTGTGTCCGCCACTTGGTTATGCGGAATGTGTCTCCCTGATGCCGGTCTCCCTTTCCCCCTCGGGCTGCGAAACTACCGATATCTACTACTACGCCGGTCCTTTTCCTCCTTCTCCTTTTTCTTCTTCTTCTTCTTCTTCTTCTTCTTCTTCTCCTCCTCCTGCTCCTCCGCCTCGATCTCGTCATCCACCGTAAGGCGACGTAACAACTTGATTCCATATTCCCGGGGCGGTTGTCGCCCGTGAAGAATTGAATGAAATAAAATAAAGCCCCGGATTCCCCGTGTTTTATGGCGTGGCTCGTTCCCTATCCACTTCGGCCGCGTGCGCGCGTGTCTACATAATCGTGAGCTTCTTTCTTCCCGTCTTGTCCCCGACGTTCCCTTATCTCCTTCTCTCCCTTCGTCACTCGTCTGTCCTGCATCTCGCCGTATGGTTTTTTTCGTGATCGTTCTCGCCGATGATAACTTAGGTCTGGTTATATTCGTGGATTATTGCATTATTATTAATAATATTCTCTTACATTTATCTTCAAACAAAAAAAAAAAAAATCTTAATTATCTTCAAACAAAAAAATTTAATTATATAATAGTAAATTAGGAATCACGGTTTTGTTTTTTTCTATAAGTATAATTTCTATATTTTTTTACGCTGCAAAAAATTTCGCGCTATCTATATAGAATAAATAATAATTTTGTGGATGACGTAAAAGTCTCCGATCAGAATATTTAGTCTGCGAATTAAGTGTCGCATTTAAAGAGCGCTCGAGATAAGATACGATACAAACCGATAAAGTAGAAATGATCGCCGACGAAAAGTCGGAGACCGAGGAGCGGGAAAAGGGCGGTGGCGGTCGGAGAACGGCTCGGCGAAAGAGATGAAGAAGAAGTGGGCGCGCGGGAAAAAAGTGATGCCGTAAAGCACTCAGCAGTGCGCGTGATCCGCTTACGAAAGTCAGCTGTGGGTCTACGTTACTACGTTACTACATTTTACCGAGTTACCAATTCCGAGCTATATCTTCATACGCGAGCGTGACCGAAAACGCTTAACGCTTGTTTCGTTTCATGCTTAGCGCGTAAGAATTTTCGCGAGAGCTCAGTATGAGTCAACATAACATGGAAACTGAAGAACTAACGTTATATCCGTGATTAAATTGAATTCTATATTTAAAAAATAAATTTGCTGAGATTATACATATATTTTATATAATAATTTGTATATATAATATATTATTATATACACTTTGATGACTGTTTGAGTACTGGATTGTTACATATGTGCGAGAAGAAACGTGGTAACGAATCGGATTGACAGATCCAGCTATATATAAGTTTTGTAAAATAGGATCTCGGGAAACGGAACGCATACGTGCGAATACATACGGAACGACGAAGGGTGATGATGGAGGAGGATGAGAGGCAGGGAGTAAAAGTTCGCCGGGGAGGAAAAGACGTGAATATAACGTGAATAAGGGGAACGTATGTAAACCGCATTCCTGCGGGACGAATACGCGCGCGCACCCAGTTTTTATATCGCGCCTTCCCATCTGTGACCGCGCGACGAGGCTGTAAAACCCGCGCTTCGTCGTGTACCAAAAGGTTTCCAGGAAAGCTTCCTTTTCTCCTCCTTTCCTCCCCCCCCTTCTCCCCCTTCTCTTCCTCACCCCGTTCTGACTGTCGCGGCTCTTGGGTGACTTTATGTCGTCGCGTAGCCGTCCGTACCAAGGATTGCTGCGAAGTAGCAGGATGGAAGACCGGGAAACGTAATAGACAGACGCGTATAAAATCCGCGCCGTTCCGCTGCCGAAATTGGTATTAATCTAATCGCACCACGTTCTATTCCTCGGTTAATTAATTTTTCCATGATTAAAATTTTTGACACTTGTGCCGTTTATTTTTTTGAATCTACAAATAAAAGTTGGAAAAGATTTTTCAACGAGAGCTGCATTTTTTGATCGAAGTATCTATGTCATCAATATATTTTATGGATAATATGAAGGTTTTTTAAGAGGCTCGAAGTTTATTTAATTTCGTGAAAAAGATAATTTAAATGATAATGTTTGAAATGATTATTTCAAACGAAAAAAAAACATGACGTATCAATATTGAAGGCAATGTGGATTTTCTTAAATTTGAATTAAAAAGTTAAAAATCGTGTGCATGAAAGAATAAGAAGTGCTTAACTAGTTTACAACTTTTAAAAAGTAATTTAGTAGAGCTGAAATCAAAGAGTTCAGAACCGCTGCTCCGGCTGTATTATATTCTTTCATCACGGGATATTACTGTATTCACAAAGTAACTTTACTTGTGACAATGTTAAATGTGTTTTGGCATCGAAGCGAGGAACCCCGCAAGCCCGGCCGTTTCGCGGCGTAACAAGTGGCTAACGCGTTGCTTAATAAATTAAGTGACAACGGCGCAGCTGTTCTTCTTAATGAAACATTAGTTCGACGCGGTGCTGCGTCCTCGAGTATACTCGTTTGCCTGATGATAGACGATACGCCCTGATGATTCCAGCGATACTCTTTCTTGTCATTCCCCTTCGTTCTCTCGTTCTCCCCTCGGAGGACTCATTGTGCCTCTTATTCTCGCGGAAAAGTAGCTTATTTTTACACTTCTTAGATTTAATCTTACGAAATATCACACAGCTTTAAAATCTAAAGTATTATATGTAGAAGCGAGAAGGTGTGGATATTTTATTCAACAAATCAATTGATCTTTGTGGCTGGTTTCGCTCGATTTGCAATGCATCACGAGTCATCGTTGCATTCATCAACGAAACTCTCTCAGGATCAGCAGAACATGAAAACGATTGATTCGTTAAGACAACGTAAATTTATTAATATTGTATAAAAAGTTATAATCTATGTTTTGAGCGAATAACTTCTAATAAACAATGATAGAGAACGCTCAATATATAATGTACAATATATTAAATATTATTCGATCGTATGAATCGTACGGAATACTTTAATCATTTGTCTCTATCATATGAGTCTATATCATGTTGAATTACATTCATTCCTCATAACGTCGGTCTGCCTGCCCTCTGATCTTCACTAATCGAGAATCAGAGTTTTTGCTTTCGAGACCAATCACGCACCCCGCTCGAACGTCACTCTTTTTTGATGCGGATCCGTTCGATGCGGATGATTATCGATTGGATACGAGAAAAACCTCGAAACTATCGCAGCAAATAAATAGAAACCGTCCGCTCTCAATTCGGTCGCTCGCTATAATTCGCACTTAATTCATTTGTGCATTTTTGACTGTCAATCCGAATTCTAGCTATCGAATTTTGTTTTAGAATCTCAGCGAAGAGTTCTTTGAAGGAATGATTTAAATTGTCAAAAGGTAGATAATATTAAAATTATCCTGTAAATCTAATCTAGCTGTATCAAAAAATTTTTCATCAAAAAATATATTTTTATTTCACAAACTTTTCAAGAGTCGCACTTTTGAAATATAATTCTTTGCAAGAATGTGATTAAAGATACAACTTATTGAGAGGCTGAGGAACGAGTTAACGGGGATTAAACTTTTCTCCCCGAGAACTCTACACAATTCTAGTTGCAACATAGAGAAAGAAAATATAATTAACCGGCTTCAAAGAGGACTATACCGTATGTCGGATAGAGCGCTGGTGGCTTTGCAACCATTCGTGCAATCGGCCCTTTGACGCGGATGGAAGTACAGAAATAACAGCGACGCTTTTCATCGAAAGCGGAGAGGTTATATTATGCATTTTCGCAGCACACACATACATCGTACAGAAAGAGAGAGAGAAAGAGAGAGAGAGAGAGACACAGAGACACAACACGGTGGCGGCAGTAGAGTAGGCAGCAGCATTGGCAGACGTTCCCGTCATTTTCCAGACGCGTTTCCATCCTTTTTTTCCATTCGTTTACAAAGCTATTATTACGAGCGTTATATTAAACTCTGGCTCGCGCGGTATGACTTGTATGGGAGACGCGCTCCTATTCACAACATAATTAAAAGCCACATTCATACGGCAGAGTCCATTCGCATCGCGCGTTGCGCGGACCCGTTCTTCACGACAGTCCGGAGAGAGTCCTCTGGGAGGACAGGATCGCGGAGTCCGCGAAAGTCAAGAATGACAATGCTTCTTCATCAGCCCATTGTGGACGACCGTCGGCTTTTTACATTGTCGCGTCGTTCGATTCGTCATCGGATCGAACGCGCTGCACAACTTCCGTCGCGCTCGTTAGCGTTCATTCGCGTGTGCGTTATTATTTCATAATTACTCTCTCACAAGTATTACAGCATTTCTTACTTTAAAAGCCACCGATAATTAATTTTTATTTATTAGAACGCGATTAGAAATATCATTATTTGAGTCTCAACTTGTTTGTCTATTATCTTGCTTATTTCTGTTTTGGAAAACTATTGGTTACATATTTTTCAGGTATATTTTGTGATGAGTATGTTTCTGCAGAAACAGACTCCGCGCTTTAGAAATAATTTTTTTTTTATGTACTTAAGATATTTTTTTCTATTATTTATCTAATATATGATTTGTTACCTTTAATTTTCTTTTTTACGAAATTCTCATTGTGATTATTTTCTCGATATTAAGTGATTGCAAAATGTCCTTTGTGTTATCTCTCTGCTATTGCAACCTCCGTCGCTGTTCGACCTCCATCTTACAGTATTGTTCCAAGAAAAGTAGGTACTCGGTTCTCCCGAGTACTTCTCTCGAGAAAGGGAGACTTTATCCGAAGCGCCAGTCGAGCGATCGATCCTCAGGCTAGCACGGCCGAAGAAAGAGAGCGAGGAGATCTCCTTTCGAATCAACATAACAAATTTAATCTCACGACGTGTGCCGACGTGGACCACGATAGCCATCGCCGCTGACGTCCCCGCGAAATGTATGGGTGACATCAGCATATGCATGAAAGAAGGGCAGCCGCTGTCAATGTCGGCCGCCCACTATCGATTGCCTTTTGACTCTCGTGCTGCTAGCCAGTGGTGGCGATCGCTCGTCGAAGGGATGAGGGCGAAGGGCGAGAGAGCGAAGAAAAAAAAAAAAAACGGAAGAATAGGCAGGCGTGCCCACGCAGAAGTATCAGCTGCGATGTGGCGGTCATGTATGCGTTAGGGATGACTATCAATACTATGGTGTTAGAAAAGAAAAACATCGATACTTTTTATACTTTGATGAGCCAAAAAAATCTTTTAATATTTAGAATTTCACATTTACATAAATGAAAACAAGTTTTTGATATTTAACTTATCCATTTTTTACGTGTATTTTTCATACATTTAATTATTGATACTAGAACTGTGATATCGATAATTTATATTTTTTTATTCTTACTTTTTAAAAATGATGTATTCATAGCTTAATATTTTTTATTTTTATTCTTAATTAATATTTTCAGCGTATGTCTGTTTCCCCCTAAAAAAAGAGAAGAAAGAAAGAAAAACATATTTTTCGCTTTTTAGATCATTTATTATATATTTTCGGAAAGTAAATCAATTGCTTTTCCTGTTTGTGAAACTAATCTCGATGTATAACGAGAAATAGTCTTTCTATGAAAAACAAATTAAAAGTGCGATAAGTGCAATACGCGTTTTACTCTATTGCTTATATTTGAATTCTTCTGTTCAGTACATTAAATTATCGCACTAAAAAGAAAGTTCTTGACGTCGACGTTGATGCTTTATTTCGAAATTAATCGAATGCCGCGAATTTCCGTTTATTTTTCCGGGGAAATCTTCCAATCTGTCTGGTCGCGCGCGTTAACGATCTAATTAGAAAAATAGCCGATTTATATTTATGAGTTCGCGATGGCCGTGCGCAAAAGAAAGAGAGAGAAATTGCCGCGGGGGAAAACTTTGGGTCGAGAAACGACGGCGAGTTTTTAACTGTCGAGGAGCAGCAGCGGTATATTAAGAACAACGTGGCTGGGCATTCTTATATTATGTCGTCGAGGGTAACTTGTGATTCACATTGGGCAATAATTACTTCCACGTAACGCATCGATGGGACGTGGAGCAGGCGATGGAAGTGTCATTGACGCGCAAGTTCGGGTTTTGCACTGTGATAAATGAACAACGAAGGCTATTTTCATGTGTGCGCGAGAAGAAACTCGTTTATTTCTTCCTTATAGCGGTCCGCGATAAATAAAAAGTCAGCCGCCTGAAAGTTACAAATCGAAGGGATTAAAGTTACAAATTAAAAACTATATCGAAGAAAATTTATAAAAAATGACTAAAATAAATCTCAAATCGAAAGCGAAGTAAGGAAGTAGAATTCCTTATGTGCGAGATTCTGTAAAGAATATACATTATACATATAATACTAGATACATATCTTATAATTGATACATATTATTATTCAATGATATTAATGAAATGTACAGCATTGTTTTCATCCAAAAAGAAGCAATTCATAATTGTTAACAAAAAATGAATTTGAACAAAAAATGAAAAACTTTGTTTAAATTTATTTTTTGTTAAATAAAATTATGTGGGGGTTCGCTGTTTTGCAATAATTCTTAAGAAACTGATTATTAGGCATTCATTAAATCCTCGCGTGACCAAAAGGGCGCTTCCTTCGCTGCTTCTACGCTTTCTACGGAGGGGGAAGTAAGAAAAAGCGATACGCGTTCGCTACAGTTCGTTAGCGGCTCCAGGGAGTTAATTAGCGAAAAAGTTAATTTCTTGCGCGCTCATAAACGGACACCGGTGATGAAATACGAGCTTGATAAAGGCAAGTACTTGCGGGGAAACTGGAGTTTTTGGTGCAGGAAGAAAGGGAGATCTCTCCGTCGCAAGTAAATAGATTAACATTGTTCTCGCTTGACGGACTGCTGCTTTATAGAGAGAATTTTCGAATTATTGTATTTACTTAATTTTTCAACATTCCGCGATAGTTTTTAAACTCGTGTTTCTTTAACGTGTAAAAATTATAATACGCGGCGTTATCTTTGATGCCGTGAAATTATTTTTTATTAACTTTGCACTAGAATAAAACAAATTTGTATATCTCAACGAGATTCGAAAGAAAAAATCAATCCCAGGCTCACAAAGCACATACTTTATCGAAATTTTAAAAAAACCTATACTGCTTTTTAACAAATTGTCTCATTCTCGGATCAGACTTTGAATCATTCCCAAATTACTAATGAAAAAACTTGAATATTTAATCTTTAATTACATTTCGACGAAGAATCATATCTTTGAAGAAATGACCATAGATATCATTATTATTCAACAGAAGTAATTAAAATGTTATACATTTACATTCTTTCCGCTGTCGTATTATTTTTTATAATTTATATTTGAATTATATTTTTTTTCATTAAAAAAGAGAGAAATGGCCAATTAAGTGGTGAATTAACTCGCATATTCGATGGTATACGGAGAAGACAAATTCGACGAGGAGTTTGTGGTGTTATGCAAATTCCGTGAGCGTCATCGAAAAGAGGAGCAGCAGCCGGGCCAGCGAAGAAACCGGAGATAACCGATGGTGCACCACGATGGTGCCGTCGAAGTCCTAGAAAGAAAAATATTTTTGTTTCGTTTCATGCCGCAAACGCGCGGCCGACTCGCCTGGCGGCGGTAGCGGCTCTGAACTTTCTGAATAATTACCGCGGCTATGAGCTTGATTCATCACCGAAGTTCGCCTTCCTAAGATGCTTTATCTGCGCGTCGCAGTCTCAGCGAAATTAATATGCTAATACCCCGCGTGGTCCCCTCGGCCTCGACATCGTACACCCTCGAGAGCTCGGGTTCGAGAGATCGAGCTCCCGAGCCCTCGACCTTACCACGACGCGAGCCTCGTATCCGAGCCCTGTTGTGTCCTGGCACCGCATTCTGGTAGTCGATCTTTAACAAGTTGCCGCGTTCTGTCCGCCCAATGTCCAAAGCTAAGTTTCGCGCAAGATTGATAGATCGATCAATTTCCTTAAACTTGCCATCGAACTTGCAATTAAATGTCTGTATAGTCTGACATTATTTAAAGATTAGGCGAAGGATCTTCTTTTAACTGTTATCGAGTAAATCGATTTTTCACAATTTTTTTGAATTTTTAAATATAAAATGATTTTTTCAATGTTTTATGAACTTTTAATATTTAATATCTTGGCAACTGAATGTAAGCCTGAAATCAAGCTTAATTAAACTTTATTAGCTGACTGCAGCTTACTTTGGTAAAACCTTTCAATGTTAAATAACTCCGCGCAATTATATCTCTCGACTTGATTGACATCTGATAATAATATACAAACACTTGCAAACTAACAATTTCATTATTTTCGAACATCTTATAACTCGTTTAAGGGGAAATTATGTAAAATATTCTAAAAGTTTCTCAGACAACCCGCCGTATTATAAAGTACAAGTTCAGGCACGTAACCCCGTGTGTTTCGCGGCGCAAATACAACCACGCCGTTTCACAGTATCAGCAATATTCATTACAACCGTTTACAACGAAGCTTAAATAACTCTTTCGGCCTCACGTCCGCTTCGCATAACGAAGTGTACGAATGTGGTAATCGAGGTAGGCACATGCCTACCATATATCCAGCAACGGTGGATATTGCTCGGCGGAAAGAGGAAGAGAAAGAGAGAGAGAGAGAAAGAGGAAGAGAGAAAATCGTGGGATAAAAATTGATCCGTCAGTGGCTGGCACGACGTGTAATTTAGTAATGAAGTCCATACCTCGTTCGAGAGCGCGCGCGCGCGCGCGGCAGTAAATCACGGGACATGGATTGGGGCTCGTCCCGTCCAGATGTGACCCAGTGCTTTCCGCTAATTTGCTGTTCCCGCACTGTGCGGCCGTGTTCCCCGTCCTCGTCAAGCCGCGATGAGAGAGCGAGAGGCGGTCGGCGCCGTACCGGGAGCGGTTGCCTGGTTGCTAACCGTGTTTCTGCTTTTTGCCAACTATGTTTCCGTCTGTTATTAGCGAAGGCGTGCTTATCAAGAGGCGCCCGTCTTCCCACGCTTTACTAATGGGGACGTCCGAACGCGAGACGGTAATTATGATCACGTTGCCGATCGAAAAGCCGACGAGGAGTCACCATCTTCATCTTTCTCGATTCATTCGAACAATTATTCCACGCGAATTGAGTACATTCTTCCGTAATCTTTATCTTAACATTGCGTAATTAAGTCTAGACGAATCAAACTTATATGATTATATTAAAACAACTATGGATACTTTTATTTACATCAAGGCAGGACGGTAATGATGCTCAGCAAGAATGTCAAAAAAAAAAAAAATCGCGAGAAAATTATGTGACATAAATTAAGAATTGAAAACTGAAGCAAATTTGAAATAAATTAAATAAAGAAAGTAATTATAATTTATATATCATTCCAAGTACGTAATTGGAAATAAAAGAAATTGTGCAACAGGATATTGTAGATCGAGTCATAAAATATCGATGTAGCATCGATGATCAGTCCTAGCTGAATGTCTTGTGTCTAGATGAAAATATCGAAATAAGAATATCTTAACTTTCTAGTATCAGAATATGTACATCAGAGTGGACATATTCGTGATCGATACCCGAACCATTCGTTCGCTCGAGCGCGAATCGCGCACTCTAATCAGTAGCGGAAGGAGAGAAAAGTACGGTCGTGCGTTCGCCTCTGGGATTCGAGAGCACAATGGAATTATTCTCTCTATCGTATCGGGGGGCGGTTGCGGCGGTGCTATATGGGGTGGCCTCGGCGACACACGCGTTTGTATGTGCACACACGAACGTGCAGTGTGCACGCGCGCAACGACAGGACGATGGACGGGCGATATAGCATCGCGGTATGTCGGATATGCTCGCTATGCCGGGACCATGTTCTGGTTTTGATCCGTGCGCCAGATAAGATCGCCCTTTGTTACCGAGGCTCGTGCCTTCGAGACTCGAGAGAGAAAGGGGGAGAGAGAGAGAGAGAGAGAGAAAGAGAATCACCACCGTACCGGTGCGCTTTTACCTACGGCTTGCCCTCCGTTTTACTCTCCACTTCGCCCTTCGTCCCTCGACCTTATCCGCGGATCCTCTTGCGAAAGAAAGGTAGTACGTTTTGTGTGAAAGTCCGAGAACATGTGAAATGATCGACATTAATGGTCGACTATCATCATTTTTTAGAGCTATGATATCGTGTCTGATAATGATTAGAAATTTTGTATGCAAATTAGAATTATAAGCAAAATTTGAACAAGTAAAATTAAACATATAATAATTTTTCCCTACTTTATGGAATTTATTATTCAATTTGCATCATTGAATTTTTAAATCTTTTAAAGTTTATATGTGTGTGTGTGTGTGTGTGTATATATATATATATATATATATATATATATATATATTGTATAGTATTGTATTAACATATATTATATAATATATTTTACTATTATAATCATATTATAATACATATTTAAATTTCTATAGATCTCTACTTTTTATATTAATATATTCAAAAATTTTACTTGTTAATTGACATTCAGTCTTGACTTTGGGTATTTCCGTCATAATTAATTATCCCGTTATTTAATTTGGTACTATTAATTCAGTACATCGCTTTATATAGTTGGAACGTTTCCAGAATTGAGAAAAGTTTTATCTCTCTGTCTTCTTCCTTCTCTTTCCGGAAAAGAACGAATATATCCTACCTGTCGCGGTAGAACACTCGTTCGTGGTTAACTCACGAGAATATCGACTACTTCTGGTTGACGGCGGATTTATGTCAGTGTTATCGGTGCACGTTAAACAGGCCATATGTCCCATTATGTATTAACCACTAAGGTGATTCAATCGAATTAATCGCAGGACAAATCTCCGCTATATATAATGCTTGTTTAGAGGCTTAGCACATATAATGCGTCATTCTTTTTTCGGTCTTACATTATGTGATTTAATATAAAAAAATTTTAATTCTTGCAATTTAAGTTTTACATAAAAGTAGAATGATTTTATATATACTATAGTTTTTTTTGCTTCTCATTATAAATTATAGATACGAGATAGATAATTACAATATTTTTCCGTGATATAATTTTGACAATTATTCTTTATCATTTTCTGATAATCTACTAAATAAACAGTCATAATTTTTAATTGTTTTTTAGATTTAAACTTAGATTCTTCATAAGAAGATATTTTTGATTACTTTGATTGATCTTACATATCGCATAAGTCGAATTCTCTTATAAAGCACACATTTTATTGATACCAGAATATATGTATTTGCTCGATATATCATTTAATCGTACATTCCGGGCAAATAACACTTTTCGTATGAAGGATACGAGAGGATTAACGCAATTCTATTAAAAATTCATATTCCATTTCTCTTCATGGTCTAGTCCTAACGGCGCAATTTTTTCGATTTACAACTTACGACGCGCATCGTCATCCGGCATTTCCGGCTTGTACGCTTCGTTTTATCGTCGTGAGGCCGGCACGGGAAAAGCAGCAGCCGAGTCGAGTAATAGGCCGTCTAATGGAAACGTGTTTTTGCCGGACAGCCGGGCGACCGTTCACGGCTGGATGTTCGACGTTGCCTCTTATTGCTGCAGTGATTAGCGGCGCGGCGTCGCGTCGTCGGACGCCGTGACGACGATATAAAGTACCATCAGCTGTCCCCGAAGGGAGAGAGAGAGCCATGCGTATCGTATATGCGCGTGCACGCGTATGTTCGCCGTTTGCTCGCGCGTGCCCGCTCGAGCGCGCGCGCGTGATCGCGCTCGTGTTCCACGGCGCTTGTACGCGCGCCGGACCCGCGGCTTCTTTTTGCCGGTCCGAGTACTATTACTGGACCCTGGCTTATATAAGTGCCCCAATTAACATGGAAATGCGCCCGATCGATCCGCCGAATAAACCGTCTCGTTGATATGTTGCATTCCCACGTGCATTCGTCCTCTTTGGTTTTCAACGGGCTCCTCGAATGCCGGCCTAATGATCGCCTAATGACGCTCGGTAATAAAGTTCAATCCGGCTTGACTAATATTGAGATAACCCTCGCGAGAGTTTTCCAGTGTTTGTATTTCAAGTGATGCTTCTCACTGTAAAGTTCATATTTTTATCGAAAGTACAATGTATTATTTTTGGAACTAACAAACTGTTAAAAAAAATATTTAGAAGCATTTCTCAAAGTTCTTTAATTTTAAATTTTAAATTTTACTAATTTAAATATTAGCGCTCTGTGACACTTTTTATTACCGTATATTTTAGATTTACTACGTTTTTAGATCAGGAAATCTAAAAATATGTATGGATAGACAGCGGTTAGTTGAGTCGACTTAATGATTCTGAGAGAGATTTCATCTAAAGAGCTATTCAAAATTAAAGATCCAGAAATTTCCGAAGAGCGCGCACTAGTGTTATAATAGTTAATGAAACTTTCAAAATTGAAGTTTTGCGTTTTGAAGATCCATATCATATCGCGAGATGTTTCTCTGAAAAAAATCGGTGAAATATTTTATATCTGAAAGAGCCTCTCTCCGTCACATTGTTGCCTATCTCGCTAGAAAACGGCAAACCGCCGAGGGCTGCTAGCTGGCAGGCTCGCGAACGGCAAGACAAGGCAATGCAACGGCAAGACGATATAAGCCGTGGCAGAGCATCGCAGAGATATGCCCTGCCTGCCTGCGGGTGCAACGACCCGGCTGACCTTTGTCCGGTCTTTGCTTCGGCCTGGCCCTGCCGGTACCAACGAGACGCCCGATCTACCGAGTCCGGCTTGTCCCGCTCCAAACTTGTACTTGAACTCGCGATCGGTTCCGTATCGGAGCCGAACGCGACAGGATAAACTTGAAAACTCGGCGAAACGAATTTGTATCGTATAGCATTTTGAAAATATTCTCGTAACGTGTGAATTTATTCAGAAATATTATCTCTGTGAATGGGGAAAAAATTTTCTAATGAGATTCTTGTATGTAGATAGAAATTTATTTATACTTTCGATTTTAAATCAATATTGGAATAATTGTAACGGAATGGGATTAAATTCAAGCCTTTGCATTTATAAGTTTGTCAACACAGAAAATTGTTCCAAGATGAATCAGTTGCTGCGAAATGAATCGAAGTAACATATTTTATTTGAAGATTGAGATATACATCTGTAGAATTATAAATTTAATTTATTTTTTATTATAGAATCGTAAAGTATTAAAGCACGACAAAAATTGCAATGTGCTAATAAATGTTGACGAGAAACATTCTATTTTTAGAATTATGATACTTCTTATTAAAAACAATGCTGTGGCAGTTACATGCATATGCCGACATGCAAATGCTATTAAATATAGGTTTGCGAAATGGTAATTGATACATTTCGAGGTTCACAGTTACAACTCGCGATAGTGAGAATATTATGCGAGTCCCACGAAGCCAAAGCACGCGATAATTCCTCGGCTATTCGGAATTCCTCGGCTGGGAAATCGTGTCAATGACTCCGCCTGAGATCCGGGAACATAAAGAGCGCAATAAAAGGGTGTAAACTTGTTGTCGCCGGGAATGAAATTATTTTTAATCCAGTTCATTCCAACATGTGAGGACAGAAACGCTGAAGATGAGACGGGTCATTCCTGAGGAACGCCCGAGGAGACCAGGCCATCTTTCGAGGCGAAGTTTAATGAATAAAAATCTGAAGGTTGTTTAATAGAGCGACTGAGAGCTTTATATTTCTTTCCGGTAGTACGCCCGCGTCCGCGATTGTTCTAGAATTGTCGTGACAAGTATGAAAGATGAACTCATCTGCGAGATGTAATCGATGATTTGATTGATTAGAAACTTATTTTTACAAACCTTATTTTTACGAGCTGAATAATAGTTGCCAAACATTTTTCTATCATTTTTGTTTTGAGATGCTCATTTTACATGTCGATTGATAACAGCTCGAAGAAAGTCAAACGAGATGAATCTATGATCTTGTTACAAATTTTCTTATAAATCTTTTCTTTATTATTGCACATGAAATATGAATAATATTGCTTGTTATGATAAAGATATTAAAATAGGGATGTGACTTGGGTCTCATTAATAATTATGTATATTACTCAAGAGTATTAATGATGTTTACTTTATAATTTATTCGTTCTAAAAATATCGAATATAATAAAATTTTGAAAAAATATTTTATACGTTACTTTATAATTTTTCATCTAAAATGAGATAATCAAGCTATATTACACCATGACATTTTCTTGAGCGTTAAGCGATGCGTTACGAGGATAAGTACAAGAGCGATTTAGCAGATGGTGGAGCGCAGGTGACGTTGCGTTAAGTTACTCTTAAGATCATGGCTAAATAATTATTGCTGGCAGGAGGATGGATCTCCGCGCCTAATTTGATGACGAAGATTCACCTGTTTGACGTAAGGCTTGCCATGTGGAACTCGTTATGCGGATTACTCGTCTAATCAACAAAATATAGGGACGAAAAATATTATAATTATCTTATGTAACAATAGTCATTCTTATTTTAACATGTGTTTTCTACGATAAATTCTTATCCATTAACATATTGCACATAAAGCAAAAAATATATAGGTATAAAATAAGAGATAAGGATAGTGAAATATATATGAAACGTAGCAAATATATTTCTAAGCAGTAAAATAATAATAAAATCCTATTAACATAAAACAATAAAATAATAAATTGAAAAGTAGTTCAATTTTATTTCGTCTTTAATTTGCTGTTTTAAAAATAGATACTGTAATCAAGAATGATTGATTTCATAAGTAATTAAATTACGTAGATATACAAGTATGATTTATGTATGATAAAACATAAATTTTCTCGATCTCGAATAAGTTAATTAATTAGCAATTTATAACGCGTCTTTGTTCTATCGTGCTTCGCTAAGTTAAGGATCGCATTCGGTATCGTCTTGCTAACAGCGGGTTCGCGTGTAAATTCCTTTGCCACTTTTTGCTAGATAACGAGACAAACTTTCCGCGATAAAAGCACTTTCTTGCGCCGAGCGTCGCCGCGATATTACTTTTCACGAGTATGCCGGGCGTTGTTAGACGACACACTCTAGGGATGCATTTATCTTGCAGAGTCCTTAGGCACTTCAAGTACCTCGATGCCATTGGTACCAAAAGTAGGATGAAATTTCACAGTAGCTGTGTATCCCACTATTCATCGATACCAGGTTGTCTATCGATGTTCCCATTTCTCTATATTTCATGTCTTCTATTGTGTATCTCTGTGAGGAAAATATATTTTGGAAATAAATATATGAAAAATATATATTTTTATTATCATATATTTAATGTAAAATATATATTTTTTTATTTTGGATATCTTTTTAAATGTTCTAAATAAAAATTATAGAATTTATTATTAATTAGATATCAATTAAATTATAAATGATTTACACACAATGGAGCTTGTCAAATATCTATAAAATTTATTTAACTTTTATTCATATTTTATAAGATTTGCATAGTTCTGATATTTCTGAATAAGAAACTAGAGATAAAAGAAACTAGAAATAAACGAGAGGGAAATAAAATTATATAGAAAAAGACTGATTCTACTGATCTAATTTCGGATTGTGCCGAATATGAACCAAAATGCGGTTAGACGATGGATTGTAGTCTCGGATTGCATTGTGAGATGGGATGGGGAATACGAAACTTCCGTGTGATATGGTAATTGCAATCCTATATTACACGAAAATTCGAATCCCTCGATTCAATCTCGCGTTGCACTTCACGACTACGATCTATCGATTCATTGGCTTTAAAAGAGCGCGAGTTGCAGGATTATAGCTCAACGGAGAGATTAATCTAAAAATTTCTAAAAGTTTAATAATATATTGTATATTAATAGAAATATTATATGTAACATTCATACAGAATTTACTTCTCTTATTTCCAACATGATGCATTTTTCATAGTGATTAATTATAAAAAAAATACTTCTTTTATAGGTATACATATATGCAAATGCTCTTTCTCTTTTATGGATATAATTATAAGTATAGCTTAAAAGACTCTCTATAGCATAATATATATTTTGATAACTCATCATTAACTCAACGAGATTATATCAATTTTTTATACTTATTTCGTCACTTTGACATTAGATACATAGCTTTACGATTTTTTGAATATAATCAGACTGCACGTTTGGAAAACAATTGTCATGTCTGCCATTGAGATGATTTGATGTGGCGAATAAAATTGACTAAAAAGTATTTCACTATGACGAGCGAATACTTTGAGGCTGGCAAATTACGGAAGCGGTTAAAGCGTGGCCCTTTCAAGGCGATGTCGCTATCATATTGCGCGGCAGTGTGACCAAATGTAATATCACGCTCTTCCACGAGAGCCAAGACTCAACGTCATGCCTATCCGCTCTCGAAATCTCGTACCAAACAGTTTTTCTACCGCGTTACAATGAGTTTATCGCCGCGAACACGCTTGAACGATCCGTGGTCGCGCTTTTTGACCCTTTCACGTTTAATGAGTTGCATATTTTGCTTCATAAAAACAACAAATCGATCAACATTTTCTCAATGATAAAATTAATGATAATATTGTACAAGTGATACTTTATAATACAAGTAATATTATAATATTGTGTTAAAATAGTGACAAAATTTAGATGCATAATGTATTATTCATAAAAAAATATTCAGTTACACCGCATTTGGTTTTAGAATAAAATATGCAAAAATAATTATATTTTTAACAATTAATTAATTAGGTTAAATGTATATGATAATCGGCGCAAAAAAGTCAAAGAAGCGTAGATCTATAAAACTCTCGGATTATTATCTAATATATCTCTTTTTGAAATTACTGAAGATCTGGAAACGATTATTATAGGTAGCGATTGTTACATGATATCTTTTTTAATCAAAACGAAAGTTAAGTTTTATTCTTTAAATAAACTTTAGATTCGGGATGCGCACAATAATATAATCCATTTATCGAAATTAATATACAAGAAAGAAACAAAATACGTATTCAACGTATATGTATTCTTATTATAAGTTAAATATTTCAAGCGTTAGGAGATCTCAAACACGATTATTCCGCACAATTATTACAGTTAGCGATTGTCACATGATATCTTTTTTAATTAAAACACAAGTTAAGTTTCATTCTTTGAATAAACGTTAGATTCGATATGCGCACACAATAATATAATCCATTTATCAAAATTAATATACAGGAAAGAAATAGAATACGTATTCAACGTATGTATGTATTATTAACATAAGTTAAATATTTCGAGTGTTAGGAGATACCAAATGCAATCATTTCGCACAATTATTACAGTTAGCAATTATTACATATCTTTTTTAATTAAAACAAAAGTTAAGTTTCACTCTTTAAATAAATGTTAAATTCGAGATGCGTAATAATATAATCCATTTATCGAAATTAATATAGGTATAAGAAAGAAATAGAATACGTATTCAACGTATGTATGTATGTATTATTATTATTGTCGTAAGTTAAATATTTCATAATAGCATGAAATCTGTCAATAAATACAACGCTCAGCGCTCGGCGCTCGGCGCTCGGCTCTCGAATGTTTACGTGCGGTAACCTTGTTATCATTCGCACGACGAACCTCGTACGCGGCGGCTCGTAGCTCTTCTCTAAACACGATCGTCGCAACTACGTATCGAAATATGCTGAACGCGATCATTCCCTACGATTATCATAATTAGCAATTAACGACTCGTGACGGCCATTTATAATGAGCGCTATTCGAAGTAAGTATTTCGCGTAGTTTATCATCCGTTTATCATCGCGTAGTTATTCATCCAAAGTGGAAATGATACGTTGATTTCGCGAGGTTATGTATATATCCGAAATGTATCGTGCGTATGCAATACTAAATTTCGATTACATCTTTTCGGATCGAATCTCCTTCGAGTTTTAACTACACAGCTATTAATTAAATTCTGTACCGTATCGCGCGCGCGGTATTAGAGTGAAGTTGCCGCTGTTGATATATGTAGAAGTCTTCAGTCATTAACGAAGCGCCGCGAGTATCAGGCAGTTCGACCAGCGTCGCGCTGTGTTTAATTAGATAATTAGTAAGCATAATCGTTTTTAACCTTCGTATTGTAATATTTATCAATCGCATATCATAAATTCAACGTTCGTATATAGTCGTAGTTGATTGAAGCGCATATTTCACGAGACTCGTTCGATCAAAATCTATGCCAAGCAGTCAGCGTAACCCAACCTAACTTAACCTATTTTCGCGCGCGCGAATGTGTTGCAACTCGTGGATATCTCCCTTTAATCTTAGCTTACATATTTATATCATGTATGTTACAATGCTCAAAAATATGTATGTATATTATTCGTTGCATAAGATTGTTCTAAAATATGTATGTGTATTATTTGTTCACAGGTATCGTTGCTATGAGAAGCTGCGAGTTTGCCTGCGCGATTCTCGAGTGCCGAACGGATCGTTGCTTCGTGCGATTATAGTTTTCGTGTCGTTTTCTCATCGTGCAATGTACGCGAAATACGCGTCGGGAGTGCCGTGTAAAGTGTCGCGCGATCGTAATTGTTTGTGTTTTCGCGTTCGCGAGTGTCGTGAGTGCTACGAAGGAGCAGTGACAGACGGCCGAGAGAGGAGGAGGAGGCCCGGGGAGGCATCGGGCGACAGCGGAGCAACCACGAGGTATGTAAACACAATTTATAATACTATTGTATTTAATTTATTATTCGCTATTGGTAAAATTACTTGCTTATCTCCGCGGAATTTACTTTACATTATTGTATACTATTTTTATGCATATAAAATATTTTAGAAACTTTATTTTATATAAAATCCTCTCTGTTAAAATATTTATAATAATTGATATTTTTATATATAACAATTTTTACATAGATAATTATGTAGATTACTTATACAGAATTATTTATATAATATTTATACTTATATTTAAAATTTTATATATGTAAGCTATTTATACTTAAATACATCAGAGATTTTTATATATTTATTATATTTTATAAAAATTCAATAACATTTCTTTTAAGAAATACATAATTATTGTTATTAAATATCTCTTTAAAGGACTTGAAAAAAATTTGCACATAATTAAAAAAAAATTGCATATTAATTGAAATATTCATTATTGTACATTAGTAGGCATTTCCCTATATGTATTATTTACACACACACACACACACACACACACACACACACATATATGTATACATAATTTGAATATTTTGTATTTTACAGATCAATGTGCTGTGTACTACAACTTCGCTGTTGCACATCGTATCGGTGAGTGAGAAATTGTTTATTTTATAAAATTTCTAAAGCGGTAATGGGAATTTGGACAAATTATATAAAATTATAGTAAATTTTAATAGTCTCTTCCCTTTAATGAAGCGCAAATTCGTCGCTTGGTAAAAAGTCTCGTGTTGTTTGTGACTCACGGTGATTGCCTGTCGACGTTTCTTCGAATGTTGAGAACAAGCGAGCAGGTCACTCGTTACCGTCTCTGTTGATCGTTTTACGAGATTTTTATGATAGCTACGCGCGCGTGTCGCGCAAGCCACGCTTCCGTGCGATCACGATTCTCGCGGTGTATTTCGTTCGCGGTTTCCGCCGTCGGTGGCGATTTAAGAGGGCTACCGCGCGGTAGAGCATCGGCTGCTTTGCGGTTACGCGATCACAGCTGACTTCATTCTCGCGGTGCGTAAACGACCGCATGAAGAACGTAGAGTGCGACCGATGTTTGCGGTGTATCCTATCACCAGTAGGGACGTTCCAAAGTATCAAGTTTCTATTTTTATTCACAGTGAAAGAGAGTGTGCTTCTATCAGTCGATACTTTGTTCGAAAATAGAGAGCGTCAGAGAAATAATTTAGATAAAAGAAATTTTTAGAAACTTTTGATACGTGAACATCGAAGATAAATAGTAATTAATATAAAATTAAATAATTAATAAAATTAAATTAATCAAAAGAACCATTTTTTTTTAAAGCCAGTTTTTTTTTAGAGTTTTAATTTAAAAATATATGTGAGAAAATTGTTAATTTTTAGAAACTGTTATAATAAATATTTCGTGCTTTTATAGGCACATGTTTACTTTTTTCGATTGTTATCACATTTGTAAACGGGGAAGAGACCGCGATCGTTGAAAAACGATATCACGCTTCTTTTTCAAAATAATTGTACGTAATGCGTATACGCAATAATCGTGCGAGAGCATTCCGCTTGACGACTCCGTGTCCTCCTTAAAACACGATAACGCTGGCATACGGATGTTCTCGCGAATACAAGGGAGAAACAAAGGATGTAGGGAACGGAAGTAGAGAAGTTCCGAGGGCTGGCGAGAGGGTGAGGATTATTCCGAGATCGTCCACACGAAACGTATAGAGAAGTGGAATCTCTGAGGTGGATCATGTTCCTTCTTCCCGCTTCGATCTTACGAGCTGTTCGTGGAACGGCTAATTAATGACGCACCGGTCTGTAGTTTACAGGGGTGTGAAGATTAATTTGTTATGGTCGGTGTGTTTCCTTCGTGTATGAAACAGTTGATTCTCTGATTGATCTCGTCCATAATGTTGTAGCTGGCTAGATACGAGGATCGGTGGTCCATTTGTGTGTGTGTGTGTGTGTGTGACCTGCAATGTATTATAATATATAGTTATAAATGTTTTACAGTCTTCTCGTATATTAACGTATCTATCATTGATAATTATTTTCGAAAATTATATTTGAGTTTAAAGTACATTATAGTATTAATTTAACTAATGAGATTGAATTATATTCTCAAAATTTTAGGACTCAATTAATTAAATAAATAAAATTTGAAGCATTTTTTTCCACTTATGATTAATTTTAAATGTCATATTTTTTAAAAAAATTTTAATTACTGCGTCTTTAGGTTACAAAAAATATCTTTTTTTATCAAGTGTAAAGTTCAGAGACCAGATTTTTATTTTTTCCCGATACTTTATGAAATATTCACTCGGATCTTTTATGTCATAACAATTAAAGTTTAAAATAGATTTACGAATATCAAATTTGTTGAAGTTTCGGCGGTTTAATACACGAAGAGAAATTAAATCCCAAGTGTATCGAAGATCGTGCAATCTGATCCTGCGCACGTATGCAGAGCCTGAGATATAGTTTAGGGCGTATAATAGAGCGTGAGTAACGTCGAAACTCTTTAAGGTACGTTACGGGATAACCCTCGAGAACTGGCCGAAAGGTTAGCAAAAACGAAACAGCCCGGAGATAGGTAGAGCCCTTGTTGCCCGCGTGCGTGATTAGAAAGGGATTCCTGGCTCGCTCGGTTTCTTGGCGCATTCTTACGCAGCCGTAGCGATAATCGATTGGCCACAAGCCGTCATGGAGGCGAAGGGAATCGATGACCTTCGGGCAACAGAATCCGCGGCCGCTTCTTTTCCACGCTTAGGATCGTATACCGTTGCCTATGTTTTCCGTAAGCTATTAATTCGTCGACGGCGTGTCCGCCTCGCCGATGTAAACTCATTTATACCTTGTAGCTAAACGGAAATATCGACGGACTTGCGCGATCGCCGACTCTAACCAGTTATAATAATTTAGATATATTATAATAACTTGCTGTATAGTATAGATTTATCTATAAAATTATATCTGGTTAGGTTCCTTCTAACTCTCTCTTGGATTCGAGTGCACTAATCCGAGTTAATTGGATATACATCAGTAATGCTTCATACATTAGGAAAATCATAAATTAATACAAAAACAAATAAAAATATATTCAAAAATTAAAAATCTTTTAAATGAGGGAAGAAACAATTTCCATATCTCTCACTGTAAAATAAGACGCTACACCAAATTAGAAGACTCTGACAGGGCGAAATTTCAAAGAGAATTTCGAGAGAATAATGCGTATTATACTCTGTCTTGAAGGGTTAAAGGTTGGATGGAAACGGTCCTCGGACGCGACGTTAAATCGCCCGTGTACGGTCGGTGAACCGGAATGAGTTTGACGTGGTCGCGCTCCGAAGGGGATCATGTACCTGGTGACGACCGAATGTCACCGGTGACATGACAAAGAGGTGGAAGATGTACGGTATCGCGACTTGCCTCGCAGTGATTATTTCTCATTTTGCTGCGCAGCGTGCGGTCGCTGTAGATCGCGCGATCTACGCTACGATCGTCCGCGGCGCGTATACGAAGAGCCGGCCGGCGCCGCTAATGATCGTAATGGGCACGTTGTACTATACGTAGACGAGACGAAGGGGGCCGTGCCCCTTCTTTTCTTCGTCGGGGCTCGTAGCAGCCGAGAATGGAACAAGGTAATGGCGAGATATTAATAGTGGTGTGTCGTGAGGCTGACCGCCGCCGCGATATTGCAGCGTCGATAGCGCGCGAAAGAATCGCGCCTAATACTCGAAGATTGCCGTTTCATCGATAGTCGCGAACCCTAAACGCCGAGGTCGCCGTACCATCGTCTTCCAACAATTCCGTCGAGCTTTTCGCGCGCACGCGCGCGTGTGTAGTTTTACCTGCGTTTTACCTCTCGAATCATCTTCGTTCTTTCTCGTCGGTCCAATATACACGTGCACAATAAACATACGCCTTAAGAGTTCTCTCCTTAAGTTCTTAAATATAAATCTTTAAGCATATGTTAACTTATGTTAACATATCTCTCATTTTGAGAATTGGAATTCTTGTACGTATCATCATCAATACGTGGAAGATGGTAGAAGACGTTTCCTTTACACACCTTATAATATAATGATGAAATATACTTTGTATTTAGGAAGAGGGAGAGATAAAGTGTGTGTGTGTGTGTGAGAGAGAGAGAGAGAGAGAGAGACATGAATGATGTTTAATACTGGATAATATGAGGATAAGCGAACATATCGATATAAAGAATTGAAGAACATAACTCATGACATTGGCAGAACAGCGATTTCTTGACTACGTCGTAGATCTATCATGGAGATATTTGAAATCAGCGATGATAAATCGCCGTTGTATGTCAAGAAAAATGATATTCAGTTGAAAAGTCGGGGTTTCGAAAACGAAACGTATGATTAATTGCCAAATTTAATTCGTCGTCAATTGAGAAATCGTGCAAGATAATTTCGATAATCCATTTACATTCCATTCTCGCAAATACGTATGATAAGATACTCGCGTAAAAAGCGACGTCGCATTTGAAAGAGCATATTTTTCTGCGCTAATATCTTCGGGGAAATGTAGAGGATCGCGTGTATTATCGATCATCTCGTCGAAGACAATGATATTTAACGGCTCGTCGATTCCACGGAAACGTCGGCGCGGTAGGTAATAAATTTTAACGCGTGTAATGCGGGAATTAATGCGAGATTGTTTCCGCGTATCGGCAGAGAAAGAGAGAGAGAGAGAGAGAGAGAGGTAGTCGCGATTCTCGTACGATAAACTCGCGTTTTAAGTGCGCGTTTAACGGCCGAAGTTACGACGTCGCCGCGCGCGCGAATTGTTGGATCGAATTAAATTAATTCGTACGATCGTGCCGTCAGCCGAAACATGCGAATTGGTGAGCTCTTTTTTATGCTGTCGTCGTCGATCGAAATTCCGCTCGCGATTATTTCGCGCTCTCATTCTCTCCTGCCAATTAAACTTTCGTCGCCTTTGTAAGTGGTCACTCTTTACCGCGATGCAATTAACTGTATTTTTTATACGTATTATTCATTAAATATCGCTAATTCGAACGTGCCCGACAATATCTGCCTGATAACGTCGTCGAAAATTGCCAGCTTATCTACGCGAGAAATTCCGCACGATAATATATGAATTAATTTAAACGTCAGTATGGACGGGAGATATTTTATTTAAACAAAAAATTATTATTAAGAAATATTCAGCCTTATTATTTAGCATCTATCAATACAACATTTGAATACAAGATCACGCGGAATTAATTAAATTATTAACGATCTTTTTAAAACCTCAAGAATGTGATTATACAACACTGTTATTATAAGTATATCGATTATTCATGTCTGTTTTTCAGACATTGTGATTGCTCTTCTTGCACTTTATATCTTATCCATATAACATTAAATTTTATTCTTCTTTTATTCTTTCATTTTTCTCTTCTTATTCTTACATCTCATTGTGCTCTGGTCGTATGACAAATATCTCAACTATAACGCGCTCGACGTGCAGCGACCCGTTGTTATCCTCCTCTTATCCGTGGTCGTGGATGCGGCCGATAAATAACACGGTCTGCTCCTTTTTTTACACGAATTCTCTCACGATCCCGCGGCTGCTCGCTAGGAACATTATACATTAAACAACATCGCGTATCTCGGTTACTTCATCGCACGTGTCTTCTTCTCCGCTCTCGAAACTGCTTCGTGTAAATCATACGCGCGACAACGCGGCTGTGAGCGAGCGGAACGCGCACATAAGGCCCGCAAGCCGGGCCTTAATTAGACGATGAAAACGACGATACGCGTCTCGGTGCTGGAATCGCCTCTAATTCGTCCGTGTAACTTTATTATTTTGAATGACCGATCTCTTGGAAAAATCGTCAGCAGAATCGCTCAAAACATAGCACTCAAAAAGGGAAAGAGGATAACCGCTTTAAGATTGTAAAATTTATACGCTATAAGTTTTTTGACCTTAGTTCGTATCTTATTTTATTATTATAGTTTATGTTAATAATTATATTAGGTACCTACTATTCTTTTTTAGATTTTTTAAATATATTTTTTATATCATTGTAATTATTATATTACTTATTATGGAACTGCAATAATTATAATATTCTTTCTTTTATATAATTTATTTGTGCATTATAATGCATTTTTCTTTTTATCTCTTTTTTGAAGTTTCAATAATTATTGCAATTTAGATATTAGATCAACACACACACATAAGTACTTAAGAATATAAAATTACAAAGATATTTATAAGATACAGAGAATCCTTATATATTTCCTTATATGATATTTACGATACATATGGTGAATATTTATAAATTTGATATTTATCGAAACTGTATATTAAACGGACAAGCATCCTGTTATTATCGAAGGTAGCTTAGCGCGAGTTAAAAAGCAGTGAAGTATAAGTACGACTTCGAGACACGCGGCTCGCAGCTCGTGCACGACCGTTTTTCGTTTTACGGCGAACGTTAAAACGTAAACTATATCATTTATGAGCCGTCTTGGTAAATCGATGCGTTTGACGTTTGAGTTCTTGTCGAATGCCTGGTAGGCCGGCCAATTAAGAATCCGCCGCGTTAAAACCGACGATGATACCGGTCAACAGGTGTTTTAACCTTAGCCGAGCGATCGTTCGAAATCGCGCCGGCTTTCAATAAAACGTTCGGGATCTTGATATCTCGTGCGGCGCGCGTTTACGAGCATGCAAAATCAGTTCTCCGGCGCATGGCGATACGCCGTTAATCCGCGAGCGTCTTAGAACAGCCGTTTGCTTTAAATTGAATTAATTTGCATTTTATACTTTTCTAATCAATTTTTTATTCCGTCGCTTAAAATATACATAATTTTACGTATATGTATGCATAATTATATATTTCATTCGCGCAATAATTTATTTCGCTAATTTACTTTTTCTGTTTTTCATGAAAGCAATTAACTTTGCATTTCTCAACAGATACTTATACTTATATTATTGAATAAAAAACAAAGATAGATGAAATGAATCGTATATAAGACGATACGCGTATTATACATGTAATCGCTATGTAAGAGAAAAATCGATCTTTAAACTTCCAATGAACTGACTTTCGATAAAAAGATACTTTTTATTAGAACTGTGTTTAGTATCGAAATATCGGTGCAGTTATCTTTATTTCATCGGATAATATAGTGCAACTTGCGAGAACTGCAGACAAATAAGGAAGTGACTATCGCGATGTGAATATCACCTGCTCTCGCGATCGCAACGCGATGCCAATCCCTGAAAAATCACCCGGTAAACGAGGAGGATATCGCGTCCCTCGGGAATCGGGAAAATCCGCTCGTGAGAAAACGTGATTCGACGAACCGTTACGCCATCGAATCCTCGGCGTGTTGCGCCTCGTAAATAGCTGCTTGGGACACGTCCTCGCGATTCGTCACGTCTTGGACTTCCGTGAAACGGAAGATCGTGTCGGAAATCGGACCCCTGAGACTGATTAGCGTGTGAACGATCGGCTGTCCGTATACTAACGAGGAATACTCACCGACCGTGCAATTTTTCTTGAGACTTGATTGGTTTTTAAAGAAAATAAAAAAGGATATTTTGATGCACTTTTTTGTTGCCATTGATATTCAAGTCTAGAAGTCGAGATCTTTTTTAAAAAAGAATATTTGTTAAATTATGTACTAGAAAATCAATGATATATATAGAGATATTTTTCTAAATTTTTAAATATTTTTTTATTGCGCACTTGAAACTATAAAGTTATGCAAAAAGTTTTTCTAGCTTCTACGCGTTTTATTGCGGTTTTAGACGATCAAAAAACGCATTTTTTCTCATAAAAAGAATATATTAATTCTAGACGCATGGTCCAATAAAGTTCGCAAAATTACAATAATAGAAGAAAATAATTCTGAAAAATGTAATCAGATGCTACCTAGATTTATGTAATGAATCCAAAAACATAAAACAGATAGTGCTTAAGTCATCATCAAACATATTTATTGTCTTAAAATTCGAACCGACCTTTGCAAGTGCCCGCAGTTAGAATCTCATAGTAGAATGACATCAGCCAAACAGATACATTCACGAGGGGGAATAATACGTGTGTTCCCGAAACCGGGAAACACGGCGGTGTCGAATTCGTAATTGGAATGTCGCGAGGGAGCACGTGGTTCACCCGGGAGGGGGTTGCAACCAGAGAGACGTCGAGCTGGGGGAGTCGTCGAGCGAGTGGGACCGAAAAAAAATGTGGCCGGGATGCGAGATATTTGTGTGTGTCTCCCCTGATATAACATCGATATATACGGAGGGGGGGGGAGGGGGGACTAGCGGGGCGACGGTGCCCGTCGGCGACTCGTTTACATATTGGTAAGCTCTGCGGGCTTTCTCGGATCCGTGAAGCGATAGATGCGATGCGGCGATACCGCGGCGCCGGAGCTCGGGTATCCTCGTCTTCCCTTCTAACTTCCTCGGAGGCGGGGGGGAGGGGGGAGTAGAATACGATGAAGGGAGAGGGCAGGGGGAGAGCAAAGAACTACGTGAGGTGGTGGTGAAGATGCAGGGGCAGATCTCGGACGAATGGTGCGAAGATCGGACCATTGTTTGCCTTCTGACAGCGATAAGTTCACAATAAAGTTACATTCACTTCCAAGTAAGTTCCTGTGTCCTCTCTCTCTCTCTCTCTCTCTGTCTCTCCTTCGCGGTTTCGCCGCTTCCTCTCCTATCTCGTCTTTTCTCTTGAATCGCTCCCGCGCACCCCTTTTGCGTCGCGAGAGCTTCCTCTCTTCTGCGGTCACGTGGAGGCTTCTTCGGAGGAATCGTGGTGTATTCGCCAGCGATAACCATAACTCACTATACACCCGCCCGCCGTCGTATCCTCCCCCTTCTCTCTCCCTTATTCTCTGCTCTCTTTGCGACGTCCCTCCTGCTTCGCTTTTCTCGTCCTCGTGCAGATTCGCCGTATTCTCCATCTCACTTACTTTTCTCTTTGCTTTTTTCGCCGTATCCTTCCCCCTTCGTTCTCCGATTGTTCTGTCGCGTCGGCCACGGCTATTCCGCAATTGTTTTCGACCTTTCTTGCTCTTGTTGCGGTTGCAGCGGAGAATTTCGCGTGCCTTCCGTTACCCGCGTACTTTATCGGAATTTCTTCTCTCTTCTTTTCTTTTTCTCTTTCTTTTTTTTCGTTCTTCATCCCTTTTTTTTTATTGTCCGGTCTATTGCACCCCGGTCTATTTTTCGGCCCACCTAGTAGCATCTTTTTTCTTTTCTCCTTCGAACTTTCTTCTGTCCTTTGGCTCTGTTCGCACTTTCTTTTATTCTTGAAATGGATATTGGAATTTATGAAATAAAATTGATAATTACGACATCGAAACAATGAGCCGCAACAATCAGCGGCTACTTGCTAAGCCATCTATATATATTCCTCCCTTTTTCATCTCTTACCGATCCAACTCGTTTGTCGATTTCTTTTTCTCGTAATCCGTTTTATTTCTCCGTAACATATTTTTTTCCGATTTCGTTTTTACATTGCTTCTCAGATATTTTGGCCATCGTATATAACGATGACTATAAGTACGCAGTTACCGTTCTTTTTGTATGACGGGCCCCTTTCTCCGGCTGCTTCGTTCCGCGCGCCAAAGGCGATACGATATGCGGACGATGGCCGCGGCTCCCTGTCGAGATAATCGTCTTTAATGCTTGTCATTTGTCACACTTTACGTTTTGTGACTGCAATGACGCGCGGCTCTGAAAACATTTTATCGAGACTTCTCAAATTATCGGTTTGATACGATTTGTTAATTAAATTTTTCTTCTACATAGGTTAGATATATCGTTCTTAATGTTGGGATTATCTAAAGATAATTTAAAAGGAGATCAAATATATAAATCAAGGCTTATGATATATTAAAAGGAGATATTTCAAGAAATGAATCCCTAAAAATATTATACTTATAAATAAAAATGTTTAAAAATGTTATATTAATTATTATTGATTGATTAATATTGATTATTATTAAAAATACATTAGATGATAGATTAATATTTTTTTTACATGATTGAGTAAAAATAGACTATTGTCTGATTACTTGCGACGCTTGTTGGTACAATAGTTTTATGTAAAATGAAATTTTAATTTTAAAACTTTATATATTTTAGCTGCGCTTTGAGATCTCAAATAGTGCGGAAATTCAGAGTGTACTGGATTTGCAACAGATTACAGATTCAATGAACTTTCGAGAACGCGTCCTTACCGTACTTTATCTGCGGATAGACGGTAGTCCCGCAATCAGTGTTACTGATTGCGGATCTTGTTATACGTGCAATCGTGTGCCGGTAAATCGTACTTCGCGTATTGGAAGCGAGTGGGCGAATATTGCTTTGGTGCGCTTTCTCTTGCCATTTCTTCCTTGTCTTATAAAGTATCGGGAATGTTTTGGACGGGACCGACGAAAGATAGTAAATGAGATGAGATTAAAATTACGAAAAATAAAATTAGAAAATTTCTTATTTTTTGATAAAAAAAATATTTTATTTCTATAAAAGTACACACACTACTATACATCAAAATATAAAAGATCGTACATTATATAACTCCTATTATCGCTCTCGAAAACTATTTTAAATCAATACGTGTGTTTCCTTTAATTTTATTAAGCAGTTTACTTCTTTAATTATTTTCCTTGGTTTAATTTTTTATTAATTTTAATTATTTGGTCGTTTTTGGAGATATGTATTTATTTGAATCCATTAGATTTCATTAATCATTAATATTCCACAATATGTGAAGCATTTTTGCGCCGCATTTTTATGATCTTAAAAATCAAGATTTTACAGAACTTATTTTTAGAGTGACTAAAAGAGATTATAAAAGAGAGAAACTAAAGTGGAACTCCTGGTGATACGCAAGATGCACCGCGATAGTTGACGCTTAACGCGTAATACACGGATAGCTAATATCGCTTCATTAGGTCCAATTAAACAGACAGTTAAATACACATTCCGAGCATAGTAGCACGCGCTTATGCTCGGTGATACGAGCTGCTGCCATTTGGATATAGTTACCAAAAGATATCGATAATCTTAACATATTAAAGCCGACCTCTTGCATAACATTATATTGCTAGATCTTTTCTGCGCAATTTTTTTCTGCATTTTAAATTAAATCATTAATTGATAATGATTATCTACATTCTGATGTTAGGAAATTATTTAAAATTAATTAGCAGGATAGAGGTTTCTCGATGCTTGCAAAGCTAAATATATCAGTCATACATAGTTTTTTTTTTAAATATATTTTTACTTATTGTTATTTTCATTAAAAAAGAACTAAGTCCTCCGACAAGCACAATTTTTAAAGAGAGCTGCAGCAATCTCATCACGAGAAATCGATTCATAAAAAGATCGTTGTCTACCGTACGATTCCTCCGAGAACCGAAAGCTCGCTGTCCCGGTGAATTATTACTGTAGATAAGTATTATCGGTGGTCGGATAAGGCTTGCGACGGGGAAGGAAACTGAGCCGCTAAACGCACCATCGAGCCGAGAATGGCTTGATAACCGTTATTATTACTTATCGTCTTTCGAATAACGTGATTCTCGTTCTCCGGGCGACTCGAACAGTTTCGAAGATTGATCGTGAAAAATAAAAAAAAAAGATGGGCATATTTTGGAAAGGATTGCTAATTAATAATTAAAATATGTTAAAATCCTAAAAGCAGTTTTGGAAAACTGCAAATTTGTTCTCTTTAAGTTAAAGTATATTATATTTCCTGGGCTTGTGTTTTTCTTCGGGGTTACATTATTCTTACTTTCTTAATTTTTAAAAATTAATTGTCATTTTAATATTCGTTAATGGATATTTGAGGAAGGATGATCACGAGGGCTCCGAGTTGACAGATCGTATTCTTAATAATGATCCTTTTGCGTTTCGCGCGTGCGGACTTACCAATTTTTGTTCATAAAATATTTTTAGACGGCTCGTGGCGATTCCACGATCCCCGATAAAGACGTCGCGCGTGGAAGCCGTCGCCGGCGAGAGAGTAAGAGAGAAAAAGAGATAGTTTGGTGGCGCATTCGTAGAAACGCGGGGCCATTCGTGGGAATAATATAAGACGGGCTCGCATCTGCGCGAGTTATGACAGAGCGAGCCATTAAGTGGCCGTGTTTATTTTTAGAGGGAACCGAGAGCGCCTTAGAGAGCGCAAAGTGGAACTTCTAATTGTTCTCGTTAGCGCTCAGCTCGCATCTGTCTGAACCCGTGAACCCAGGACGACGGACGACGACGGGCGACGGAGAATGCATGGGGCCCCTGCGCACGCGGCGGGGCCCTCGCGCGGGATGAGAGGGGGTCCGCGAGGGTAAGAGGGACGATGACGTCAGGACTGACCGGTGGTCGCACTGAACGGACGGTTTTGGCCGAATAAAAAAAGGAGAATCATAAAGTAAAACGAACGGAGCCACATCGAGAAGCGCGGCGGAGCGGGTTACGAGAACGAAAAAACGCATTCCGGGCTGCGTTTCGCGGACCGCAGGCGAAAACAGATGCCCTGGCGAGATTAGCATAAACGAGGCTAAAGCCGAAAGTTAATGTCGCGCGTAACGATCTGTCCCGGATTGTGGGTATCCCGTGTGACGTCGTATTGCCCTCGCGCTTTATTGTTATTCATTGGGATCCCGGGCTCGACGAGCTATGGAAATTAATTCCACGTTTATACACGCTGCTTATTCTCTGTTTCTCTGTCGTTCCTTTGTTGCGCCGCCCTCATCGCACGATACGTGCCACACTCGCCGTATCGTTCATATTCATTTCAGGAAAAACGGTGTAAACAGATCGGCCACTTATAAGAAACATTCATACACCGCGCATGATTTTTCATGAAACTTTGTGCGGATACATAAAGTAAAAAACTTATATAGTATATTTTACTTTTTAATTAGAAATATTGTTTTTATTTTTTATTTTATTTATTTAGATAGGGATGTTGAGGAGCTATTTTTAAAAGTGATGGTTCTTTTTATAAAACATTACATTTTATAAAAATATTTCGTTGCTTTAAATACATATTTCTAAAAGTAAGAAATTTAATATTTTAAAATAAATTTTTCTTTTAAATCGATGACCCAAAAATCAAAATAAAATTGAATGTCCAGTGGCTACTTATGAAATAGAAATTTATATGACAGCTGTCAGATTAATAGGAAGATGGGAAATCGCGGAAATTAAAGTCCGTACATGTTTACATATACAACAGCGGCAGATGAATAATATGGAAGGCAGTTTTGGATTAAAGTAAAAATACGATTATTGTTTTAAATGTACGGATATACAAGAATTCTTTCTTTTAGTTTCGAAGGATATCATCACAAAACACGATACGTTACAAGAAAATTGATCAAATACAACTGATTGATAATTATTCAAATAAACATTGAAATAAATTTTTCCGCATAATATATTTGAATAATTTATTATGTTTAATAGATAAATATCCGAAGAGAAATTCTTAAAGCAAAAAATACTTGTCCGTATAATTATTCAGCCAAATGGTGATACTAAATTATTCGAATAATGCCGAATTCTGATGCTAAAATGGGATTTATAACTGAGGATAAACTTCTCTCGCAGTATGTAAACGATAACGATTTCGCGCGGTGGTAGATACTTTACGCGGGTGCAAAATACGAGCGAACGATGGGGGAGAGGGGAGAGAATACGGCAGTCCCTTTTACGAAAAGCTCGGTTGACACGTTGTTGCTGCGACGAGGCAGCGACATAATATGAATAAACTCCGGTACTTTTCGCATACACGCGGTCGGGGAAGGGAAGAAAAAAAAAACGGATTTTCTATTTACGATGACCATTTAGATTTCGTATGCCGGCCGAGCCGAGGGGTGACTCGTCGTCGGCGATTTTGCCAGCTTTATAGTAAATTTCCCCGCATAAAGGCGACGCGGCACCCCTCGGCTTTATGCCATTATTACGTATGCAAGTGTGACTGGAGAGTTCTACCCTAATAGAGAATGGAACGGCACTGTGTGTTCCGTTGTGCCGAATCTTTTCCGGGTCGCAGTTGACCGCTGTGCGGAGACAAACCGGTGGTCGATGAACATTATTAGGTATATACGGGATTAGTATTTTTTTTTTTTTATAAGTAATACGCGAAAAAAGAACTTGCTTCTTATGTGCGTCAGGTATATTTCACCTGATGCACAGTCGTGAGAGAAAGCATGATGCAAACTGATAATTTGAAATTAGGTATATGAAAGATTTTTTTTCTCCGCATACTTAAGTATTACGCGAATGCAATATATCGGTGACAAAATACATGAAACAAATTTTACGAAAAGAATGTTAATGGCATATAAAATATTATTTTAATGAAATTTTATCGTAACTGCATTTTTAATGATGCTTCAATTTCCAATGGAAATTTTCCAGCATTCTTTGATCCTGTGGACAAATTTATTTTTACATTATATATTTGTGTAATTTTATAATATAGGTAAACATATTAATTACAGATGCAACATATTAAAATGCAGCTGTGTTGAAATTTTTAAAAATAATTTCTTCATTTTCTTTGAAATATATACAGATGGAATTACAAGGATTTTCCATATTTACCTTTGATATTTATTTTCTTTATTGTGCAATTACATCTTTATATTAGTATATATAATTTTGATATGCATATATATATAAAATCTTAAGTGCTTATTATGGAAGATATATCTAAAATACGTAATAAATGTACTTAAAAATTTTTTTCAC
This sequence comes from Lasius fuliginosus, assembly GCA_949152495.1. Taxonomy (NCBI): domain Eukaryota; kingdom Metazoa; phylum Arthropoda; class Insecta; order Hymenoptera; family Formicidae; genus Lasius; species Lasius fuliginosus. The sequence goes on along the minus strand of OX424452.1, from coordinate 11,271,258 downwards.
ACTTTTTATTATATTTAGATAAATAATTGCATTTTAAATATAACAAATTTAAATGTAAATTTTTAGGAGTAAAATTATTAGAGACATTTTTGCATTAAAACTATCTAATCTCTAGCAAAAACTTTACGATAAATTTATTTAATTAATTGCGAAAGTTTATTGACCTCAGAGCGCGCGTTACAAAAAGGCGATCGATTAATAGCCGCGGTCGGTTTCACCCTGCTCTAATTTCTTTTGCTCCATTGAATATTCTGCACGAGGAGCACTTTGTACCGAGAATACCGCGCGCCCTTCGTAGGGCCCATCCGATGAGTGACCTGACCTTGTCGCAGGGTCCCGAGGAGCTTGTCATTGTGTTTTGGGCGTGCTGTAATCCGCGTTGACGCGTTCAACCGAGCGTTTATCGAACCGCGAAGGAAAGGAGAGGGAAAGAGAGCAAAAGAGAGAGAATCGGCAAGTTTCGCACGGCCGTTGCAAGTATTCATAAGTTGAAAACGCTTACACAACGAAATATGCTAAGTTAGAGAATAGTTTGTTGATAGTTTGTAGATTTTCATTCTTATATTTTTATTTGAGAAATATTTGAAATATGCTAATTGCGATATGAAAACAATAGATACTTCAATAATTTCAATTCGGTTGAATCTACAGAAGCGATCGATTGAAAACTCACCGGAAACCGACAGTATTAATGTAAACGCATTTTAATAGAAAAATTAAACAAAACCGGGATCGGCGGCATCGATGCTATCGTAAGTGCCGGCGCGTAAGTGGAGCCGGCGGACGACGTTTAACAAGTAGTCACGATCTTTGAAAAAAAAAAAACCTGCCGAGGTAGGGGAGATTTTCATCTACGTCGCGGGCGGATGACGGCAGGTGATAAAGCTTCGACTTTACGATAGTGGTCTGGAAGACGAGAAAGAAAGGGAGGGAGGGAACGACCTCCTCGCTCGCGTTCTATACAGATCGTTCTATTCGTCCCGAGTATCGCGCGCGCGATTTATGTCTTAAAAATTAAACGCGCCGAGAGACTGAAGTTGCACACGTCCTACGCGTACCAAAAACTTATAAAGATTTTATTTATTGCATAATTTATTGAATCTCGAATTTTGAATAATTATAATCTCATATAATGATAACTGAGACGTGACGAGATGTAGGTAATTGTATTAAAAGTACTTGAATCTTGTGATTTATCTCTCTACTCCGATTTATAATAATAATTTATAATATCTAGTTTTTGTTAAATTTATTATATTTATTGAAATATAAAATATGCAGCAAAGAAGTTCAGAAAAATCTAGTCACATGAACAGATTAATAAAATGCAACGACCATGCTGAGTCCTTTCCATTTATGACACGGGTCTCGTAACGGATGATGGTAACACTCGCTCGCGGGTTCGACGATGCGTTACGCGGCCGACAAAAAATATTCGAGTAGGATAACGACGTTCAATGGTTCGTCCGTTCACGGTTGCGGATTCAGAGCCCTGTATCAGTATTGGCGGCAGATTTATCGCCCCGAGGAAAATGACTCGCTCACTCTCGCATCTAGACGCGAGCCCAGCGTATCGTAATCTTCGAGTCGATGAAGATAACCCTGGTTCGTATCGATACCGAGCCCCGATGAAATTGACACATCCATCTATCACCCGGCATATGCATGGCATGCATGGGAAAGACCACGGCGCGGCGCGACGTCGCAGGACTGACCATGCATAATTCACCGTATCTCCGTCGAACGGTCCGAAATCCTGAATAATAAGAGCGGGCTCGAGCGTTTTTTTCGATCAAACCCCGTGGCATCATCCATGGCGGGGTGTCCGCGCATCCTGCATTTCGTCGAGATATCTCGTACTGGCGGAGAGAAAGAAGGAGAGTGAGAATGTCATCCGCTGGTATCGCTATGTATTCGTGAGGCATTCGGGCAAGGCAAGGATATTTTTCATAGAGATATTTTTTTGGGCTTGATTTCTGAAACAGATTCTGAAAATTATAATTTCTCTTTGCTGCAGAATGCTAGCATTGTCAATTTTTAAGATGTGAAATTGAAAGATCGAAGACACATTTTTCAAAGAAAAATATAATTATTTCCTTCGATCCTAAAACATTTTCATATCAATCTGAAAAATATCCCGCTAAATTCGCGCTCGAAAAAAATATTAAAGGATCTAAAAATTATAATAATTATATACTCTGCGCTTTTTCGAAGGCATCTCGTTCGTGATCGTCGCGAAGTGATCGAGAGTCGAGAGCGCATAAATGTTTTGGTGCGCGATCGATGGCGGCCGGGCACTGCGAAATAATTTACAACGCGTCCTGCGGCTCCTATCGATGGCATCGACGTGCGAGATCGTGGACGACTAGACGCGCGGAGACAGCACCGAGGTCATTTCCGTCGAGGCGGCGAACGAAGGGTCGATGGGTTTGAGGCAAAGGACGATGACAGAGAAAGAGAGAGAGAAGAGAAGAGAGAGGCCAAGTCCCTTACCGACAATGGCGATCGGTTCGGGTTACGGGGACCGGCAGGGCGAGCCGAAGTGCACGGCATCCAATATGCAATAAACATACGGGGCTTTGACGTATTTAATAGTAACGTGGTCGTATAATGCTTGACATGCATGGAAGCTTTTATGGGGATGCGTATCTCGTCGCACCGGCCGTGTCTCTCTCTCTCTCTCTCTCTCTCTCTCTCTCTCTCTCTCTCTCTCTCTCTCTCTCTCGGACGGCGAAAAGACCCCGAAGATACTCAGGCTACCCGGATATCCAATATTGCCCCGCAGATTAGTCGGTTGAGAATCGCTGTTCCCTCGTCGCGCTCCCGCCGGAGAAGTGTAGCCGGCGGTTAATTGCGTGTCCAAGCTCGGGGAAGGATCCTTAGGCTGTCACGGGCTCGACGGGTCCGTTTTTCGCGGTTCGCAAGGTCCAAATGCGAGACGCGTGTCCGTTGGTGAAATCGCGGACTTCTGAAACTGCGAGTCTCATGCGACGGCGAAATTATTCAGATTATGAATTCTGAAAGTGCACTCGCGACTCGCACGTGCGCGGAACTGCATCTCGTCGGAGAGTCCTGAAATTCGCGATTCCCCTTTCGAGATTCCGATCGGTTAAGATTTCTAAAGTTACGATACGGAAGCCGATAAGTTTTAAAATTGCGATTCAAAAATATTATGTCTTTTGGAAACTTGACTCCTAAGAATGTTATTCCTAAAACTGACTCTTGAGAACTTAGGATTTCTGAGAGTGCGATTTGAAGATTGGCGGATCATTAACAGAATGCGTCACTCATATAATTATATCTGTCGAGATTATAAATGAACAATATACTTTTTTGTTTTATAAATAACGTTGTTCGTTCGTTTCGTCAGTTTCTATTTGCCGAATGTGCATCGTCAAGAAAGAACGGTCTAGCGGACTAAAATATTTCAGACTAGATTTTACTACTTCTTTTTATATTCCTATATTTTATATTTAAATAAATAATCTTCTTTCGTATCGTTTTTAATACATAATAATATTTCTATATTCTCTTATTAAAAACCCAATATTTTTAACATAATTTTTATGTCTGAATATTTGTCTTAAATATTAAATTATTATATGATATATTATTTTATTATATAATTGATATATTAAAATAATTTTTATTTTATTATTAGAGTTATTTTACTTTCATACAAATGACGAAGATGCATACGAATAATGCATAGCTATTATAATACGCAATACTGGAATAAGCGCTGCAGTCAACGCATTCTTGACTAATGACGATTCTCGTCGTATTGCTGTAACCGTCGCTGACGGATTACGAGACCCCACGTGTTCCGTATGCATTCGCATAGAATGAATTATCGGATAACCATCGGACGTGGCGTAAATCATCACATATATGCCGTCAAGAAACTAAGTATGAATATGTCTGTTGTTTCAAAATAACTATAATTGAACTTTCTTTTAAATCTGATACTGAATATAAAATAGTGAAGGATTTTAGACCGCGAAGAGTTTAACAAATTAAATTTTTAATTGTGTTTTATCTAGAAATATTAAATTTTTTATTTACAAAGAAAATAAAGAAAATAATTTTTGAATACAAAGTTATTTTTTTACTATTTATTAATGCTGCATTTATGACTCTAAATCCGATGCTTTACATACCAGCTTATTAATATATAACTAGTTTTACTTAATAATTATAAACCTTTGAGATACCGCGTAGAGCGTTTATGCGTAAAACTGTTACCGCTGAAAAGCATCTTTTGTCGTTACGCGATTTTTTTCACATGATTACGCGACCTCGAATGAGCAAATGAGAATGGAAACACAGACGAATGGAAAGAGGGAAAAAGGATGGAACGAACGAACACGTCCGAACGGTGTTTCAATCTCCGTAATGACCGCTCGCTTCGTGGCCGTGCACCGAGAGACAGAGTGGATGCTAATAACAGGGAAACTCCATAGTGTTCGTAGGTAGTGCTCATTCAGAGTTACTTTTTTTTCGCGTCCACGTTTGTCTCTTCCGCGAACGGAAGGTGGGAGAGAGGAAAGGGATTGCTCGAGAGAGTGAGGGATTTGGTGAGTCGGTCTGAGGTTGGGATGGAGAGGAGAGAAGAGACGAAAGTCGGGTATTCAATGGCCCGTGTCATCGCGCGAAGACATATACGTAATGCTCGATTTAAATGCGACGAAGAGAGAAGGAAAGTGCGGTTGAGGGGGAGAAAGAGCCCAGGGTTACAGGGGGAAAGAGAGAGGTTGCGGTGGATAAACAATGAAACGCCGTAACGTCACTATGTATATCTCCGATATCCCCTTCGGTCTCCTCCCGAATGTTCTGCGTTGTCCTCTGTTTTCTTCTCGGTAGCCTATCTGCGTGTCTCTCGCGGGTTATATTTTAAACGTTTGTAAAACTTGGTAATAAACGTGGTGGGTTGAAACACGACCGCCATCGCGACGACGAACGAGGCCATGAGGACGATAACGACGACAACGACGACGAGAGACAGAGAGAAAGAGAGAGAGAGAGAGAGAGAGTGATAGCCCATCGGGGTTGGTACGGGGGTAGAGACCAGGCCACTGAGGGCCGGAGCAACAATTACACAGAGTGCGCTGCCGCGAAGCCCTTTCAGCCTCTCTCCCACCGGAGATGATGGATTTGTTGTCTTCGTGGTCTCTCTGGCACATTGTGCATCCACCGGACCGTGCCACTGTGCGGTTACTTCCCCGGCGTCCCCGTCCCTCTCTCTCTCTCTCTCTTTCTCTTTCTCTTTCTCTTTCTCTTTCCGTGTGGCACTTTCGTATAATTCCCGCGTTATAGAGAACCGCTATTGGGGGAAAACGGACGCGCGCGTAAATAGCGATGAGCGTAGAGCAATGAGAAGAGAATTGAGGGATGATGAAAATTAGCAGATAGTATCATCATCAGTTACCAGGGTAACTTATCTTTTAGTAACTTATCTTCTTTTCTTTTCTCTATTTGTTTCGACGCGACAATAACACAGTTCAGAAACAGTTATCAAGATACATATGAGTATCTAATTATAAAAATAGTGTGTGAATCGAAAATATAATTCAGCATTTTAGAGCAAAGAATATATACTCATACTTCGACATATTTAAAGAGAAGAGGGTATGTGATACATGTGCATGAAGAGAGAGTATTTTTTCTTCTGTTTTTATATGTTATAAAATGATCTTGATTATTCAATCTTTAATATATATACTGAATTATGGCGTCAACTTTTTAGCAACAAGCTATCGATTATTCTTTATTAAAAACTTTTATTTTTCTTTATTAAACATTTTTAGAGTAAATTAATGCATCAATTTTTATTATATATTTATATTTAAAAAAGAATTTAGTATATAAACAAAAATACATAATAATGAGATTACTTTATTTCATATTGCGAAAGCTAAGAATTTTAACGTATTTCAGATGAAATAATTGTACAGCGAATGATTAGTCATGTAATTGCGATAGCGAGAATCAATTGATTGTCTTGAAAACCTTTTATCGATCACGTCGCAACGTCATTGTTTCGATGAAATAGTGCTCTGCTTAAGCCACCGGCTTGCAAATATCTATGTTAAACCGGAATTTACGACGCGACCGGCATATTTTATTAGCTTAGGACGGGCATCTTCCACGACATGTTTATATGACCGGACCGGAAGAAGAGAATTAAAGGTGAAATGAGACAGTGAGAGCGGCTTCGGTATAGAATTAAATAGAGACAAAAAATTGACCGCGCGTCAGTATAGGAGTCAGTATAGGATTAAAAAAGTGACGGATCTCGCATCGTATAGATAAGCTGCGACAGAAGTAGGTAGGATTCCATAGCTGACTCGAAAAAAAAAAAAAAACAGCAGAAGAGATTCGAGAGATGGAGTAAGCCCACCGAATTAACGACGCGAGTTTCGATTTGCGAAACCGGCGTCGTTCGTCGGTAACGGTTTCTGCGAAAAAAGGAATGTAAACTTTTCTACATGACGAAGCCTCTGTGAGTTACTGCAAGATGTTGCGGACGAGGTTTATATCGATGCATTTTTGCATGAATCGAATAAAGTCACATGGAACATATATGAATCTTTATCGATTTTTAAACATTTAAGATGCTTTTCTTCCACATTTACATGGTAAATCGAGTAATGCAATGAAAAAGTTTTATGAAAATTAAATAATATATTTAATATGTAATATACTCAATAATACATTTGAAAATTAAATTCCATTAAATATCATATCACTATATTATATCAATTTCTATACTAAACTTTTATATCCAGAAGATAATATGATTATATCCAGAAGATGTAAACAATTTTTTTTTTTACTTATTTCAATTATTTACTTTAATAAATATGAGAAAGATCTCCTTAGCTTTGACTCTCTCTTAATCAGACTTTTTATGTAAGGTTACGAGATATCGCGTAATATCCTTTCTTCTCGCCACTTCGAAAAATGCAACTCGTAAATGACGCGATGGAGACTGCTGCACTAGTAGCACATCTCTCAAATGTGCGAGTACGACTTGCATCTCGAGAGTCACGCGAGTCACATTGAGCGTTTAATCGAGAGAGACAGAGCACAAAAGTTCGCTTGCCTCGGGTACACTTAGCGCTCTGGGCGCTAAAGGGTCATCGTCGGGCTGATTACACGAATGCGGGGCAAAGCCGATGGGAAGTGAACCGCGAAGCGGCCGGAGGCCGCGCCGTTCCTCTTCCGCTAGTGATCGACGATGATGGCCCATGGGTAGTGAGGTTGGAGGTCAGCCCCGTCGAGATACACCGCGGGCCGTTGGGTGAGCCACGAGGGTAAGACCTCGGTGCCCTGTACAGAGGTCCGGATCTCCGATTAAGAGGTTCCTTCTTATAGTCGCGCGCCACACGAGAGAAGATCGTCGTCTCCCCGTTTTGTCTCCTCGCGCGCCTCTTCTCTTCTCTCCTCTCGCTTCGCTTCTCTTCTCTCTCGTCACCCAGACGAGACGGCGTGGCTGCGGGACTCGAGATAGACGTTTCTTCCCTCGCTCGTAGCTTGGATTATTGGCCGTAGAGTTATTTCCATATATCGTGCCTATTTGCCTTTTGTTCTTTGCGTACGCTTCTCTCTGTTTCTTTCGAGAATAACTTGGGATTGCGAGTCATTGTGAACTTGGAAGATATCGACTAGCAAACAAATCGCGCGCGTGATCCTGCATCTCTTTCCGAAAATAATTATTCTTTAGCTTTTTCATTGCCAAATGGAAATCATTATTGCAGATTCGATTACTAATTTATAATCTGTAATATCAGTAATATAATGTCAAGAATATATAGTTTCTTTCACGTATCATGTTGTGACTTTAAGTTGAGCTTTACTTGTATGAGATGAAGATATCATATCATCATATTATGATCTCGTGAACTGAAAAATAAACAGTCACATATTTAGCATTATATGTATATAAAACATAAAAATACGAATCTCTTCTTTCTAAATATCTCTTGGACTTTACGATATTAAAGAAGGAATCTTTGCATATGATTCTTGTATCACATTTAGCGCTAAATATAGTTGTACATCTTTAGATATTCCGGAACGACGCGCGTTTTATGAAAAAAAAAAAAAAGATGTAATTTAGTCTTTCATCATATCACTGATGGTGCAATCACAAAAACATTTACATTACAAAAAAAGACGCGATTGCGCTCTCCAGGAGATAGCGTAAATCGACGAAGGATTTGATTTTAAGGAATAGATCGGCGAAGGATCTTTCACTATCTATGCATTGGTCGCAACGGCGATCCTATACCGCGGTTGAGCTACAGATCGTTCTCCCTCTCTCCCTCTCTTTCTCTCTCTATTCTTCCGTCCGGCACAAAGCCCAGACTCCTTGTGCTCTTCTCCTCGTCCATTCTCTTTTCTTCCGCGGAACAACGGACGGGCATCCAGAGGCAGGAGGTTGGACAAGCTTCGGAGATAGATGGCAGACTTTCGTGGTGCGCGCCCACGTAGCAGCAATGTAAGTCATGCTTCTTTATGGGGCGGCCCGTGACCCCGCTACTTGTAAACCGACTAAAGATTCAGAAATAGCCGCGGCACGGGCTCTCCGCGTTCTTTCCTCCGCGCTTTATTCCGGCTCGCTCGCGCATACCTGCTCTCGCGATCCCCCTCATTGTCTTTTCTTTACCCTCCCGTATGTTTCTCTCCGTCGACCGATCCGAGAACACCGCCAACGGCCAATATCGTAACGTATTTACCGCAATATGATCCCAGACGACAGAATCTCGCGAGGTCATCCGCGAGAAGGTAGTCGCTGCATCTTCCACGTCGAAAGAATGCTTTCTTTCTGAATCCTTGGCTCGTCAACGGCACACGATGATCGCGATCTCCCGTTCTCTTCTTATCGCGGAAATCGATTTAAACGATGGTCGAGCATTCTTCTCGCGGTCGAGCTCGCTTGTCTCTCGAACATGATCGATTTCCCGCGCGATGCAGCACGCGGTGCTACGAGCAGACGGAGGAGGAAAAGGATTGTTCGAACGGCGCGTGGATCGAACTCCTTACAATAGGCTTATTATGTCGCGGCGCTTTCCAGCCATGCAGCGGCCGATTCAAAGCATCTGTCGATAGTCGTCGTCGCGGAATCGCCGCGTCGTCATATATATATATGTATATATACGTACGTACACATACATCGAAATATAATAATATTACCGCGCGTTATCTGAAAGAAAGAGAGAGAGAGAGAGAGAGAGCGCTCGCACCGATGCGTGATCAATCATATCTCGCGGAGAAAGGCGCCTATCCTTCGGCGGTCGGAACGGACACCATTCAGCGCTTATTTATCGGTCTAGAACGCGTGCGTTGTTGCTTGCACGTTGCCGGAAACATTGGCAGAAAACAACCACGAGACAACTGCATGAGTTTGTCGCGAGTGTCTCGATGAAAGAGCCAAGACAGTAACGCGACGTAGAGAGACGCGATCTGTTGCGACTCTTCGTCTTTGCGAGATCATCTTGGAGAACGTTGTCCTGAACGGTGGTGCCTTCCTGGCGGCTCGTAAGTCGTGATGTCTCAAAGCGAACAGTTATCTAAATATTGTACTGCGCGGCTCAGGGGAAAGGCGAGAGTACGTGATTGCATGTACTTCATTTATCTTTCAACTAGATACGACGCGTGTGACACCTGAAATTAATAGATGTAGAGAGAGAAAGAGAGAGAGAGAGAGAGAGAGAAATCGGCGTTAGATTTCGCTTCACAAATACGTGATTCAGAGATACAGAAATGCTCTAATTTTTTCTTAACGTAAAGTTGCGCAACTCTATAAGTGATTATTAAATCAAATTTATGCTAAATAAGAACCTATCAGAAAGACAAATTAATCGAAAATTACTATTACTTGTTTATATTTTATTTATCGTTTTATTCCTACTTAAACTGATGTTGATTTATATTCTATCTTTAATTATTTTAATTAATATTATCACTTTATTTGTTATTCAGTTTATAAAATATTTTGAAAGATTTGAATCAAAATTATTCGTAAAAAAGAGAAGCGAAAGCAGATTATACAAAAATAACGCTCTGTAACTGACGTATATTTTTCGGAAGGTTCTATATAGATTACATTCTATCTCGAGTGGCTTAAAATCGGCAACCGTATAAGGTGTCGCAAGAATACCTGACACGAGTATCGTTCAGCGATCTCGTTGAAAAAGCCAGGTGAGCATCGCCGGTTCATTGTCGTAGTATGCAACGTCAGCAGGTTTATGCGGTGTCTTTTCCGCGGACTATACGTCAATGGAGTAGATTGAACGATATCGAATTTCCTCTCTTATGTATCGATCATCGCAACCAACTATTCGAACCGGCACTCTTCCGAAGCGTCTCGATTGCGCCGAAAAAGATACGTCGCATATATTTTGAAGAATTTTTATGTGATGATAAAAAGGAAAGATTTTTCTTATCTACGTCCTGATTATTTGTTGTAAAATTTTTATATATATATATATATATATATATATATATATATATATATTATTCACATATGCATTACGCAATCTCCTTCTTATTTATTATGTTCTATTTTCATTATATCTCTTATTACATAATACGTATAAATTATATATGGATATAGCTTTTTATTGGAGAACAGCGTCCATTTCATATGTTAAAATATTCTCTGATAAAAAATTCATACTTAATTCGCGACTGGTTTTTTTTATGGATTATTTTTATTTGAACTTTTAGATCTTTAATTTTACGTTATCGAATTATCATTGACGATATATAATATATTATTATTATACGTATATAATTATCAAAACGCGATGTACAAGAGAAGAGCGGATAAGCGCCGTCGGTGCATCGCGTCGGATGCGCGTCGCCGGGTTGACGCGACGATTTTAAAGTCCGACGATGATCGCGGCCGATAATAAATTTAAATCACGTAATGGTAATGGAATGCGCCGAATTCAATACGCGCCGCGGCGGATATTACTTTGGATGTAATTTCCTTTTAAAGGCGTTAACCGTTAAAACGCGGCGCGTGTGATAAATTCGAGTTCCCGTATCGCGAGAAGTATTTTCCACGATCCTGCTCGTCCTCCCTCCCTCCCTCTCTCTCTCTCTCTCTCTCTTTCTCCGTCAGGATACTGGCGGAAGGATGCAGCTTCGTATCGGATACTTTTGCGCTTATTTTATCGCGCCGAGCAATTTTTCGCAACCGAATCGAGCCTTTCGTTATCGGCGATTTATGATGGCGAGTCTTTGTGGCGAGGCAATATGCGAGGCGCCAGAGATTTTTAGAAAATAACGCGATTTTTAGAATAAGAGTGGGAGAAAAAGAAACGCCAAGAGCTACAAAAATAACGGCTTATATCCTTGCAAATTTTAATTTCGTTCATCTTCCCGTTGCGCGTGATTGTTAGATAACGCAATTTCAAATTGTATAGATTGATATAATTACATTAGAGAATTTTATCAGTGAATATTTTTTGTCTCTTCTGATGCATGTTTCACAATTTCTTCAGCGATTGGTTAATCGAAGAGATGGAACATTCTCGTGATTGCCGATAAGAGCTCAAAGCGTAACTGATAATGCACTATCCTTGTTTGAGTGCTCTCGACGAGTGTAAATACGCGGATCCACTTGCGTTCTCTCTTTCTCTGATTAAGAATTTCATAAGAGATCAAATTAATAATTTTTCAATAATGTGCGCAATGAGAGAGATTTTATAAGACTCGCGCAAAAGTTGTGCATTGAAATCACAATAATTAACGCGCAACAAACTTTGTCGTAAACATCATTTGTTATTTAAATGAAGGGCTTCACCGAGATTGTTTAGGCAGTATGCGAGCCAACTGGTTGTAAACGCAGTGCCGGTACACCGGTCACATTCACGACAATCGACAATTTTCACCTCGGGCACCTGAAATTTGTTATGCCAATGAGGACAACTTCTTCGAGACCCGCCGTTGCACAACATATTATCGTCCCACTCGGAGACGCGTATAAGGAAATGGCACGACATTATTTCGCTCGTATCTTCCCGGAGAGCCTAAGGTATACTTCGCGCGATATTACTTGTCATATACATCATTATCGAATGACTTCTCACGCCGTTTGAATTTCCGATTAGAAACATTCCGGATTTCAGTTATTAGTGGACGTCCTACAATAGGCGCATTTGCATAATACGAATGTCTTTAAATCAAAATTTAATACCTCTCTTTTCGTAATTATTGAAGTTAATATGTTTAAAATGTATTGTAACTGGGAGTTCAAAATTTTGTTAAAAACGAAGAATTTATCTACTAGGAAAACAGATACGAACATTTGGATAAATAAATTTTCGGATACTAAAACAATCGGTTTTTTTTTTTTTGACAGTGAATCTCATTTATTATTCGAAAGAATAATAATAGAGATCTATAAAATTTGCTAAATCACACGTAAGTCTTCTAACTACATATGTACATAAAATTACATTATTTTTATGCCTTAAGTCACCAAAGTCTGTTATCTAATATTATCAATGCTTTAAAGTGAAAAGGTATATTTTCATTTTTAAGAAGTATAAATATACTGTGTGAAATATTCTTGTTTCAATAGCAACAGGAATAGTACAAGGAGATATTCTGTTTAGACAGTGAAATACTCGAATAATAGAACATTTGGTTAGTAGAATTTGTATAAAATGATGATTGGAATATAATAGAGATTTTATATACATATACGATAACATTAGAATAAGTTACAATAAATTCTGTACGTCTTCTATTTTTTTATTTGTAACTTATTGTAATATTATTTAACTAATATAAAAGCAATTGTTTTCTCTCTCTTCTTCTCTCTTTCTTCTTTCAAAGCATTCGTTATACGATAACACTTCAAGTACTTTGAAGACAATCTCGGAATAATTTAAATGTCAATTAGCGGCGCGAATAAAGTACTTTGTCATCTCTTTTAATTTGCTCATATTTTAATGTTTAATAACATAACCCTTTGTTCATTAATCGTTATTATTTTCCACATCACTACAATTGCATGAAAATTTCGAGCAGATCGAACGATTATGGAAGCGCCGTTTCGAATAAAATTCGGACGAGAATTACGTTTGTGGAATAGAGATCGTGATCGGCGCAAAGAGATGAGATGATTCGTATGGATATCATAATTCGTGGTGGCATGAAATCGGGAAGAGATAGACAAGGAGAATGAGAAGGGATGAAGAGGGGGGGGGATGAGGGGGGACTCATGGACACTCGAGCGTTAAAAGCACATCGCGCGGGTGCCACGGGAATATGGAACGTGCAGGACAGGCGGAGTCGCGTCGACGTAGATGAGGAGAGACGAGTGGGTGCTTCGAGAAAGTGCATACACTCCTCGCTCTTTGCACCCGCCACCCTCTCTCTCTGTCCCTTCGGGCCCCGCTCTGCTCTTTGCCCGTTCGCCGACACTCTAGCCTCTATATCGGCAATGGCGCCTTCGGTGCTGCATCGTATCGCTGACGCGCGGAGTGTTACTCGATTACGACCGCAAGATGCCAAAGTCGAAGAACACGCGCCGTAATCTCTCCGTCTCTCTCTCTCTCTCTTTCTCTCTCTCTCTCTCTCTCTCTCTCTCTCTCTCTCTCGCCGAGAAATTGATTGCTCTAGTCTCTCCTTCGATTGATATATTTCATATACGGCTTCTCTGTCTCTCGTCTGACGTCTCCGTCTCTCGCGGTGTGGTTGATTCTTTCTGCGGTTACCGTTCGTAACCGCTAATTGACTTAAATCCGCGATAAACAGACAAGTCATATCTTTTTTTTCAAGAATACGCGATATGCTTCCACTTATCAACGTATAATATGTATATTTCTCTTAAGAGAGTTAAATTTTAAATAATTTTGCAATGAGTTACTACACTCGCGAAGGATCTGTATCGATGTCGTCACGCGATCTCGTCTCGCGAAGGTCGAACGTCGAAAGTTTCCGTGAGGCCAACGTCTTTCGTTCTCGATTTTATCAGTACCGTCGTCGCGAGCGAACTCTCGTCGTGTGCATCATCGTAGTATAGCTCCAACGATGTCAAACGAGATACAAAGTTCTCTCGCAATAGCGTCGCTTTCCATGTTTCGTGGTGTATACCATGGTTACGAAAGTAAAACGAGGCGCGAGAAGACTGGCCGAGGGATGTCCGGGGAAAGGAGGAACATACAGAAAGGCAATAGGAGACGAAGGGAGAAGAATGGGAGAGAGAGAGAGAGAGAAACTACTCGACTCTATCTCCCGATGCCTCCTCGGTCGGGACCAAGAAGTACCGGGGGTACCGCTAAAGAGGCAATTACGGGACTCTCTCGCTGGAAGGCGCTCGTAAAAGTTAGGGCGAATGAACGAATAAGAAGATCTCTTCTCGCAGCGACGAGGAGGCTCGCGCGGAGAAGAACGGAGGTAGGAAAATAGGAGAAAGAAAAAGAAGACGATGTAGATGGGTGCGCGGGAAGGTTGGATAGCCGATCGAGCCTTTTAGAAGATTTCATCCCGGGGCGGCGTGTCATCGGTTCGCTCTTCTCCTTTTAGGCCGAACCGTGCCGAATCCGCAGATGCGAGACTGACGCGCTCGTGCTCTCTTCGACGAGATCAAGATAGCCTGGCTAGAGGGGCCCGACGGAATACGACCGCGAGATACGATCCTCTCGAGAACAGAACCGGCGACCGCGAAGCGAGCGGACATTCCTCGGATAGTATATGCGAGTCGTTATCGATGATTTGCTTTTTCAGATCGCTCGTAAGTTTTTTTTCTTACTGCCGAAGCGATTTTTTCTCTTTCTTGGTCCTTTTGTTACTAAAAACGATCACGATCAATGTGTCACACATCGGGTCCCAATGTGTGCACTAAGAATAATTAGATTTATTTAACTAGATCGATATTGAGGGCATATTTAAATTATATATATTTTAATATATAATTTATATATTTTTATATACATATATAATATGTTAATCAGATTTTCTTATACTTTATGCTTTCTTGTAATCAGTATTAAGTTAAATGCAAAAATACTTTAGGTAGATTTAATTATGACATAAGATTCTAACGACGAACACAAACTTTATTTTCATAGATTAATACTTCGTCAATGTACGACTCTTTTGAGAAAATATTTAGCAAACAATTCAATAATCTTTAAATTGTTAGTAAAATTTTTATTTCCTTTTTAGCTTTTTTTTTAATTAATATAATAAAAAAATTTTTTTGCTATCATAGTTTTATACATACATATGTATATATATACATATATAATTCTCATGTATAACTCTCATATAATTTCTCACATAATTGCCTCAAACTCTTCGTATGGTACGGAAATCTCGACACTATTTAATAAAAATGTCGGAGTCGCGTAAAGATTTCCGGGATCTTTTCGATCTGAGCGCGAAACAACGCGTTTAAGGAAGGAAGAAGTAAGGAAAAGGAGATGCATTGAAATTCGAAATCCAATCGGAAAAGTCCTCGTCGGAATATATCCGGCCTGTGCGAAGTCGATAATCCGGCGAGGTTGGACTTCGGGGTTGTAGCCTTGGATCGTGAATACAGGGATGGGGATGAGAAGAAGGCAGGGGAGGAAAGACCAAGAGCTCGGACTAAGGGCGGGCGACCAAAAGTAGATTGATCCGTGGCCATCGCACAGGATGCTCCAACTTACTCGCTGTCAACCGTCCCTTTCCCTCTTTCTCTCTTAACTCCTTTCCTTCCCTTTCGGATCTTTCTCGCACAGTGTGTCTTCTGGAATATATATGTATTTCGTTCTGGTCTCCGAGACTTACATCGGCCGGTCATTCGTCCACTCACTTCATTACGAGTGGGACGACGATGGCAATGACAACGATTCTCCCCCTTCGTCGGTTCCCGGTCGCCCTTAAGTGAAATCCCGGCATCGATCTTGCTAACGACCCGGGATTAACGCTAATTTGTCGACCGTCGCGATATTACCGAATCGCCGAGATAACTTCGTGGCTCATCCACCTCGCTCCATTTCTTTCTGTCTCCCTTTGTAAAGTTACCCGTCGGTGGATAACGCGCGTTCTTTGTGAGGGAAGAGTAGTGAGAGGGGGCTGAATGGATGGCGAGACTCACTTTGTTCATCCGTAAGGATATAACTGCCCGGTATTACGTGCAACGTGAGTTGACTATTGTATCTGGCAACGTAAAAACTCGCTTCGTCGCGGACCTTTGTATAAATCACGTAAACGGTTAACTAGCCCATTAACAAACGCTATATTTTCAAAATAGAACAATTATGAATTTAAAACTTCTAATGAATAAGAACGAGCAGTGAATAAAGCGGAACAGAGCTTTATCTTTATTTACCGAAAAAAATGTTTTGTGGATGGATATATGAGAGATGCTGGAATTTTGATTATTATTATTATTATTATCATCATTATCGAGAATTTTTATCCAAAATTTCGCTTCAAGATTATTTTAGATTTAACATAAATCTTAGATCTTCTATCTAAATCTTAAAGGATAAGACGTGTGCGCGCGGGTCGTAAATTCAGTTCTTAAGAACTCAAATAGCGAAAGTAGATTTGTAGCTGTTCTATCTTTAGAACAGATAGAAAGGCAGATGTTGATGGCTTAATCAGCATTCCCACCGAGTCACTGTTCGAAACTTTTCTGGAGTAGAATGCAATATATGCGGCTTTAGAAACTTGCATCGAACTTATTACCGAATTTATACATAATTATAATCGCAACTATTTGTATTCTCGATTAAATTATTATAGTATGTTGCATTAGGAAGCATAAATAATAAACGAGTGATATTTTTTGTGAATGTAATGAAGAGGAATTGCTATTTTTTTTAATATAAAAGAACATTTATTTAAACGATATATTTGCGCAGAATATGACCAAGAATTTAACTTAATTGCTCTAAATGAACGAGAAGAACGCACTGGATTCACTTCGAGATTTTGCTGTTTTAATCGCGATAAAAAATGAAGATGTTTAAACCGCCGAAAGGCAATTAGAACGAGTAAGAAATGGGGGAACCAGAGATATTATTCGCGCAGTTTACGCGCTTTATTACCATTAATTGATGGACTCGAGTGCATTCGTTGATGGACTCGAGTGCATTCGTTGTGTATATGCGCGATCGCGATGTAACACAGTTGTTCTATATCTGTCATGATCGCGTCACGAGTCACGTTTGCAACTGCTCGTAATCGTCATACATGTTGCGCGTGAAATTGATTCGTCTTCCTCTCGATTCTCTTACGTATCGAATCTCGCGGGAAATTCCCCATATTAAATATGATTGTCTTGTGTGCTATCCTTTGTCTAACAGTCTCTTTAATAAGTTTGCTTGAATCTTAGAACTATAATGTAGAAATATTTAATCCATGCTATTGCAGTTTTATTATTAATTATTGTAAGCAGTAATTTAATTTTTTATTATTTTATAAAATAATATTTGTGTATAGAAATTTTTTTCTCGATGTATTCTATAGATATTTATTAATATTCATTATCTTTATTAATGCACACAACAAATCTATACAAGGATTAATTCTTATTTATGTGTTCTAATACATATACTACATATGTAACATCTGAATTAACTAAATTAGGACAAATTATTTATCAAATTATTAAAATTTTTTGTTGGTTTTTCTTTGAGAGATTCTTTTTAATATATGAAGATTTTTATATCTTTTTGAAAACTTTACGTTTTTATATAAGTACCTTTACAAATGTCATGATAAATTTACGATCACTACATTATAAGGCGATCGTGTCACTGGCAGAGTGAAGGGCGCGAAAAGAATAATTCAACCTCGATACGACTACTGAGAACCGATTTAAAGACTCTGCTCGAGGGAAAAGAGAACGTTGTCATTACGACGGGCACGGCAACTGAAATACCGAGAAGCAATGTTGCTTGTAGCTTTGAAGTCTGCAAGCTTTCGCGATAATAGCGTCAAGAGTGTCAAGACGGACAGTAAAAAAAAAAAAAAATAAGCAGTCTTCTCTGCTGAAATTAGATTATGGAGTCATCATCATTATTTTTCACAGCAACGTACTGATTTATTATTCAGCCATTAACAATCGAAACTATCAATGTAGCTTTACTTTGTTTTGTGCAATATACAAAGAATTCAACAATTTTTTGATCGGTGTCTTTCAATACGTGCAATCGTGGCGAACGCGATGTATCGATATATCGAACCGGATAATATATCCTTCCCTTCGCGGCGGATCCCGCTCGACTAATCGTCTCGAGGATGGGTATTAGAAGAAGGGGTGGCGAATATGCAAAGTATCTTTTTCCTCTCATCCTCGCTGCTTGAGATCGGGCTCTCGGGCGGAAGGATCCTCCGGCGCACGGGAATCGGATTACGAGGCTCGTTAAAATATTATTCGGGCGTAAGTTCTTGGTGACATGCGGCGCGACTCGACTCGACGTCGGTGCGTCGTCTTCGTCTATGCAAAATAATCGCTTCTTAATTGCGGAGTAATTGCGAATTCGTGGAAGGCACCGGGCGCGCAGTGCTGTCTCGCCCGCCCCCTCTTCCCCATCCCAACCCCCGGTTTTCCACTCAAAACGGCGCCGTCTGTCGCCCGCATTATCCGCGCGAACTTAAACTTAACCCTTCGGGCCGCGCAGAAAAATGTCGTCGGTCGCAGCCTGCGCGACTGGCGAGCGATTTTTCGTCGTATTTTGTTCCATATTCGTCGAGATGCGATTCGAGAAGACAGACGTTGCGCGCTTATAGTAAGAACGATCTTTTAAATTTCTTAAAGCGACGGATAAAAGAAAGACAATAAATTATTTTAATAATTTGCACGAATTAGTATTTATTAATATTGAATTAAAAATATAGAGAGAGATGCTTATTAAAATTAATTACCAAAATATTTCAGATATTGAAAATGGATTTTTTTTTTAATTGTAATTACAAGTTGTGAATTTTTTTATAAACTTTAGAAGAAAAGGAACTTATTGATGACAAAAATGGGCAAACTTGACGAAAATTCCTAAAGTCTATTTATAATTGATTTAATTGCGGAATATACTACTCCAAGATCGAGTCAAAATTAGAAGGTATCTTCCGCACGAATCGTTTCGTGTTTCATTCAGTCCCATTCAGAGTCGCTTCGAT
The DNA here is from genome assembly GCA_949152495.1 of Lasius fuliginosus. NCBI lineage: Eukaryota > Metazoa > Arthropoda > Insecta > Hymenoptera > Formicidae > Lasius > Lasius fuliginosus. The sequence continues at coordinate 11,252,118 of OX424452.1, read as the reverse complement.
CAGAAAGTCTGCCAGAGCATGTTGCGCGAAACTTGAAACGGCCTTGCTTATCGCGGCTGCGTCGCTCTCGTTGGGCACCACAGGGATGTTTTTACAGAGGGATACTTCCTGATCGCGTCTGGCCTGGCGTCTCATACGGCGCATGCCTTGAAATCATGGCTGATACCGCCGTCGGGTCGGCCGGTGTACGTTAGAAGGCGCACTCGATGGCCGTGTTACGGCGATGGTGTGCTTAGAGTCCGCGCGAGAGTGTACACCGACCACCGGTGGCAAGAATAATAGCGAGGGTTCTCTCTCCGGGTTGCTCTCTTCATCTCGCTTCTTCGTATACCGCGTGCTCCTCTTTCCGCGGCGCGGATAACACGCCGCAGTCCTTCATGCCGGTCGCCGGCGACCCTGCGAACAAACGGGCCGCCAGGCGGCCTTATCTCAAGACGCTTTAATGTGTTTAACCCGGCGAAGATAGTGGACAATTTATTGCTCCCTATTTTAAGCGGAATCTCCCTCCCCCCCCCCCTCTCTCTTACTCTCTTGCGCTTTCTCTCTCTGCCCTCCCGATTTATTCTCTTCCTCTCGTCCTCTGCGACTACTGTTTTGCCCCGTGTTGGTAGCCTTCTCTCTAATTTGGCTTGAGTCACCCAATGAGACCCAGATCTTCATACTAATTGTAAGCGAAGTGACGAAGGAAAAAAACGGGAATATTTCCATCGTCTTCTTTTACAGTCTAACTCCTTGCATATGGCATTCGTTTCTTTTTAATCTTTTTTGGCAATCGGGCATTGGTCAATTGAATTAAAGCAATGTGCATGATTTATAGAGATTTTCAATAACTTGCAAATTGAATATAAAATTTTACCGAATATTAATTTTTATTTAAAAAGGTAGGAACATTATAAAATATTAAGATTTGATCGACTCGTTTAATCGTTTCTTATATACTTATGATACAAGTCAATACTTTAATTAATGATAGCTTTATATATATATATACAACCTATTTTTTTGCGATAACAAGAATGACACGAGTGTCAATTTTTAACTCATATTTATTGCCAATTATTGGATATATAATGTAAATAATACTGATTTTTTTCAAGACAGCACCGACAGATGTTTTTTTTTTTTTAAGTGCAAGTCAACGGGATTTTGAACTGTCTCGGTCCGATTTATTGGTCGACGATAACAGAAACACGTGCGTCGGAGCACACTCCGGGTTAGAAATCAGAGTCTTTGCTGTCATATGTTTCTTTACTCCTCCTAAGATCTTGTTTCGTATCGCAGAACATTCCGGGAAGATTCTGAGAGAACGTGGTGGACGGGTCTTCGATAAATGGCTTGCACGTGAAGGGAATTAATTACTAAAACGTCCGAGCTCGACGTAATAGGGAGAATATATCTAAATTGATAATGTTCGATTAATTTTAACTTTAATCATGTGACATGTGCACACATTTACACATAATTTTAAATTGGTCCTAAATTTAAGATTATACAATCCGCTAAAAAGCAGACCTATTTTCACAAATATAATCGATTACTAAACGTCAATTTTATCAATATTCTCCAACGGTACAATATCAGCCTTTGTCGTTGACAGCGATCCATCCAAATATAGAAAACAATATAATGATGTAATTAACGAAGATATAATTAGTTATTCTCTCTTTCGACTGTCCTACAAAGTTGAATTTAACCAGATTCACGATTGAATGTTATCAATCTTATAATCGGAAAGCGGAAGAAAACGATGCCGATTATCTTACTCGCGCGCTCAATTCAGATTTAAGTGCCTGATGTCGTAAATTGGTGGTGCATCGAAAGGTCAACTGACGGGCACCGAGGGAGAACGAGGGGGGCGCGGCGGATTTTTCCGAGCCGGTTGATAGACGCGACACCTTATTTTCCGTTCCGGCTCCATAAACCACCTGGCGAGACCATCGAGACGGCCATTGAGCGCGACCGCCGCGATTTTTCTCCTCGCGCGAACTCACTATGCATCTTGTCGCGACGAATGAATACGCGACCTTTCCTCTCCGTTGCACAACGACGGCACTCTCGATAATAGAGCTGCATCCACGATGCGCGCGCGAATGCGGAGATGCGGACGAGAGCGCATTTAGCGTCGCGCGCTCGCTTGAATAACGATTTATAAAACTCTCGGCGACACTCGCAATACGTCCCTCATTCTCGGTCGGGCTCATTACGAGCGTTATTTGTACGCCTGGCCTCCGCCTGATCGCGTCGAGAGATCATCGGGGTCCGCACGCGTTCGTATCTTGGTTTTTTTTTTCTTTTCTTTTAGCATGAGCGCGCGTTTATTATGATTTCGTGGCTCGTACAAGTGTGACGCAATAGCATTAATTATTTTGACGATAATGTGCGGATAAAATTTAATCGTGAATAATATGGTTTCGTACAACATAGGATGGATGTAGAAAATATAAAAGAGAGAGAGAGAGAGAGAGAGAGAGAGAGAGAGAGAGAGAGAGAGAGAGAGAGAGAAAGAAAAGACAGATTGCAGAAGATAAAAGAAGCAAGAAAATGTAGAAAATAAAATGTACGGAACAAACGAAAAATATAGATGTGTAATAATAAGGCGTTTAAATGTTCACAAAATTTAATATTACGCAATGTGTAATTATTTATTATTTTTTTCTTATAAGCGTAATGGAATTTTTTTTCCATTGGAATAAGAATTTCTTCATAACTTTTCTATGATAATTGACGAAATGATTTCTTTATGTTTGAAAATACCTTTCTACACGGAATATATGCATTCTTTTATACAATGTTTCTCGAGCATATTTCTTTCTTTCGCGATACTTCTTCGCTCTTTCTCTATCTCTTATACAGTCTCAGCTTCCTTTTCTCCACATGGCCGAGGATGAGGTCAGCCGGCGCTAATGAGCGAATAAATACGCATGTGCGCTGCCTATGCTAATTCGGCGTTATACTCGCGTCGATGACAATGCGCGTAGCAATCTGCCGATTGGATTGCGGCAGAGGTGACGCGTGCACTTTGGCCCCCGTCGTAAAAATCGCCGAGTTACCGTTCCGCTGCAGCTGCTACGGATGCAAATGTCGACGCCGTCGTCGTCGTCGTCGTCGTCTTTACAGACACAACGGCCCCGATTATTCGCCATGCCTGCCGTCCGAATCTGACCGCTGCGCGTTCCTCGACGATAATTGCTAGATCGACCTCTGCGCGTTCGTCGGACCGGGTCAAACGCGAATCTCTTTTAGCGTTTTATTCTGGCGACGACAGGTGATCGCGATCTAATCTAAAACGACGCGTGCACCGATAGCTGGCCATCGTTTAGGAAAAATCGTATTTATAAATCAGAAGAATGTGCAGCTTGAAAGTAAACTGGCAAAAATAGCTTGTTCGTTATATGCATATATCATGGAATTTTCGAGAGATTAACAGAATGATAGTATAATTGAATGTCATAAGAGAATACTTTATATTACATTGCAATATTGCAATATTTAACTTATGTATTAGAGCAATTTATTTGCTTTTCAACAGCGATAATTTTCAAGTTTTTTTTTTCTCTAGCCTTTTCTAAAAGTTGATTTTTCATATCTTAGGCCCACAGCATTCTCAATTTTGTGATTTATATTTCGATATATTTAAATCACGGTTTATTTTATAATATTTTTTGAATATTATTTAGAAATAGTTTATTTTTATTAAATTATATAAAATATCGTATATATGTGTATATATATATATATTATATATATATATATATATTTTCTAGGAATGGTAATAATTCTGGATCGCGCTTTCTAATTATATTTTGTCCATCGAGTACTTTTGAAAAATATTAAACTTTGTCACGACATGCATAATACATTTCATGTTCTTACAAAAGTATTATTACTTTGCTATTATACAGAAGTATTTATACTTTACTACTTTGTTATCGCTTTCGCGTAACATCTTTTATTGCTGTACACAGCATTATGCATCCCCGATAACAACTCGGTGCCATGATCGCGTTAACGCAATGATTCGCGCACTTACGTAATCTTGCGAGCATAATCCGTTCCCCCGTAGATGTGATCTCTTTACGAAGACGTGTTATTTGACATTTGAAACTTTGTGCTCGCTACCGCGCATGCATTGTCACGGCAGATCATTACGGTTAGAGATACAAAACGCACGGCACGTGACTTGCGCTGATTAAAATGTTAATCAGCGGTTTGCTCTCCTTTTTTTTTTTTTTTTTGCTCTATCCCGCTCTGCCTCTCTCCCTCTCATCCGATATCCTTTCAATAACTCGGTCCGGAGTCTCTGTCGGTGAATGAGCCGCCCCCGTAGGTCCCAGTGCTCCCATACGCGTCTCCGGTTACCTCTGTGGATTAATTATGGGGGTAGATCAAAAGAGCATGCGACCACAAAGCCGGTAATGCAACGGGTGGTCCGTATTCAAAAAGCGCGCCTCGTGTTTGGACTCGGTCGAGGCCTTCGTGAAAGCGAAATATGTATCTCGTCGTGCGCGCGTTCCACCGACGAGAACTCTTTTTTTTTTCTCCCTCTTTATCTCTCATTCTCGTGCTTCTTGTTGTGCAAGATTGAGGCTGCAAGCCTGCTCGAGACGAGATACTTTAATCTTTCGTTTTAACGGCGATTACCGAAATCGTTGATATAAAATATGATTTATATGATTTCTAGATTTTTTTTTCTAATTGCGTTTTAGTTAATTGCGAACATCTAGGGCAAATACGATTGGTTTGGAAGAGCGATAAATATAAGAATTTTAATTATGGAAAATAACTCGCGCTATTTTGGAGATATAAAGTAAATAAATATTTTCTTTTTTCAATTAGAATAAGAAACAGCTGTAGATAACAGTATTATGTGTAATGTATATAATATTCACTTTTTTATTGTGGCGTTAATATTGTCTTTCTCTTCTGCAAAAAAACAAAGCAAATGTTTAATAGAGATTTTCTGGACCATATTTTTTATCTTAATTATAAATTTCCACTTTTAGCTAAATAACATACTTTTAAGAATATATATATATGTATGTGTATATATATATATATATATATATAAATATATATATATATATATATATATATATATATATATATTCAGTATACTATATCTTTTGAATTATGCGAAAAAGGGGAGAGGAGATGTGTGACAGATATTTACTCTAAGCAGAATCCCCGCATTTATTTGTTTATAATTATTTTTTACACGATCGCGTCAAGAAGTTCGATTGCTCGTTTGCGCATTCATGACGAAATCTCATCTTCTTTTTCTCCCTCGCGCTTCGAGCGATTATCAAAAAGGCTCGAGAGCCGTTTGAGTGGCCTTGACTTTAGGTTATCGCCGGGGGTCGTGGGGTCCCGCCGATATGTTCGTAGAGTGGAACGAAAAATCGCGAGGAAACTCTTCTGCATTATGCGCGGATTTATGTATCATACTTCGCGAGTCCCTGATGACCCGCGTTTACACGGACATCAAATGTCAGGATGTTAATTGCACATAGCGTTCCTCTTCGTTGCCGCCTTTATTATAAACGCACAATTTTTTGGGCACATAGAATAAAAAGTACGACGACGGGATTTTTATATTAGGCTTCACGCTTTTCTTTCGTCCGAGCTCGAGACGGGTTTATATATCCCCTTCTCTCTCTCTCTCTCTCTCTCTCTCTCTCTCTCTCTCTCTCTCTCTCTCTCTCTCTTTACGGGTAAAAGTCCGTGCATATCAAGCTCCGGGTAACCGACATATTCTGTTCCATGCTGGACGTACATATCCTTCAACGGGATTCGCACTTCTCGGATTAAACGAGATATTATTTTTACCATGCGCGGCAGCAAAAGCGAAGAATCGCGGTGTGCGTATGTGTGTGCGGTATTTTTGAATTTTTTAAATTCTGCACACTTTCTCTATCTCTGCTTTCTGTCGCAACGAGTGTTTTTAACTTTTTGTGGATTACGCTTTCGTCGCAGTTGTCAACGCCAGGCATCACGTTGCACGCGTGTCTGTTATTCGTCGCGAGAAAGAGTTCGAGTCCTACATTTTCTACGTGCAGTTTCGCATCGTAAAACAGTTAGTACGAAAATCCTTTGAAAAAATCGTTAAACTATAGTTCTTGTTTAAATATCTCTCTATATGCCTTTATCATAATAAAGGAACAATTTTGCCAAAGTATCTTAGATATTTCGAAAGAAGGAATTTTAAACAGATGAGATATTTCTAAACGATTGTTTTGTAAAGATAGAATCGTGAAGGTATACTGCAATGAAATAATCGAATTTTACTTTAAGAAATTTTAACTTTTTAAAACTTTTTAGTTTTTTTTAAATTCCTTCGCCCGTTTCTTCGTATATAATTTTATAACTTCATTAAAATTATCACAAACATTAGACGAATGAAAGTCGGTTGAAAGCCGAGCGGTTGAAAGACGTTTCGACTCACATGTGAAATCGCGGCATATCGTTCAATCCTCGACAGATCGCCGAATTAAAGGTTGCCGTTGGAAGCTCAGTATTCACGGGGGAGGCGAAAGGCGGCCGCCTCCAGGCATATTTATAAATTCACGCCGCAGATGCGCATAATGGCGCCGATTCATGACATTTGATTAGAGCATTGTCACGGCTCACCCCGACCGCACTCGTTCTCCCGCCGTTCTCTACGACTTCGTAATCGTGGTGCGCCGCAAATCGCGCAACCCTTGTACGCGACATCTTTTCGTAGCCGACCCTCTGCCAGGTTTCGCATTCACTCGCACCGCGATCATTAAATCGCGTCACCGGTCATTATTTTCCGATCGTCGGATCGATTTTCGCGTCGCCTGCAAACTTGCGCGTACCCCCGCCTTTCGAAAGTTCCCGCGAACAATGGGATCGAAGTTATACAGTGCACCGGGTGCCCGTAAGTATCGACCTAACAGTTCTCGGACGAAAGATCCGAGACAACGAGCTCGATCATGTGGATGCATAGATAAATCTACGAAATATTACTGATCGACGATTAAGAGCTTATTTTTATAGGATAATTCACCAAGTCGGGTTCTTTAAAATTCTTTCTTATTAAAAATTATACGAAGAGTGTTAGTATAATTTTATGTAAAATTCAAAATGAAGTATTTATTTGCAGCGCTTAATGCGCGATATAAATTACTTGCTTCTAATTTTCCATTAATGTCTAACTACGTAATAATATCCTATGTTAGCCAAAGCTTTTTCGCATATCGACAAATTTGTCTCTTTATAAGATTAAATAAAATCAAATCCTTCCAAGAAAAGTATGAAATCTAAATATAAAATCGAATTCATTGTACAATAATACTATTGCAGGTCCGACCTATACCAACAATTCATGTGTTCGCATGAGTAACTTTGTTTATTGAATACATAAAAGAAGATAATAATTTTATTGGATTAATGAGGGTAGCTACCACTAGATTTCTGAAGATAACAAAATAAAAAAGAGTGTTGTGTCGCATCAACTCGCGTAACAAGACATGCTCGATCAGCGCAAATAGTTTGCGCGCAACGACGGCCACCGGCGGCGATTAATTTATTTCAATCATCCACAAGTCATAAAAATTTATTTCGTTGTCGGAACGATGACTCGCTTTTTCTCTCTTTCTCTCTCTCTCTCTCTCTCTCTCTCTCTCTCTCTCTCTCTCTCTCTCTCTCGGCTGGCTATTAGGACTTTCAACCAGCCTGAGCCGCGAAGTCCGGGACGGTGCAACTGGTTATTAATTCAATGATATATTCCGATCCCTCGTCACTGGGGGCCGATGGAGACTCTCTCTCTCTCTCTCTTTCTTTCTCTCTCTCTCTCTCTCTCTCTCTCTCTCTCTCTCTCTCTCTCTCTATCTATCTATCTATTTATCTCTCTGTTCTTCCCTTCGGTATCCATCTATCCATCCATCTACGTTGCCCATTTCTCTCGCCCTTTCCTCTCTCCTTCGTCTACTCTACCTTCTTTCTTCTCTCTCCGTTCTCCGTGCTCCTGTCGCTTCCTAACGGCGAGACCGTATCCTCGTGTTATAGTTGGGGTAGTCGTATCGCCCGCGGGTTGGTAACGAGGTTACGGACTCATCTCCTACTCGCCCGACAACTTGGGCCCTCGGTTCATCAGGCCACAATATTACTAATCAGCGCGAGGATTGGCTCGGTCGCTAAGTGCTCCCAGGATTACCAATTCACGATGGCACGTGGAGAGCTGCGTAGCACAAAATGAGTACCGAAAACAATGCAAAATGTCATGCGAGACGTCATTTAAATTCCCGATAATCTCTAAAATTTTGCGCAAATATTTGATACCGTTATTAATGAATATTTTCAATCTTTAATAGCCTAAATGGCTGACAAAAATAGATAAAAATCTAATGAAAAATCTTTTAAGAATCTGAATTTATACTTACTATTTTGTATCATATTAAATAAATTTAAAATACTGATTTTACACACTGATTTGTGATATGAAATTTTATTAGATTTTTATTATGCTTTAGCTTTAGACCCATCTAGAACAGTTTTGTTTATTATGTGATTTAGATGTTATGTGAAAACGAAATAATTAACTTGTTCAATAACTAATCTTTCAATTGAAAAAATTGCGCAGAACAGTTTATACATACATGTATGTATGTATATAGTTAAAGATGATTATGTTCTTTCTCTCTCTCTCTCTTTTTTTTTTTAATTTCTGGAAAACAATTTCTCAAACTGTGACTTTCTCTTCTTTGAAGTGCAATATAATGATTATATCGGCGATTAGGTCGCGCGATCAGGGCGTGGCCGCGTAATGCAAGTTTAATGAATTGTCACCGAGGGGATCGTTAGATATAACCATCAGACGGATATCCACGCCGTTCAACAATCTGATTACACGTCGGCTAATTATAACGCATTGCGCCGGTAATTAATAGTCGAGTTCGAGATTCGGTCGAGGTGGCTCTCGTCCTTTGAGTTTCCAAGTATCTCCGCAAAGTCAATCCTCCCCCGCCCCCTCCCTCCCCCCAGCTCGTCCCCGTCACTCGAGCACCGTTCCATCCGATAACTGGATAGATCGAGTTGTACCTTACGGAGTCTAAGAAAGTTGCGTGCTGTGCAAGTCACGAAACGTCCTCGCCGCGTCGGATCGATGTCCTGCCGACAAACTATTCTCGTCGAGACGCAGTCGGGAAACTCAACGAGATGGCTGCTGGTATATTAATCGACGCTTGAGAGCAGCGCTAAGATGCTCGCGACATATCGCAGTGTACATTCAACTCTGAACTCGCAAATTGAATCTGAGAATAAATATTATCTTTCCCGATATATATTTCAATTAAAAACAACGTATATGGTTTGTCAATTTATTTTTCGTTGACAGATTAGATATAGTCTATGTTTTATAATAATATTAATTATTGCTTTTTTAATTTTCGTAATAAAAGAATGAATATGTGATCACATTGATTCATCTACAAGAAAAAAAAACTAATATAAATTTCTTAAGAAAGATTACATATACATTTGACTTTTTTTACTTTGAACTCATACATACTGATACAATTCTCGACTTTAGATTATTCAACTTTGCATTGCTGCTCATCTTATTGTTATTGCGAAGCCGCATTCGATTTGTGACATCGGAGCTAATCGCTTAGGCGAGTTACGTTGCATGTCGTTGTTTGAAAAATTATCAATGCTTTTTTACGCGACAGTCTTGATGCCGAGTCAACAACTCAATTACCTTAACGACTAAACCCGTGTCATTGATTTCAATCTAATAGCAGCGTGACCTATTTTGCTATCGTTTTTGTCACCCCGTCTCGAAAGGGTCATCGAGCGACCGTGCTCGTCACGATGACATTCTGAAGAGAATCATGTCAGTTCGTCTCGATTGAATTCCAAACCGCAGCGAGGATGCCGGTTTTCGGGACGCTCACAAATGCGTTATCTGGATTCCGGCGAGTGAGGGAAAAACGTAGAAATCTACGTGGAAAATGCGGCCCGCTACGTCATGCGGGAAGTGATTTCTTGAAAAGCCGGGGGGGCCCCCGGGTCTCGAGATTTACAGCGTCTATTCTCCTCGCGGACGCTCTCGCGCCCGCCCCTCGCCATTGTCCATAGCCTCGAGACCATATCTCCTAATGACCGCTTATTAATATCGGACACTCCTACCTAGCACCTTGGGTGCTAACGTATTTATGGCTCGTCATTTGTTTGCCGAGGGGGTTCCGCTTGTGCGCGCTCGCGTAATCGTGAACGGTCACCACTACTCCGAGAAGGTGAAACGGTGGCCGACCTAGCCGACGTCGCTTCGAAGAAGGTTAATCGATAGTTCCGTCATATCTGTTCCTTTTTCCGGTAATCGGTTCCTCGTTATTTCTAATTATTTCTAATTATTTTATAATGCAGGAAAGAATACTGACTGAAGCTTTTTTTAACGCATACTCATACATACAAGCATTTTTATATTAAGGTAGAGTTTCTCAATAAGAGTATGACGCGAACAGTTTCTTTTCCTGTAAAATATTTATTGTGACTGAAAGAAATTTTCATTCTTAAGGGGGTAAATTTAAATAAAATAATGAAAATCAAATTTCTCTTTGCGATAAAGAACGTTTATTTCGAATAGAACGTGAGTTCTGTGTTATTATTTTTAAGTTTTTCAATAAAATGTTTAGATAAATTAGTTAAATAATATATAATTAGTTTGATGTAAGATTAAGTACACAGGCTGCATTTTTACGTCGCAGAAAAGAAGTGAAATTGATTTTTCCCATGACGTTCCTCGTGAAACACGTAGACTAATTAAGAGTTAACAATATATGAATATCTCAGCTAAACCGTGCGGGTTTTTCCACGACGTTTCTTCATCGTCTTTATAATCGGCGTCGGCTGTCTCTCTCTTTTTTTTTTTGCCAGGTTCCTGTTTTCGGCAACACGTCAACGCGAAAGATTGATATTGAAACAGCCTTTAAGCCAGCGCGGCCGCGATTAATTATTACCTACTAGGTGCTGCGTTATTACGGCCGGTTGCTGCAATATCGATCAATTTCTCTCTACTTAATGGCGATGGCTAGCGCCCGGCCTGGCACTAATGGCGTGGCAAATGTATGGCTCCTTTGCCAAGTTTCTTCGTATTTTTCCTTTTCCCGTTCGCGCAACACACGCTGCTTGCTGCGCTTTCGTTTGTCTCTTCTTAACGCGCATTTTTCTTAGCCGTCTCGGGCGGCTAAGCCATTTTTACTTGGTCAGGATGCAGATTCGACCTCGTGTCATGCATTGCGTAACCCGCCGTCTTGGTCCCGCGCGATCTTTGTTCTGATGATCATTTTTTTTTATTCCTTATTTATACCGCCAATTATTATCTCCTGTTTAACTCTAGATTCACGACTTATATTGGACTTTGCTAAATTTTATTTGATTCAAAAAACGTAATCTATTTTTTGATTTTGTCATTAGCTATGTTTAACATTCTTAATTACAGTTCTTACGACCGCATCGGATGAAAGTAATGTTTGTATTAGACATTTATTGCTTTTTTTTGAATTGTTTAAAGTGTTTTTCTTCTAGCGATTTTAGAAATGAATTGTTATACATATATATAATTATTTTTAAAAAGATTTTACTATAGTTTGGATCAAAATTTATATAAGTATCTCCCCTTAGATAATTATGTACGGCAGATATTTCCTTCTGTCGATTAAACATGAATGTAGAAATTGATGATTGTAGAAATCTACACAGGTGCCATACTGCTATTAAAAATATTATTTGTAATACTATTTATTACGCAAGGATTTATTTTCCGTAGCGCATAACGATTCCCAAGATTGCTTCGTCTTATTTACTTTATTGGATTTCTATAAGCGGAAGAAGTGGCACTTTCTCTCCATATATATATAATCTCATCTGTCATAATCATCGGCAATACAAACCGTCAATGCAGTTGAGAAAAAAATATGCTAACAAAGACGATGTAGCCTTGCAAAAAGAAAGTTAGAAAATATTGTATATACATTTATAACTGCGTTTTACTTTTCACAGTTTTATTCAATTTATAGATATATCAGTTTGAATATTTTTGAGCTATATATATACTTTAACTAATTATAAAAGAAAAATGTGTATCCTTGAGAATCACGTTTGTGCCGAAAAAAATATAATTGTACCGTATTCTAAGATATACATATACCGGGCCGAGTTAACCGATTGTCACCTAATCGTTACCACGGTGGGATTTGCGGTTCGCCGCAATCCCTGAATCAACGCTGGCAGCACGCCGCTCGTTTCGGGTGTCCCGACCGTTAAGCATTTTTAAATTAGCTTTTTACGTCCGGTCGGACGTGTAGGTGCGCGTCGAAAGAGAAGGGACCGCAGGGAAGAGTAGAAGGAATAGACGGAAGAAAGAGAAAGAGAGGAAATCGGGACGGGGAGGATCCGATTGGGTAGCAGAGTCCGTGCGTCTTGGCCGGCCCGTGTAATCGGACTAAATTGGATAATGCATATTTAGAACGGCCTAGAAAAAAAAAGCGAGATGCCCAAATGCATCGAGGGTAAGCATATAGGGTAAACGCGAGGGTTATGGGAGGCAAGAGGGGGCAACAGGCTTTAAAGGTCCTCCTTGACCTGCTCGAGAAGCAAGGCGTATCTATTCGTTTGGATTTTCGTCGCTTTGTTCCGCAAAGACCACCATGCGATTACTATAGTAAATGGATGCTAAAATGGTGATTTATGTTCCTATGTGATTTTAATCTCCTTATTGTTTTTCGAAATATTCCGCAGATAATGGCTCAATTCGTCGCGTGTCGAAATCTATCTAATAATAAATTAAACTCTTTATTTTTTAATAGTGTGATAGTAATGCTATATATATATAATTCATTACAGTATCGTTAAATAGAATATGTTAACATTAAGTGTTTAATTTACATTACTCGTTAAATATTTATATTTTTTTATTTATATTGAAGTTGTGCTGTTCTACCATGTTGGAAGAAATTAAATTAAAGAAATTTAATTAAGAAGATAAAATTAACGAAGAAATTCGAAGCTAAAGAAAGAAGCGAGTTAAAGCTAAATAAAGAAGCGAGTTGCGTCACACAAGAGCAAGAATTTCTTAAATTTAAGGAAGGATAAGCGCCCGTTCTCGTGTCGTCGATAAGGCCGCTTTCAAAATATATATCTCGGTCTGATTTGGCTTCTTGGTGATTAACATAGGAAAATAAGACGATGCGAGATGATGGGATACGATTGATGGTTTCATTTACTCATGTCCAGATAAATTATGCGCGCGACGTGTCGCGTGATTATGTCGTGTTCCATTTAGCGCCCGTGAAGCTGGGACTATCTCTCTGTATTTCTTTTTCTCTCTCTCTCGTTTTTTCCTCTCTTAAGATTACGCTTACAATAAGTGCCATATAAGCTTCCAATTACTTCCTATCTTTTTCTCCCCCGTGTTATCGCTGGCGCATTTGGCGTTGCTCATTATGGGGCGGTCGAGGCGCGATAGAGCGCTGAGTTATGGCGCCGATAAAAGCAGACGCTTCGGGTGCTCTAGTGTTCTCCGGGATAAACTATTTTTCAGATCTAAATTCTCGATTATCGCCCGTCTTCAAAGTTTTCGGCTGGTTCTGGCGAGACAGGCCCGAATTTTTCTCCGTTAACATATTAACTGTTATGTCGAGCCTGAAGTGAAAAAGTGCTCAAAGGGGTTTTTGTTACTCAAGGAAATATTTCAACGTTCGCCACATACATTACTGATGATATGGTAGATTAATAAGATTAATATTATGATCACTGAATTTATTTTAGAAGTTATTAATGTAAACAATTGCCATTCATACTTTTATGTTATATACAAAGAAATTTAGAGATGTAACAAAAAACAATTATGATGAATTAATTTTCCATTAAGATCAACTGGGGATTAAAAAATGCATAATAATTATAAGATTAGAAAGGGAGAAGAGACATTACAAAAATTAATTTATTAAGATAGCATTGTACGATTATTTGTGAGAAATCGTTTTTTTGCTGAATTTCACGACAATATTAATAATTAACATCGAAATAGCTTGATTGAGAATTGTTAAAAACTCTTTGATATCTTCAACACGAAATTTTCAATAAGATTTGGCGAATAATAAAACTCACGTTTCGAGAGAACAGGTGAAAGAAAGAAGGTACGATATTGTGAAGAGGGGGAGGGGGGAGGGGGAAATGAAGGGGCGGACTACAATAGTCTGTTGCATCGCAGGCCTATTCACTTTTCTTTGCGCGTTCGGATTCGTTAAAGATTTAATCTCATTTAAGGTACAAACGATGTTTGGCGCGTTTTACGAGATATTTACAGCTTCGCTTTTGCCATTCTCGCAGCTCGAGAGTTAGATAACTCTACGGCGGTGACGGGAGATGTAATGACGCGCGTGGATACCTTTTCGACGTGCAATGCGACGCAAATATCCGGAAGCACTTAAAGCGACCGTACTTCATGTATTCACATCGTCACTCGGGCTATCGACTAAAAATCGTCGATACCTGTACGATATCGGTTCGACCATCTATGTGTATATATATAGACTTGCATCTCTCGTCGAGGATAAACGCAAAATCGATCCGCAATTCGGAGGATCGGAAAGAACATACGGAAGATAATGGCCGCATTTCCTGCTACGAATTCTCTTTGATTTTCCGTCGCCACGTATTTCGCGCGATTATTCTCTTTGCGGCTGATCACACACAGTCCCGCTACGATCCATTAATGATTTTGACGATCGAAACGCGACTGCCTGTCTAAAATTTTCATTCCTCAAGAGCGTGATGTGTAGAGCATGTATGCCACCCACAGATTTTAACATACCATACTTAACAAATATATATACGATTAATTCACGATTAAGTGGATTATTATCACGATTGTCAGAATATATTTTTCTCTCTTGATATTATAATGAAATGTTTTAGATCCTTTAATTAATGGAGTAATTGAAATATGTATTATCGAGATATTATTTGCTTAAATGTGTGTAGAAAGACAATTTCTTTGTTTTGTTTGTTTATATTTATATGTATTTTTATTTTTATTTTTCATCTTTTATATGAGAGATTTATGTCTATTATCTATTTGTTTCACATATCGCATTTTACATATATTTAAATTTTACAAATGTTTTAAAATGACTATTTTCAAATTACATTCTTTTACGTTTGAAACTTATAATGCATAGTATTTTTTACCGATGTTGATGCGATGTTAATTCGAGAAATTTTTATCGATGATATGCCAAATCCGTTAACAAACTTCTTTGATCTTGCGATCATAAAATTTTCTGTATCTGAGATCGATTTTTAGTGAGTCGAATTAACGTTTTTTTGTACACTGGTCTACTCGTTCCTACCGAGTTAACGATGCTGATATTTAGCGAAGGGTTTACAACACAAAGACCGCGGAAAGCGCCCGTGCTGGTCAATTTTTCGCATATAAGAATAGACATATGTATATACAGGGTGATTCGAATCTGACATTATAAAATTTAAGATAAAATTATTTAAATATAAGATAGATATTTTTCTGGAAGACTGTGTTACAATATCGCTAATTTTTTCCATTCTAAATGATTAAAAATAAATGTCTTTTTAAGAATCAAACTTTAAGGGTGCAAATAAACAATTTTTATTTTCTTAAATTCAAGTGAAAAAAAAAAAACCTATTTAATAGCAACTTAATTGAAGAACATTTATAATATGAAGAATTTGTTCTCATAACATTTGATATTGATATTTGCGAATCGACCTGCACATATAAATGCATACACGCGTGCGCGCGCGCGGCGGGGCGTGTGTAGCCGCGTATTAAATTTCGGATAATACCGAAGGAGCGTCCGTTCGCGGGGTAATTAATGTGCCTCCGGGGATCCGGTCAAGGAAACGGGAACGGGCGCGCGAAGGGGGCAGTCACGGACGTAGGAACGTAAGGGAGGCAACGTAAAGGAAGTAGAGAAGGGGCCCAACCTCGGATTGGTTTTCTCACAGTGTGTGCGAGCAGTCCGTCCCGTACCCGAAAACCGGACATCTGGACGCAGGACAGCTGCGCCGACCACAACAGGGTCGTGTCGCGGAAGGCAGGGGGTTTTCACGGGGGTGAAAACCGTGCGCGATACACCACCCCGTAGAGCGCCGCGCGCCTATATAGCCATAAGAGGTAGGACACCGTGTGGGCACGTAGGCCCTCGAGCAAATCGCCGAAATGCGGAATCGCGTTGTGGATCCCCGAAATCATCGTGCGCGACGTGAACGGGGCTTCCCTCGCCTTATTGTCGCGCCGCGGAAGCGCCCCGTGTCTTTTCCCCATTTTTGAGGGTACACACGCGAGAGGATCGGCCAAATATCCGTGTGACCCGAAATCGGGAGAGAGGGAGGGGAGAAGGGGCTTTATTGAATGTGCGTCGAGCACAGGTATTGATACGCGTTCGGGGAGATACGAGCTTTGTCCGCGATGTTACTATGTTCGCCTTTGCATTCCCTCTGATCCGCGTTCACGTTGAATTTAGGGATTATCGATGATTCTGTGGCCGATTTTTTAAAAACTTCAATAATTTATTATAAAATTTAGACTGTGAAGAATACTAGAGTACTCTCTCTGCATTCGCACATTTACATCTTATTGTATTTTCTCTTCTTCGCTAATATTTTATTAATGTGTCCTTAGTCTTTTCTTACTGCATTCCAAGTTGATCTGATTTAAATTATTCTTGTGCAAGTGCGTTACTTATATGTACAGTATATTTATTTTAGATTATTTTTTTTGTTATTCGAGATTTTTCTCAAAGTACAAAATTGAGAAATTTTTTGTCTATTTATATTTATATTTAGTATATTAAAATTAATGTACTAAATGTTAAATATTAAATATTAAAATGCAATTTTCTATTGTTCATATTTTCACTCTATTTTATCTTGAAAAAAATGCAGGTTGTTTATATCCTACTTTTTAATGCAAAATTTCAAGCTTCTAAATCTATTTTCCTTTTAAATGCTATAAATATTCATATACTCTATGTTCATTTCTCTCTCTCTTTTTTTTTTATAAAGACATTGATGAACATGTTTCTCGTTTCTTTTCGATGTGAAGTATCAAAGTGCGAGATTGGTGGCATTCAGAGCGAATGCAAAGTGTGTCTCTATCGCTGGCAAAGTAAGAGTGCGACGTAAGAATCGTAATCGATTTTCGAGACGAAGAGAACGTTTTCTCAAAAAAAGGAACGGGAGAATACGAAATCCGACACGAACTAACACGTGGTCCCCGAGTAAAGTGGCACTCGGCACTTCGCCCCAGGCTTTCCGGACCCCATCGAGTGCCACCCCCCCCTCCCCCCCCCCCCTGTACTCTCGCTATAGTGTGAGGCTGCGCTTTCTTGTCCCTCTGCTCGCCACTTGTCCACCCGCACAGGAAGGACGCAAGGTGCCTTTCTCTTCCTCTTTTTCTATCGGTTCCCTAGCTACCTGTCGATGGCAGAAACGATTTCGACAATAATCGTCCGTCGTCGATCGGCACGTGAAAAACTTATCGCTGTTTTTCGTTACAATTCTAAAAATTTCGCCGTCTTATGATTGTAAATGAAAAAAAAATGACATATTTCTAAAGTTTTATTCTAAGTTCTTATAAGCAATTTTCATTTGTTAAGAATTCATACTTCAATTATAATATATTAAAAAATTAGTTTTTTAAATTTGGAGATTTTTTATATATGTAAAACATTTATTGTTATTTCTAGAAAATAATAGTTTCTTTACAAGATAATAATTGTACTGATTCAATTATAATGATAAACGCGTTCTAATTTGCACATTGACGTTGACAGTATTCTAACGTTGCATCATTTCCTTGTCGATATCTATCGTTTCATATGCATGTGACTATCGTTTTTGTGCTGTCGATGGAAATTTCCTTCTCCTTGGCGACACAAATCTAAGCGCGTGTGATTCATTATTTTCATGATAGTGAGAAGTAAAAATAACATGAAATATATAAATTATATAGAAGGTTTCTAGATATCTTAATTTCTTATATTATTTCTGTTTCATAATAGATGTTATTAAAGCGAACGGGTAATGCGTTATAAGATTTATCACTGTTCTGCTTTCTCTCTCTCTCTCTCTCTCTCTCTCTCTCTCTCTCTCTCTCTCTCTTTCTCTCTCACGATGTTCTGCTTCGCTCCCCCTTATTTTTAAATATCCGACAAATTTCGAACGTTAACCATACGTTAACTCGTACGTTGAACGCAATAGTCGATATGGCAATTCGAATCAGGTATCAACTTCCGCGTCGTAGGTCCGAACAGGTATTTGTCGAGAAGCAGCGCGCAGCGTTTTGTTCGAGAACAGCACGGACCAGTCTTTCCTCGCGGAGTTCCCACCCTAAAAGGTGGACAGTGTCCAGCACGTAAGGACTACGGCAATTACGGGAGAAGCGGGCGAAAGTCCCGCGACGAGAAAACTAGTTTTCTCTAGGAGAAACGTCCCGGAAGCGAACGTCGGCCTGTACCCCCGTGTTTGGTTCGACGAAACTCGCTTTTGGATTTTGATTATCAAGAAAACTCGATTCTCCGATCCCCCGGTCCCGGTCCGGATCCCTGGGATTCCCGCGGAGAGAAACGTGTGTAACGTGTCGCGCATCACGGGCCGGCCGAGAAAGTCATCGAAAGCCCTGTTAAGGTCATAGGGTGGATCCGAGGTCACAAACGGCTGTTTCTGCCAGTTTGACGCTCTTGGTCGAACGACTTTCTTCGTTCTCGATGAAGACGATCGCCGTAAATAAATTTCTTAGCTACAAAGATAGTGAAATTAAAGAAATTCACAGTGTTATATGGTGGTTTAATGGTGTGATTTAATTTTTTGAGAACTTACAAGATCAATCTCTTAAAGTTAAGAAAATTGAACTTGGAGATTAATTTTTTAAGTTTTTAAAGAAGCGGATTACTATATTCTGAAATCTGAAATTAATGGAGAATTAAACAAATTACCTTTCTGTTTAATGAGATTTCGTGACAAATATATTTTAGAACCAACGAAATTCTTATTAAATTCGAAATTTGCATTGAAGTACGAATGAAAGCTATAATCGCATTTTATAAGATAGTCTTTCATTAATTCTTCATTGTCTTATTCTTGCAAATTTTTTTCTGCTGTATAAACCCGATGACGATGTTTGACTAATCAATCGCACCGATTATGTCAAACTGCATGTGGTATCTCGCGAAAGCACATTATTCACGAGATGAGCTAATAGCGGCTGTTTTCTTCGTGCTCGCAACAAGGATTTATCAGCGATAACATTCATGTGTGCGACGATCTTATTTCGTATGGCTATCGTTAGCGAAGCACAAGAGTTCGCGTAGTTTCGTTCGGTTAAATTTAAATGATTCTCTCGCATATGCTCGACGTTTCCAGACTCGCGCGGTGCTTACGTAAAGAGATCGGCCGCCTAAAAACACACAAGCAGAATTTTATGCGCTCATGCTCGCTCGCTCCTTATCGCATTAATTATGAGCATGCCATGGTAACATGCCGTTGGCATACTGTCGCGTTGAGTGCTTGTTGACATGCCGAAGCGTTCTTTCTATCGCGTCTTCGATTATCGCCGTTACTTTCGTAAGCGAGTGTTTTCAGAATACATGAATATCGATCGGCCGCGTTCGCTTCGTTCTAGATTAGTTTCAGAATATTTATAACAAAAAACTTAAATTAAAACATGTGTAAGCGGATGTTTCGTAGCATAAATGTAAACAGTTAAGGACAAGTTGAAATTAAAAAATTCTGTAATTATGCATGAGTAGCTTCATATAAATTATAAATATATAATTATATATTTTTAACAGAGTTTTAATTATTATTAATCTCAAATAATTTTAGCTCTATTATTTATTTCGAATAAATAAGAATTGAGTATACAAAATTAAATAGTATATATGTATAATATTATAATAATCGATAAATATAACGTCATTAGAGCTATATCTTAAAATAGTCGGAATTGAATTTCAAATCAAAAAGAATTCAATAAACGCAATTTAAATTCTCTTTCGATGCTTTTATTAAAACGTAAGCAACATATGATCAGTTTTACTAACACTTGTCAATTTAAATTTTTAACTGCCTTTGCGTTTGACATCTTTAGAAAGAGAGACAAAGAAATGGACTTATTATTAGAATTAATCCAGAAAATTAAAGTTAACAGACGCAGTCCATATGTAACTGAAATATTATTATGAGAACGCGGATGGCGATCTAATTATATTCCAACTGATATCGGTGGTTATCAATTTCTTGCCGGTCGACAGTAAACGTGACGCAATTCAGCTAAGTGACAAGCCACGCTTGCGAAACGACCCGATCTTGTATTCGCGAAGGTCTTGGGCCGCCGTTTCTCGTCGCCGCGATTTAATCTTAAGGGCCGCGCATTGTCATTCATCGCGCGCCATATCGTCCTCCGTGCCGGAACGAACGACTTCGAATTCGAGAGTCCCGGGATATAGAAACGACCGTTGTCTCGGACCTAATGTCGCGGAAGAGAATGGGGGGGGGGGGGAAGAGAGAGAAGGGACAGAATGCGGTTGAAAAGAAGAGGAAAACGGGAATCGAATCATGGGAGTGTATCGTTTCCTATTTAGCGTCGCGGTCGAAACTTTTAAGGGGCGGCCTTCTCCCTTTCTTTATATGTCGGAAACTGAAGGACCACGGAGGGAGAGAAAAAGCAACGTGGGCGACAAGGAGGGCACGTCTCTTCGTGCTCGGCAAAGTTGCGGTCTCGAGTTTTCGCCGCTGGTCAATCGTGGTACCCTTCGAACGGACACGATGTTTGTTTGTTCCGCTCTGAGTGTCACAACACACCCACTACAGATCACAGCAGGGTGCTAACTAGCGTTATGCACTTGTCTAGAATGCAAGCAATCTTACCACGAGACAAGGTATAATTGTTGACATTATTAACTATTAAAATGAAAAGAAATATATATATTCATTTTAAAATAAATTAGAACTGAGAGAACTTGTACTCTGAACAACCATTCTTATCTGATTTAATATATATATATATATATATACACACATATAACATTTAATTTAATGTAGTAATGATAGTACAGAATTATCGGAAGTAGAACAAAAATTATGACATTTATTAGTTTCTTTCACTTTGAATATTGTGTATACGAATGCGTTACCACTTGGATCGCCTCGCTTTGCCCAACTAAATTTATGCATTTGTTTCCATTATGCTAGCTATTTGAAGAGATATATGTTGCAATCTTGCCGCTTTATTAATCGAATCGGCGATTCGGGGTTTCCGGGCCGTTGACCGCGTCGCCGTTCGTAAAGTTGCAGGCTGATCACACACTCCTTCCGTTCCGGCGGCTCGCCGCGCGAGGAATTTTATTTGCGCCCTAGCGAGATTTACTGCTCCCCGTGCGACACAGGATATGGGAACCTTCGGCTCTCCGATCTCAGGGTCCGGCTGCGTAAACTTTTCGGACGAACGAGAGCTCCTCTCGAGAGCTTCTCGTCCCCTCTCGACCCCCCCGGCTCAGTTTCCCTTGCCTCCTAATGCTTGTCTCCATGCTTGCGGACTCCCGTGTGGTGTCCGACCCTTCTCGCCGGACACGGTTCATAAACATTTTAAACAAAATTCGGGAAAATCTGAATTCGTCTTGCGGGAAGGGTCGGTTGCCGGAAAGGAACCGTCGAGAGCAGAGAGGAAAAGGGGGGAGACGCGAGGTTCGTTTCATACATATATCACGAGACGATGTCCATGCACTTTCATAGGTATTAGATAAGTATGTATTACATATAGTTGCAGAAGAGAGCAGGAACATGCATGAGCACACACACACACACACACACACACACACACACACACACACACACACACACACACACAAACATATATACACGCGCACACACGCATTCCAAACCTCGGACTTCTCAAGGCCAACCGCGTGCGGTCGACAACTTTGCGGGATTCATTTCCGCTTCCGCTTTATGTTTCCGCTTTATGCCGACATTTGTGCATATGGAAAATCTTTGCGGCCGAATTCCGAATGGAATTCGGTGATCGTTGCGGTGAAAGTTATTCTGTGTCGAATTTCCATATAGATTACGTGTGACACGTGCATTGATTTGACTTATCCTCTCTATAGTGATTGTCATGTCTATGTTATTAATATTGCATATCAGATATGCGGAAGACGTCTTGAAGAAAATAGAAATGTCTAAGATGTATACGCGCGAAACATTTTATATTACATTTGAAAAAGTAATATTATTTTTTAGTATGTTAGTGTGTTTTTAATTATTAGCATTTTAATATCCAATTTTAACAATTAAATTTCTTTAATATACAATTTATTTAATATACATAATATTTAATAAGGAATAAAAAAATGTTTCTTTTCAATATTCTCTCTTTCTCTCTTTTTTATGAAAACTAGACAATTTTTTATTAAAAGACTTTTTATTTCACGATTATGCATCTATCTTTTATTATTTGCAATGCCTATTATATGTATTGAAAGTCTATTGAAGTTTAAAATAATATTTGAGTGCAAACAATATTTTTGCATTGCCAATCTCATTCACCCCTCGTTTCTCTATTTTTCATTCTTCGATATCACGAATGAAATAAAGCCACGGTTCGCGAGTTTTTAATACATTTATCGACATCCGACAGTTATTTATGTCCACACGTGACAAGTATTTCAGTTTGCTCAATGGAGGGTCCAGGTCTCGGCTTTTGCCCCGAACTTTGGATCAATAGCTTAAAGCTTAATACTAAAATTCTGTTTCGAATCATGTCATGTTGCACCAAATTCTCATGTTTATGTCGAAATATTTTTTAATAAATAATCTATTAGCATATTTGTAAAAAAGTTTATTAATACGTGTTACTAGATTGTTAACACAAATGTTTTACTTCACTAATTATAATAATAGTTAACTTTTTTTTAATTTATTATAAATTTATTATAAATTCTTTAAATTAATAATCACATATTCTCTGAGGCATTTTAATTTCCTATTTATAGATTTTCAGACTTATAGACATAAGTTAGAAAAAATATAAATTTTTTTTGTATTTCTTATATTGTGATGCCACTTTACGTATCACGTATTATATACATATAAGTCACATAATAATTATAGGTAAATATATAAAATAGATATGTGGTTTGAAAATTAGTTTTATATGGATAGACCATAAAAAGACGCAGAAGAAAAGCACCGATGAGAAAACAAATCGCAAACGGCGACAGTAATTCTGTCGTTCGCGTCGCATGAATACCACAGTGATTGCCATCGTGGAGTACAAAATAATTTATTCGCGGGGCATCGCGTCCGCGAGATTCCTAGCGATTCCTTAGATTGATATTCTCAGCGTTCCTATCTGAAACACCGCCCGATAATGGAGTATTGTTTTATTAATTTTATAGAGAGAGAGAGAGAGAGAGAGAGAGAGAGAGAGAGAGAGAGAGAGAGAGAGAGAGAAATGAAGAGAGAGAATACGTGCCATCTTGAAATCCGCTTAAATCGCACTTCATGAAACAAACTCAACACTTGATATCGCGCTTGTGAATAAACCTATTTTTTTATATCTCGCATTTATCGTAAAAATAAATTTTCAAAAGAAAGGATTGAAGAGAAATTATTTTATTTTCTATAATTAACTCGTTATGAATTATCGCTTTTGTTAGCTTCATCTACTTTAAAATGAAGATTCATTAATAACATGGACAGAGATATTAAAAATATTATTTTACAGTTGAACAATAATACCTAATATTTATACTATTTTATAAATATAATATAAAATAGCAACATCGTTTAAATTAATTTAATTTATAAGTTAATTAAAAATATTGTTTTCTGTAACGTTATTCGAAAAAAATTAAATACATAGATTATTTATTTGGGGATTGAAGTAAAAATAAGATTATATACAAAGATTATCAAAATTAATAAAAACAATAAACAAGGATGTATGACAAAAATATGGAATTTTTCGTTTCGATTTACTGTATAAGATGCAGAAATAGGAACGTATGTGGGGCAAATTAATGCGTCGAGAAATTCCCGAAAATGGTGCAGAAATTTCTTTAGACGACGCGTTTTGCGGTAACGACCGGGCAAATAGAGCGGCAGCGAGAGGAGGAAAAGAAAGGATTTCTTCGGCGTGCTCTCGGTAATGCGTCAGGTCTGGTCCTCGCGTTATAATGACCAATAAAATGAAACCATAATCGATTTCTCGCCAATCGAACTGCGCCCCGGTATAGTCAATTTGCCTTCGGTTAAGTGGTTTACATCCGGCCAACACGTCGTCGTAAAATCGTTTACATTGCGCTGCTTAGGCTTCTTACGCTGATTTATACATACGCGGTCCCCCCCAGCTTCCTTCGTCCTTTCGTTCTTGCGCACCATCTGAGAGATCTCGTTACCGTGCAGTACCTTAATACGAGCGCTGCGCGGATTGACGTTGTTATTTACTTTACTCATTTGCTAATGTCTACCGATAACGTATTACCATCCTTTGCGCCACATGAATTTATAGATCGCTATTACTTCGACCGCTTTTTGCATTCGCGATCATCGAGCGAGCGGAGCTCTATTTGCGCTGCAACCGCAATGCTTTTCTTCCTGATGTAATAGCGCGTGAAAATAATGACTATATTAGCGAAAATATTCTCCGCCATCATGTCTCGACTGATATAAATAATTGGGCGAATTATAAATGGCTATACAATTATGGCATTATTTCTTTAAATAATACCTTAAATAAAACCTTACATTGAGAGAGATCTCATTTTGTAGCTATTCTCCTTTTTGTAGTAAATAAGATAAAAAAAAAAGTTCAAATACAGTCTCTCTCTATTTTGCAAATTTCTATCATTGATTTAGGTCATCAAGTACAGGTATATGTGAGACAGATATTACCGTCCAGAACTAATCGTTTTAGACAAAATTTTCTCTCAACTATGGGAAATGTGGCGACATTAGCTTTACATCGCAATAAGCCTCAAGTATGGCAGCGTATTTGTGCGTTTTCCGCGCCGGAGAGCAACGGAGACTCGAGCGGTATTGTCGAGCCGGTCGCATGGCCGCTTCTCGTGAATTTAACAACGCGAGAGGAGTCGAGTAAAACGCGATATGCGACGTTTCCCTTGTTCGTTGCTGCGCGAAAGGCTCGTCCGTTCCTGTAAATTATACGGCAACGATAAAATTGTGCGCGAATAATTTCACGGGTGCACATCGTACTCGGTCGTCATCGTGGATGTAAGCACGTGACATTAATACGATGTATCATTGTTGTGTCGTGGGATTAAAGTTCGAGGAGAGAGTCGATTTAGAATTCGATACGATCAATTTTCGTTTCCTATTTTTTTAGAGTAGATATTTTATTGTACTCTCTCGTCCCGCGTTACAGTCATAATTCTAAAATGTGACGAAACCAATCAGACTAATGAAGCTAAATCGATAGGAGGAATACAATATCGTTAAAAATATGTTGTAACAGCACATAGTATAATACTAAAATATGAAAGAAAATTTACATTTAAATTATTTGTCTTTTTAAACGAAGTAACCTTCACTCGAAGCGTTGTTCTACGATTCCGTTAAGGAATAATTAAAGAAATAATAGCGCATTAACACATTTAAAACTAATACGCTGTGTTTTCATATTGTACATGTGCAATTGTAAAAACAAGCTCTCGAAAATGTCGAGCGACACGGATGTACCGGGTGGCCGCACGTTCATTTCGACGTCTGTGGGAACCCGTTCTCGGATTCCAATGGGTGTTTTATTGCGCGCATATGTCGACGAATTGATCCGCTGATCGTAAAGCAAATGACGTTGCGAAAGGAGAAAGGTACCCCTATTATTTTATGAAATTAAATCATTAACGTTCTAGCCAGTGGAGCCTGTAATTGGGACGACCATATAAGAACGAATGCGCGCCCAGAAGCGATGGATCGATTACGGGAGTAGGTGGCTAGCGTTATTTCGCGGGATTCTGGCATGTAAGATAGGTTTTTTTTACTATTTAAGTGAACACGAATTTTATGCAGTCTCCATCAAATCTGTTATGTTGTAATCGTCATGGAGTATGAATTCCATCTCGTTGCAAATTAAAGCTTCGCATGATTAAAAAAAAAAAAAAAATTAGTAATCACTTGAAGTATACTTGAATAATAATAATGAATAATTGTGATTGAAAAAACTTTACTATACTAAAACTTAGAACATACCTGTATTAATGTCTTGTAAAAATTCTTTAAAACTAAATTGTATAATCTTCTTTACAATTACTGCACATATTAGACTGAATCCTATATAAATTTTAAATGCTACATAGTATGATAAATAAAAATCTCAAGCTATTAATAGCTTTATAACTTTTTATTTCGAAGAAGTTTATCAGAATAAAAAATTTATATAACTCGGATTCTGTTTTCAAATAAATTTCGTCATTTCTTTCAATCTCGTGAAGGTGACGATGACAAATCTTACGCACACGCGTAAACCGCGGATGATTTCACGTATACGTCGCTAATATCGAGAGATATCCGAGGGTGTCGCGTATACATGTCGGGGAGGCGAAGTAACGCCGGCACGGGTGCCGAGGGTGCGAACGCGAACGGCGGCCACATTTAACTCGTTACAAAGTACTCGTTCGGCTTTTAATAATGCACCTCGATCGCGCGGCGAGTCGCGTTGCGACTCTCCTCCCGCGCTCGCCGCACTCGTCACCGTAGCAACGCGACATCGTTCTCGGGGTTCGGGCATTGTGGCGGGTCTCAACCCCGGGACACCCGCCGCACCGCGCGCTACATCCTGCGG
Source organism: Lasius fuliginosus (assembly GCA_949152495.1). NCBI lineage: Eukaryota > Metazoa > Arthropoda > Insecta > Hymenoptera > Formicidae > Lasius > Lasius fuliginosus. The sequence goes on along the minus strand of OX424452.1, from coordinate 11,225,255 downwards.
GATTCGCGGGGATACGCAGAAGAGATCTCTGAAGTGGCTCACTCTTTCTCTCTCTCTCTCTCTCTCTCTCTCTCTCTCTCTCTCTCTCTCTCTCTCTCTCTCTCTCTCTCTCTCTCTCTGTCTGTCTCTCTCTCTCTCTGTCTCTGTCTCTGTTGCCTCTGTTGCCTCTGTTGTCGGGAGGCGATCGAGCGAGGCTTCGACAAACTCGCTGGGAACTTGACGGAGACGAGTTTGCACGCGTGCCCGCGTGCGTGAGTGCGTACGTAACGCGCCGGGATCCGGGATAGATGACGGGCGGCGGGAGAAGAGAGGGGCTCGTCGAGAGGAGGCTGCGGATAATCGAGGTCTGCTCCAGCACACGGGGATGCACGCCCACCCCTATCGTCGCGCCACGCCGCGACGACACATTGATGGCAAGCGACCGACCGAGGACGGATTAATTCTGCCGGATTAGCGGCTTTGCGTCGAATTAGGCACCGTTACCGGCTAATAAAATCATCGAGACGCGCCCGTCGCCCGCCCGTCCCCGACGCGTTCGCTGGCTGGGAAACTTGCCTTTGCCGCTGGCTATAGTGAAGCACTGTAGCGATCAGCGTCTTGCCGTTGAAATTTTATTCTGATCGTATTATCGGAAAAGCGACTTGAAGCCGCTACAGGGTGTTCCGTAAAGTTTGCATCAAATTAATTTCTGTAAATTAATTTAAAAAATTATAACATCAACGTGTGCAACAAGAATTATCTATTATTAATATTAATGTTTCTTAACTTCCTACGAATTTTAATTAAGCAATTAGATTTATATAACATAATTATTGCAACAAGAATAGAAGATTTTAACTTTACTGGAAAATTATATATTTTATTTTACTGACATGTAATAATGTTGGAGACATCAAATTTTGCAGTTTTATCTAAAATTGCTGTTATTTGATCCTAACATCAATTTGATCTTTAATTAGCTAGATTTCGATCAATCTGACGCATTATTGTATTCGTAAAAATGAGAGATGATTACGCATGATTCGCGAAGACTTTTAACGCGCTAGGTACATATTATCGAAGGCCATGGAGCCACGATAGCAGGATTCCTGTTCGAAATGGGGGTTCGTTCCGCGGTTAATTAAAGTATCACGACAGAGCGTTTACAAACGAGGCGGGACGTTTCACGACAAAAGGTGGAAGAGTCTCCCTTCGTGCGCGTTCACTTTGAACCGATATCAAGCTGAGAGAGGGTCGAAGGGAGAGCTCGCGGAATCGAGGGTCGGATTCGCGTTCTCGTTGTTCGTGGCATATCGAGGGAAAGCATCCGACCGGAGTCGGATTAATTCTGCCAGATTAACGCCTTTGCCGGTACGATCTCTTAGCGGGCTAATGAAAGTCGGAGAGAGATTTCTTCTCCTCCGCTCTTCCTCTTCGCGAGTAGATCTTCCTCGAATTAACGACGACGCTAGAAATCCGTTTCTGGCTATTATCAGCACCGTCGATTGCCGCCCTATTATCGAACCCAATTAGCCAGATATTACGTATTTCTACGTCATTACGCTTCTACTACACTGCGTGGCGCGGTCTCGCTTTGACGAATCGAACCTATTAGCCGAAGCAGGGATATCCTTTTTTTTGTGGGGAACTATTTTTGGAATATAGCTGATGTAACATAATCTCCCTTTCCCCCCCCCCCCTACTAAGCAACTATTTTTTAGTATCCTTTCTATTGGGTAATATTGTAAAAGAATAATTCAACAATTTATAAAGAACTAAATATGTAACATTCAAAGAATAAGATTTAAAATGACAAACATCTAACAAGATTTACACCAATAGTTCAGTTATCAAATTATTTTTATTTTACGATTCATTTAATCTTTCATGAAAAATAGCCGTATAAAATAATTGTGTGTATTACATTTTATGCATTAAAATTTCATTATTATATTGCTAAAGTCTAATTAGTTGATAAATAAAGCAGAAAAATAATTTTTTTCGGCTAATAATAAATCTTTCTAAAAGATATTTTTTCTACTAAGACTAGTTTTAAAAATTAAATTACAGTAAGCTTCGAAATTGATGAAATCGAACACGAAATATTGAACGTAATAAATTACGTAGTCAGTTTTTGTCAGTTTTTGTCAGCCATGAAAGTGAATCGTATGCTCGCAGGACATAATTGCGCAGGAGTTTAACGCATTCTCGAAGTTTGGAATATCGATTCGCGACGAAAGAGTATACTCATCTGTCACGAATTGTCCATTGATCGTGAAATCGTCGAAGGGTCGAACGCAATTAGAGCGAGACCGATTCTCGTCCAAGATGAACGAGGGTCCCTCCCGAATTGTCGTGGCCGGTCGACTATCCCACGACGATCCGCGAGAAATTTTTTCCGCGCTCTCTCTTCAGGCTGCGTGACATTGCGAAACTCGGAACAAGCTCCACGGCCGTTTTTGTCGCGAGTTCGAGTAGAAGCCGGCCCGGGACCGATTTTCCAGTCGATGATTCGCCGCCAACCCGCCGGCGGGCGACTCTATTACCGCGTTCCGTTCGAGCTCTAAAAACCGTTGGTGCACATACGGTCTCCGCTTTTTCGCCCTCAACCTCGTCCGTGCTATTGAAGGGCCAAGAGGGAAAGGGCGCGGAGACGAAGCAGATTGAATGAATGAGCGAGCGAAGTTTATTTAGATCCTGTATCAAGAGAAAGAGACTACCGTGTTTTTTATTCCAGCGAGCGAAATATTGCTGGAATAAAATTGCGATATTTTTATCTATTTGATTGCGCTCAGAAGATGCAATATGGTTCAATGTATAATTAGTTTTGCAGCAATTCAATCTAGTTGAATGAATAAGTATAGTTGCAATTATATTTGCTACTCAACAGCACATTTGTGTGAGCGATTTGATTTTAGAAAAGAAACAATCTTTCTTATTTAATTACAATATAAAATAAACTATCAATGAATAGAATGTATATTATTACAGTAATCAAGACATATTAATAAATATTGCACAAAAAAATAGTCAAAAATAGTCATGAAGAGGTGAAAATAAAAAGAGAGAAAAATAAAATAAAATAAAGGGAATTATATTCTTTTAATGAAGAAAAAAAGAAAGAGGGAGACGAGTTAAATCAATATCTCTTATAAGGACAAATGCATAGGAGACAATATAAGAGATAAGTAGATAAAAATATGTCAATGACAGGAAAGATAAAGGTTTTACCATGTTTCTCGCACTAACGTCACAATAACGAAATACGGACAAATATGGAAATGACAGAAACTAGAGGAAACACAAAAAGGTGCGTATAGGAAAGTACGATAGAAGGACGAACTCACGTACGCACGTATGCACGTATTTTAGCGAGAAGGAACCGATGAGAGAGGAGCCTCTCGTTTTTCATTTCTTTCCACGAGCGCGACGGACAAAGGCCATTGTGGAGGATCCCATTGTGGAGGATTAACGTATGCACACACGTACACAGACACGTACACAATACACATACGCACACGTGTTTAGCCTGCGCGACTGTGCGAACGCGTGCGCTCTCTCTCTCTCTCTCTCTTTCTTGGCCCGCCCGTGGAATACGGACGCATGTGCATGTGCACCCGACCATCGAGGAATCCGAGCTGCTGACCCCCCGGGTGACACGTTGCATATTTATACCAGGAAACGATCGGCTGTCACTGCGCGCGCGACGGTTATACGTACTCCTCGTGCCGATAGATCTGACAAGTAGAAGGGTATAAGTTCGAAAACTCATTTTTTTTTTCCGTAGATAAGCCTGCGAAGATCCAGAATCATGAATGTGACTTTCTCGAGATGAATTTTATTTTAGAGATAAAATTTTTTAAGATGAAAGATAAATAAGAGAATAAATCACAGACGAGTAGATAGAGATACGTGAATGTGAAATAACATAAAAAAAATCCTTAATCTATTTATAGCATTCTGGGCAAAAAGTCCATGTTATATATACAGATTATACACGTATAATTTTTATTATAATACAGATTTACTGAATTTTACTAGTCAAATTTTATTCCACGAATGTACATATGTGTATACATCTATTTGCGAATTTCAATACTTCACACATACATATATACAAAGTGTACAATAATGTATTCGATGTATCTGATCAAGCGGCGGAAGTTGTAGCTGGCCGTGTCAGGCCCGTGAAAATAGCGCGCGATCGGGCCTCATTCGCATCGCGTCGATGCTTATTGTTCACGCCGTCGAGGAATCCGAAGAGGAAGATGACACCGCGGTTTCGTTTGTGAGAAGTCGACGCGAATAGTATCGTCCAGCTCGACGTCTAACCGTGACGCGAGTCAATAAAAGTGCACAGCGCTCGTACCGGCCCGTAGATAGCAACGATAGGGATTAAAGTGGACGACAGTTTCTATGATCTTTCCCACGGATCGTTGCTCGCATCGCGAGAGTATTTTACGATCGACGATTTGCGTAATAAGCTTGCGGCTGAGGGCTGAAAGAGCTGCGACCATTAGATTTACAGAAACGATTGTATCTCTGATGATTTGCGAAAATATTTGTGACGTCAAGCCTCGATGAGACTGCTGGTTTTAAGTTTAGAATCAATCATTATGGATTTTAAATTAATGATTTGATCAAGATTTGACCCTGCCGCGCAATGTGCATGAGAATGCACATTAGATAATTTTATATGGCACTTACTATTAATACTTTATAAGAAATTAAAAAAAAAAAAACTATTAAGGAAGATTAATAGTTTGCCAATTTGTAAAAACTTATTACAGATTTTTCACTGTCATTCATATCTATATCTAATACCAAGGCGATACTGAGTGTTTTCAGGAAATATTTCCAACATCTGTTCAAGATGTAATGATATTTGGAATCTATAAATAGTTTTCTTCTCAAAAATTTATTTTAATTTAATTATGTCATATATTTATTAATTTAATTTAATTTTAATTTTTAATGAGATAACATCAATGTATAAATGTCATAAATGTCATCAATGTATCAATGTCATAAATTTTCTTTTTTTTTTCTTTCTAGCTAATATATTACATTAAGTGCAAATCTTTTTATATATACATATATATGACTAACAATGACAGTTAATCTCATACAACTCTTTCAACGATATTACACATAATTACATTAATCATCTTATATAACTGTATTATGATTATTATAATGAATCTTATTATTTCGCATTATATCTTATATTACATATCGCGTTTATTATTACGCTTTCCGAGATGACTCGTACATGGCAAAACGTATCCGCGATGATATCTGATCGCCAGTATCTGCGCGCAAAATAAGGCTCGGTCCTATTCGTCGAGGAACCGGGATGTACTCTTAACAAGGGACGCTATCACGGTACTAGGAAGATGGGCAGGCATGGATCCACCACTATAGGTTCGGCTGGTGCTATCAATGACGCTTAGCAACGCGGAAGCCATTAGCCATATGGCATATGGCATGCTGTAACACCGTATGTACGTACTATGCCATGGCGTTACCTCGCATTGCGGTACGTCCGTACATCCGTACATCCGTCAGTGGTCGCGCTGCTAACGTTGCATCGAGCAGTCCGGCGATTGCCGGGAGAAGAAAGATGAAGAAGAAAGAGACGGCTGGCGTGAGGGAAAAGCGCGCGAGGAACGCGCAGTCTCACCTTCCATGTTACTTTTGAAAGATAAAGCCGAGGATGCGGATGTGTGTACGCGTGTAAACGGGTATACAGAGGGTCCGTTTGCAATTTCCTTTCGCAATTCGGATCTTGCGTAGATAAGCAAGAAGAGGAAATCATATATTCGAGAAATCTGAATATAAGTTCAATTGTACGAATTGCTTTAGTCGCTGCAAAATTCAAAAATTTTTATAGATACAGATGAACATTTACTACTCCTGCAAAATTTACGTAACGACGATTTAATAATTTGAGTAGAGATCGAAAATGCAAAAGCTAAAATAATTGCCCGTTTAGCACAGAAGTTGCGTCTTCAGTTTATTGAATATGTCTGACACATTGATAATTACAGATGTTTGTAACACTTCGGAAATAAAAATGATCTTCCCTCTCCTGTAAACCGCGAAGCTGTATGATTCTAGGGCCCCGGATTAATATCCCGACATTAATCAGCGTTCTAATTAATTTACTCGCTATGACACGGAGGGCTCCCCTAATTAGCCGTGCCCGACTCTCGCTGGTGTCGAAATCTTGCACCGTGGGCTCTTACACTATCGTCGTCGTCGACTTCGTCGTTATTGTCGTCGTGTCGGCAGTTCGCCAATTTGTAAACTCGAAACTGGGAAAGCACAGAACCTTCATTTATAATAGTACGGTTTCACGGTTTGCTTCAACACATAGATCCGAGAATTAAGATTTAAATTCGCTGTTGCGGTATCAACTTCGCGAATTTTATCGTAGAAAGGGAGAAAGATCGATCGTTGCTATATGTTTAATTCCAGGGTATATAGGATTAATTGCAATGTTTATAATCACGCGTATACAGTTACGTCACGATATATCTTGTGCAAGAAAGTTCTTGCGTATGTTATTCTCCATTGGCTAATCTTCAGCGTTTCAGCGAATTTACACTGCTTTACGCGAATATTTTTCTTTTTAAGAATTCTCTTCTTTTTCACGTTTTCAATTAAAATTAAAATAATAATTTATACTTGATGACAGGAATACTGTACATTTACGATATGCAATACTTGTATACACGAGATAAATAAGTTAGGTATTTTCACTAACCTTTCTTATGATTCTCAAAACAAGAAAAAATTACATCATATGATATTTAATAATTTAAAAGTCTCCTCTTCCCCCACATACGTATATTATTACATTAGTATAATTTATCTCGTCTATTCTCTCTATTTATAAAAAAAGTGATATAAAATACGATGCAGTTTGTGATTCGATAAAAAAAGAACGCTGTTCGTTTTTTCGCCATTAAGAAACGCCGCTCCGATTTCTGCCCGCGAGGATCTTTCGTTCCGCCGAGAAGCATCGTCGTCTAGCGTACGCACGATGCACTCCGGCGGGGCTGCAACACGGAAATGGACGTCGAGCAGTCGTAAATTCCCCCATTCCCACCGTACGTCCGCGACTTTTGTACGGTCGATAGTATAATAGCATAAATAGCCCGTCCGCACGGTACGTTGCATCGCACGTATAAGACAAAGTGTTAAGATCCAGGGGTAGACTCGGGGCGCACAAAAAGGCCCTATTAATTATGACAGGTTGATGTACGAGCCATGCACACGGACCCAAGCGAATGAATTTGATCCTTGGCAATCCTGAAAGAGAAAGAGAGAGAAAGAAGAGGAGAGAACCGGCCGCTCGACTCTCGTCTCCTTACGCGAGGATCACGGTCCTTTTAAATCTGTTCCTCGAGCGCTGGGTCGGGATATCCACTTCGTAACGTTAGACGCTTATCTAATACTAACCAAATTATTATTGCCCGCACGAAATATATAATATATAATATTGTGCGGATTATTATTTATATAGCGCATCGCGACAACGTAAAAAAAAAAAAATTATATATAATAATACAAGTTTTTCACACACAAGATCTAATAGAATATGACAGATAAATATTGTTCTTCAATCATTCAAATATTGTGCTTATGCCATGTCAAAGTTTGCGAGATATCGATTTTATTCAGTTCATTGATCGTATAATGAATATTGGATAATATATTGATTATATAAGAATTATTATCAAATGTAGAAAAGTAGTATTTGTGGAGCTATATTATAATTATTCGTTTGTGTTACGCGTTTCAATGAATAACAGCATTACATGATAGAACAGATACATTTTTTTTTTTTATAATAGTGTACTATAAGCCAATCACAAGATGTGTTAGAGAAAAGAAGTTTTGGGATTCTCTCTTCAACTTTCTTCTTCTTTTAAATAAAAGAGTTGATGGTTAAAATTAATAGAAGGAATGTATAGAAATTGAAAAAAACTTAAATGTATAACATGAAAATTTGATTTGTGAAGTGCTGGAAAGCATCAAATTTTAAGGATTATTTTTTCATGAAAAAAAAATATATACTTTTTGCATTGCGTGAAATATTTATTTGTGTTAGATTAAAAATAATGCAGCAAAAATGTATATATATTTTAAATATGATTAGATATTAATTTTCTCTTCATATGATTAGATATTAATTATAAAGACAAGTTTTCTTCTCTATTCTTGCCTGCATTTACAGCCAAATATCTCATCTCTGTAACGAGAATTAACGAAAATGAATAGTTGCATTTTGAAAATTATGGACAAGCGGACGGATCGTGTATTTGGAAATCTCGCACGATCGCCGGATCGATCGATAGATATGTCTTCGGTAAGCGTAAAGGCGATCTCTTTTGTTTTTCTCATTTTCTCTCTTTCTCTCGGTATGGTGTACTTATGGTAATCCAGCCGATGCGTTTTATCGACAATGGCAGGACGGTACCGCAAGTATTAAAAGCTTCGCCTCCCCTGTCAACCCTTTCTTCGAGCCCTCGCTCCCGGGGGATGCACCCTATCATCGGTACACTCTCGGTCTCTCCCCGGGGAGACAATGATGCCCTCCCCCCGATCCATCCTCCCTCTCTTCTATATTCCGACCGCGACTCTCCTCTTCCTGCTCTCGGATCTCAATCGTTCGCAAAAAATCTCATTTATCCATTGTGTTCCGCGTTACCCGGTGAAAGGAGAGTGGAAAGAGAAAGAGAGAGAGAGAGAGAGAGAGAGAGAGAAACGGAATAGAAAGACAGAGAAAGAGGAATGAGAAAGGGGGTATCTATTCTTGCTCTCGGTTTCTAACTCGTGCAGGTTATGCACTCCGGCGTTCTTGTAAGACGTGTTTATTAAGGCGCGTCCCCGTTTTCTCTCCCCTCTTCTTCTTCTTCTTCTTCTTCTTTTTTTCCTCCCGATCCTTGCCTCCTCGCCTATCGGAGGTCGCGTTGAATGGATCCCGGGGGTCGAAACGCGCGCGCGCGGTCCACAAGGCCCGGATGACTTGCGTGCGCATTTCATCACGGGCTGACCCGTCGCGGGCCGTTTGCAGCGCGTGAAGAGATCCTCCTTTTTTTTCCAAGCCGGTGTCTCGCTTCACCTGCGAGCTTCACCGGCACCCGAATCGATTTTTCGCGGCAACGTGATGCGCTTGGCGTAGAAAATCGATAGCATGCACGATGCGACCTCGTCGATCTTACATCGTTATACATCCCCCGATCTTCTGATAATTTTATAAAATCATCCGGAAATGTGTAGCTTCTGATGTTACACAGATTGAGATCGCGATTGTAACCAGATATCGTGCGCAGGGGGAGTTAAACCGCGATGAACGAGCGCTTGATAAAAAAATTATTATTTAGTTAGATATAGCACCTTCTTAATGACAGATAATGAAGACTATTTCAAACTTTTTTTTAAATGCAACACACTATTTATTTATTAATCAGAATAAGCTGCTTAAAAATTTGTTTAAATATAACAAAAATTTTATCAAATGTCATATTTTTTCTATAGAATTTTTTAATACAATATAATTTTTTAAATTAAATATCTCGATGAATGCGAATCAAAATTAAAACAAAGCATAATTGATATGAATTTATTAATTAAATTTATAGTATAATTTTGATTAAATTTATTTATTGTCTAATCGAAATTTAGTTTATCAACAATTGTTCACATATATATTTAATCGCTTAGAATTTGAAAACTATTAACATCGTCATTCTGAAAAAATTTAATTTGAATTGAAGCAAAGAATTCGGCAAGTGTTGGAGCACTTGTGTATACACGCGAGATTGCGTGAATAATACGAATTGTCGATGTCACGGTACGCATTTGCGCGTACGCGCTTACGAAGAAGAACAGGGGTGAGGAGCCACAGAGCCATAGATGGAAGGAGAAAACTGTAGATTGAGGCCGAGAGAGAGAAAGAGAGAGAAAGAGAGAGAAACACAAAGAGAGACGCGACGAATGTTGGGGTGCAAGTTTCGAAGCTACTCGCTCGTAGTACATGTGGGTGTAGGTAGCTCTCAGGGGCTGCAGAGATGCGAATGAACGGATTAAGGGATGATCCCTCGGCACGGGAGAGGCGCCCGCCCTGTCGGCGACGTTAACAGGATTGACGATTAACGTGTGGGTGGTTAGTATGCAACCGTTTTCATTGTTGCCAGTCGGGGCGCAGGCCTCTTACGGTACAGCGAGAGAGCAGCGGAATGATTCCCTTGAATATTTAACGGCGGAGAGATGCAGCCGAACGGGAAAGAAATGGGAGCGCGATAAGGGAAGGCAAAGACGGGCCCCGTACCAGGGCATTATCGCGTACCGCTTCGTCACATTGATCCGGGATTGGATCCTCGTCGATTTCGCCTGGCTACTTCTGGATAGCACAAAAGAAAAAAAAAAGTCTCTTCCCTTCTCACACGCGAATAAATTTTATATATCGATTGTTCTTATATAAAAATAGTTGTAATTTTCACTAACAATTTGTATCTACTGATATGTTAATCACAAAACAAAATTAACATATTAATTTTTAATTAAAATTCAACTTTTCACTTATATATAATAATAAATCTGCGCGAAGATTGCGAAATAAAATTGTCTCGCTAATATTATTTACTTTATTAAATTATTTTTTTTGATAAATAACTGACATTTATTATATTATTTTTATAAATAATATAACTGACAAGTCATAATTCTAGCTAGGCAACTTTCATAAATCAAGAAAATACGAAGTCATACTGGAAAGTAGCCACGAGAGATCGTTCGAGCGGAAACTGCGAACGGCCAACCAGCCGTTCTTCTTTTCCCCGGTATATTGTTTCGGTTATGGGCGATTTTGGCCGGGTCTCGGGCCACCCTGCTGATTAATGCTTATGTAATTCATTGCACGAGACGTTAAAGGCATAATCTCCGCGGCCTAACTGGCGACCCCCGTCGTCTCGTTTTCCTCCTCTCCCTCCCCTTCCTTCGAGCATATCAGTTACCGCGGACAGGTATATGCAATCCATTGGGGCCCCACCTGGCCCCGCACGGACTGACCGTGGTTTTGTTTCTCACGAGCAACAAGGGGCACGGGCGCCATTGTTTATACATAGCACGGAGTAATTACCTTTCGGGATCTCGTCGTCGCCGCTGTCGTTGTCCGCCACAGGGACCCACGGTCCCTTCCTTCTCTTGGCCTACGGGCCCTCGTTCTGCCTCCCTTCCTTTAAGGATAATCGATCTCCCTCATATTTCTGCCCTCGACCACGACGCTATACGGCGAGAATCTCTCGATTTCATTCTGGTTAAGTTCTGACTTTAATACGTTGATTTGATTATCAGTAAAGATTATGTAAAGCCAATATAATTCTGATTATAGTATTCTTGTAATAATTATCGCATTTTTATTTATGACAACAGTATGACAACAGTATGACAATTGTCTAATATTTTTATAAAAATCGAAATATTGTTCGTACAGTTTCACACTTGCACGCAATATATTGCAATTATTTCCAAAATTTTAATTTTACGCAATATAGACGAGGAGACATACGATCCTAGAGCTTTAATCTCTTCGTTTAAATTATATCTGTCTCTGTATCGAAATTTGCATCGAAATTTGCACTCACCGAAATTATTATCGACTTACATAAGTTTTAATCTTCGGCTCTAAGAGGAATTTTTTTTTCAATCAAGAACTCTTCGCGCGATCGATCGAGAGGAACCGCGAGGGGGAAGAAACGAGGGAGAAGGAGGAGAAAGAGGATCATAGATGCTTTTCAGAATATTCGCTAATATATCGAAGCGGGCTCAATAATCATCGGCGAGGCTGATGGTCAGCGGTCGGGCCGTCTATTCATGCGGTGTTACGCGGCCTTTCACGGATATCGGGTTGCCCATTAGCAACTAGAGAGGCTGTCCAGTAATTACGGCTTAATTAATCTCCCGGTGCCGTGCTCCTTCTCTCCTCCCGGTCCTGCCGACTGATTAACGTTCGCCACTCTCAAAGGAAGAGCCGACCGCGCGATGACCTCTTGCGCCGAAAACCAGCTACCAGTTTCCCCGTGCTTGCTCTCGTCGGGAAGCGCTGGTTACATTATCCTAAACGCTTGATCATGCCGCAAATTCTTATGCCGAGATACACGCAAGTGTATTACATTTAATATTATTTTTTTTTTATTTTTGTCCAGCATGACGGCGGCAGATATTTTCTCGCACTTTTTGAGAATCAGATAGCCACATTTGAGATTAGATATGAAAAAATACGGCTATAGATTCATTATATTTATTTTTTCACGTATTCTTTTCGATACGTAAACACCATCTCAAATAATTTATATTCAGAAAATAAAATTTCCAAAGTTAACTACTTCGCAGATACTACATATTTTATTTACTACAAGAAACAATTTATATGTTTCAAAACGCTTATTTTGTATTCGAAAAATTACAGAAAATTCCTGAAACGTTTACGATTTTATTACCTGAATTAATTGTAAATAGTATTTCTTTTATAGAATTGTCTTGACTCGTCAGATGACGAGTTACGTGCTCGAGAAAAGGTACAAGTGCTTACGCTTGTTTTTAGATGCGCATCCCCTTGTGCGACGCGCTAACGCTCCTCGCTTCTCTCTGCATCTAATTCAGCTTTTGTAAGATGTCTTTCAGTCGCACAGGTGAACAGGTAGACGGTAAACAACTGAATCAGCTTACCGTTTTTCGAGGGGCGCAGCAAGGGAGCGTCCCCGCCGGGTTGGTGAGTCGTCGTCGACTAAAAGATTCATGGAGCAGAAAAACACTCGCGCGCGCATTCCGTTCCCGCGCGGTGGAAGGATAATAGGAGGGGATTTTGTTACGTAGTCACGAGTCTTCGCCGCCATTGTCTAGCTAATTATGAAATACTGCCGAAGACGCGCGGACGTGGTGATTGTGACGGACGACGAAGGGTTGACCAACGGAGCGTCTCTTAGATCTTCGACGAGCTTTATTGACTTTCTAATGGCTGTGCTGCATGTCGCTGCAACGAATATAACATAACCGTTTGCCGTCGTCACGCTTATAAAGTTAAAACACATATTAGAAACAAGAGAACACTTCTGTTTAAGCCTAGGATACGTTTGTCGTCAAATGGATTAGTTAACTCGAAACATCTCAGACTGTCAATATCTTCCTAAAATGTTTCGTATTATATAAATTATATAAATAATTGAATTATTTATATATTTTATAAATTATAGAAATTGTAGGAAAAAAATAGAAAAGGATACATCATTTTTATTAAAATGTTTAAAAAATGCACTGTGATTTTTCATTTGGAAACATTTAATGTATTAAAGCTGCTTCGCATTTTTGTACAAAATAGCGGTAACGCTAGGAAAATCGAGCCAGAGTCAAGAATGACGTCCTCAATAGCCGTTAAAATCGAGTAGACAGGCGCGTCAGTCGAAGGAAGCAGCAAATCGAAGAACGAAACGCCAAGAAGCTTTCGCACTCGAACGATCGCCTCTCATCAATTACACGGTTGCCTAATTAACCGCGTCGAACTATTTCACGATACCGGCTGCGCCATGATAATTATTTATTGCACGCCACATCGATATCCTTTACACAGCGATGGGTCTTTTATCCATGATTTCTCACCTATAATAAATCACGCGTAATAATCGGCGAAATCATACATATTTTTTAACGACGTCCAATAAATTCACCGTTAGCGCTGCTATAACACGCAATGTTTTATACAGAAGAGAGAATAAATAAATTTATTATACTTAATAGAAATACTATTCTACGTATATTTACGTATATACGATTACGTTTAATTATATATAAAGATATATATATATATATTTTTAATGAAAAATTACAAATATTACAAATGTCATTCTTGAAATTATTAATATGTCAATATAGTTCAGTGAGGAGGGAGAAACTGACCAAAGATTAAAATTAACAATTAAGAATTTAGTAAGGTTCTCAATATAAAACACAAATTTAAATTTCAACGGGCTAAAAAGCCAAACGCGAATAGTAATGCGTCAGTTTCAAGGGAAATTAATTTTTCATTGAAACTGATTAATTGTGCACACGGCACAAATTTTCTCGGTCCGATACCAAGTAATTAAAATAAATCTCCAATTCGAGATTTTTATTTTAATAAATCACCTCCTCTAAAGAAGCGCCGGGGCGAAGTCGCTGGAGATTAAAATTAAGATTGAAATTTTAATGTTGAATAAGATGGAAATTTTAATTATTAGACAATATCTCTTTGGCACCGACTTGAAATTTTACTTGCAAGCTACTTGCAGATTACTTGCAACAAATTCATGCGCGATCGCGATCGATCGACAGTCAAATTTCCGTGGATGGGGTCAGGTCGCATCGCAACACCTGTTGTTAATGCACGACCGTGCGCGATCCTAAAGGAGCATTACTGTCAGCCTCTCTTGGTGGTTCGTTAATATTTCTCTGCCGCAATCTCGCGTGGCGCGCCGTACCTTTTATCGCGCTGGTTCTTCTCTCTCTCTCTCTCTCTCTCTCTCTCTCTCTCTCTCTCTCTCTCTCTCTCTCTCGCGCGTTCTTACTCTCGCGGGACCCAATCGATACCGGCACGCTCATCAGCGTCCGACGTTAACGAGTAACGTTCGGACACCTAATGATGGACAAGTTTTCTCCTTGAGGTATGCCAGCCGGAATTGAATCGAGATGCAAATTACAGCGGCCCGGACCCGCGCTCCTTCGCGCCTCCCCACAAATAGGGCCGCCGTCCTTAATACCGTGCTCGCGCGAACGGCCATGCGATGTATCTACTAACGATCGGCCACAATGAGTAATGGAATTTATCGTGCGAGCTGTTCGCCAGACTTCGCTCGAAAGTCTTTGTGAACTTTAGTGGCGGTAGTACTCTCTCTCTTGCCGAAGAGCGCGGGACGTACAAGCGAGAACATAATCGCGGACTGTGTTCATTAATCTGGTTAACGAGATCATGAGTTTATTACTATGGAACATGTAACGCGAACATTTTCCATATAGTAGTATGGACAACTCATGCCATGTTATCTACACGTAATTTGCCGTCGTATATATGATCTACCAATAAACTTCCACGGGAAGACTTCTTCATCTTGTTATATACTTCATGGGAAGAGATTATTAAAATTACTAATAATTTTCTCAGAAAATTTTACAGCTTTTTTTAGTTAAGAAGGGTATTTATAGTGTTATGAAAGACGGAAGAGTTATCTGTGCGAAGAGAATTATATCCATAAATTTTCCAGAACGACGAGATAAAGAACTTTGCTGCTAAAATTAACAATGAAAACAGTTTATATTAACTATATTTAACTTTATATCTACTACTGCTTTATATAAAGAAATTTATAATTTATGATTTTTATTTTTTGTAAACTAATCTGAATCGTTCCTTCTCTTTCCTATGTAGATACCAGTCATTACGCAGCCAAGTAATTGCCATTCTGCCATTCCGCCTGATAAGCATCACCGATGAAAATTCGGTGAGTATTCTTGTGCAATTATTTCATAAAACGATTTGAAGAAGAAAAAAACGCGTCGCAGTAGTTTTGCGTAATTTTCCGATATGAAATAATAGCTCGATGCACATAATGCGAGAGTCAAAGGAGGCTAGGCTATCGTGAGAGGAGCCGGTAATTATTTGCCGAGGGGTGTCAACGAGACTAATGACGTCCGTAGATGGCGAGCGCTTTCGACGGGTTGCGTTGCTCGTCACATTGACGCAACGATTCCGCGTCGTTCTCTCTTTCGCCTCGCTCTTCTCTCTTCGGCTAATCATCCTCAATCATAATCACGCGCGATCGTCGCGTCGATCAGACAGATTGCGCTTTATCGCCGGAATTAACGTATGCCATGCTTCGCAGCCGTACTATGTCTGTCAGAGTCGCTCATATTCCTTTTGCCTTGCGTTACTATTATACATCGACAATCTTTGCCGCTGTCTTCGGTGCGTGTACTGCACATTGCAAATAATATTTCTTTGTTCGTGTGTTTTCTATTTATCTTTCTTGATTTAATTAAACGAGCAAAACCACGCAAAACTGCAGAAGATAAATAGCAAGAAATTTTATCAGGCCTTTGTTTCGGATAATTTAAAAAACAATAGTGTTCTTACATTTTCTATATGAAGTACATTTTTGTAATAACAAATATTGTCATTAATAATGATTATAATGAATATTTGACTTAAATTACACTCGACTTTCAAACTTTAGCAAGAAACTAAAATTTGCATATTAGAAATAATAGCTTACTCTTTAATTTCTAGATATTTTATCTCATAACTCTATATTAACTGTTTCAACCAAATTCTTTTAAATACATATAATATTTATAGAATTCTTACAAACAATAGCGTGTGAAACAGAATATCCTAGAGAATGTAAAACGTTTTTCTCGTATATGTGCTTTTTTTGTACTTATATGCATAATTATGCAATGTGTGTAAAAAAGCTGAAAATTTGCCTAACGTACTCATATTCTATCGTAGCAATTAAATAATGACGGGCTTCTTGAATAATAATCCTGTCTTTACGAAGCTCCTTTTTTTGCGAGAGTGCATACTGAAAATCGAACAACGGTCTCGGGATTTCGGTTTTGAACATCCGGTTAAAGCGCAGAACCGGGGAATGGGTTTTTAATCAGGGTGTTCCGGACAATGGGCTCCCCAGGGGGCAGCAGCCACCCTTGTAGTACCTTTCTTCGCCCTTCGTGTACGGAGGTGCCTCGAAACACCCCATCGTGCGCGAGGAGTTTCTTATTATTGCGCACGGCCTATATCGTTGATAGTATAGTAATTTTCTTTCGCACAATTTATTGCGTTACAATCAATGCAGGAGCGCAGAGAAAAGAAAGTATTCTCTCGCACGAGAATACTTCACCTTTTTTCGATTATAATCATAAACAGAATTTTCAAACAATGAAAAAGAAGAGATTCTATATGTCTTCATCTGTATAATTATATCAAATAATATTAAAATAATTAAATAATGACAAAATAATTTTTCAAGAATGAAAGTATAATACATTTTTAGATTTATTAGATTTATTTATTAAAAATTGAAGTGGTTGCTTGTTGAAAAAAATTAATACTTTTTCTATACTAAATTCAAGAATCTTTTTCAATTGTTAGCTTCAAGATGGAACATTTTTTTTATGTAAAGGTTACAGCATGAAAGAAGAGATTTTATTTGATATATCTAAAACATAGTGATATCTACATATCAAATAAATGATATCCAACGATATCGATCGACTTTAAAATAATCTCGGGAAATTTAAGAAAATTCTCCCCGCATCAAATAGTTGCTGAAGAAATGTAGCTGGTACATTAATTCGAGTCGGGATGGTTGCAGGAGGGTCAGAACGGGTCATTATCACGAATACGAAACCGCGCTCTCGCGGTACGCCGAGCGTGGTTGAAAGTGAAACCGCGCGGTGCAATCAGCGACGGCCATATGTCGCTCGAGCGACGTTACGCGCGTTGTCAATCGAGGGGAAACGTGATTCGATCCCTTCCGGCGCGTCTCCCCCGATGCCATTCTACCACTCGAAAAACTCCCCCGTGTCTTCTGTATTCCTCTCATTCGCACCGACTTGCGTCCCGCGAATCTCAGTCATTATCGGTGCATCAGATTTGGTACTTGACAAGCGCGTTATTCGTCACTTAGTGATAGTTATTTGAATATATGTATATAAAAAAGATTTGAGTCTGCAAGCACTTTTTTAAATATGTATCAAAGAATTACACGAAAAAGTGGTGAACTTTTCACTTTCTGAAAAACGTAGTGAAAATGTTTTATGCTAATTCAGAATTGATCATACGATATAGAGATACAATGTAGGATCTAAACATAACAAGAGTAACAAGAGTATCTCGCGGACATTTTTGTTTTAGTCTCATAATTATTAATTAAATTAAAGAAATTAATAATTATATTTTAAATAACGATTGCGACTAAATATTTTTATAGCAATTTACACTTGTGCTTAAGCACAAGGAGCCAATGAAATCAGCTCGAAAATGTATTAACGATCTCTTTCGATATTATTCGTAAAAATTTATTTAACCAGCTGCCCCCTTCATCATCCTTGGAGCTTTTCCATTTAGCATTGTCGAGAGCGCGCAGAAAAGGTTAAATGTTCGTCCGACGGATGACTGATGCGGATCTCACCTGCATCTGGCATCTGCAGTCGATGGACTCGCGTCGGCGCAACATTTTCCGTGAAATTTTGCAATTCGCTTGGTTCGCACCGTCACGGAATCTGTTTCCTCGGAGCTGCCAATAAAGCTGTTTACACACGAGAGAACTTCACGGGAGATTAATGATGAAACTCTATGAAAGTTTCTGCGCGGTTAAATGGCCGGCCGGTGTTTGATATAGAACCATTAGCGTTCCCTCCAGAACTGGTATCCGATTCTCCTTCAGTTCTCGGAATCGTGAAATTTTCTCTCCGGTTTGTGTTGAATCGTTAATGATCGTGCACGGGATGACCATTATCCATTTTCGGGTCATCAAAGATAAATAGGACCGTGCGACACAGTACATTTATAAATTTCCGGCAAATTGATGTTAAAAAAAAAAAATGCAAGATTAAATATTATTTCTATCTATAATTTATTTTTATATTCTATTTATTTTTTTATTTTTGTTCTGTTGTTCATGACACTTTATAATATCATCTAATATTGAAAATAATTATATTTCACAATGTATAAAAATTATATATTTAAAAATCTTTAATTTAAAATTATAATAATAGTATTAATATATTTTTTTCACGATGATATACATATATTGATAGCTTGTTTGGGATCCAAATTTTATTTTTTGCAACATTAGCGAAATGTGGTGCTAATTATTTTTTTTCTTGATTTTATTTTCGAAGAAATATGAGTTTTCTGATTTTTCATGGATTGCATTTAATCAATATCGATAATTAATTTAATGGGAATACTTTGGAGGAACTTATTAATTCTTTTAATTTCCGAAGGATGTTTCATTTTTTTTTTAACGAAAAGTACAAGTTTGCGTCTATGTCGTACGGTCGATGACTCGAAACGGGCGGCCGTAAGTAATAACGAGACAGTTGTCGATTTGAATTTTCGTGAGACCGGCCAGAGCAAGGAAGCCCCGAAAAACCATTAATTTATCTTAAACGCGTCGAACGAAGAATCGACCGGTGAATCCGACGGGGAGGAAGGCTGCTGACCAGAGAAGAAGGGGGCGCAGGGGGGCTTCGTCGAGGTGCAAGGGTCCCGTTCCCGGCAAAATCCCTCTCGCAATCTTGACCCCGGATAATCATGGGACAGGTGATCCTAAAACTGGACGACTGACCGGTAACTTCGTTCACCAAGACGAAGGGTCAAAATCTCCCCTATGCAAATGTCTCGGCAGAGGGTTCCTCCCTTCCGGGATATCGCTTGATTTATCGCTCAATCGGAAAGAGGAAGGTCCGATCTCCGTCTTTTCCGATTGTCATTCGAATTTCACGCAAAGTACCGAAAATTTCATCGCGATGCTGTTCACTACGAGAACACCTTGGTCTATATTCTCTTCTCGCGTTTAATGCTGAATATGGCTAAATGTGAGTTTCAATTTGTGCTTGATGTATGAGATATATTACAGTCTGATATCAAATTATAAAGATAATCATACATGATAATTATATTTCTAAAGATTATGATTAAATGTAAAATAAGAATTCAGATTTTTATTTCACACAAGAAAAAACGAAAACATAAGTTCATTTAAATTTGCTTATCCTATTATCTTCATCACTTTTCAAGAATAAGAATAATTACTACTGAAAGATCAGCGATCGCAGCAGCTTTTAACGCCGTCCGCGGCGAGTAATCAAGCGCCTTTTTCATTACAACAGTTACCGCTCTCATTGCGATTTCAGTCCTTAAATCGTCGTAGTCTTCCTCTGCCTTCTATCTCTCTGTCTCTCTCGCTCGGACATTCTCCGCAGAGCAGTTTCTTTGGCCGGCGATAAAACGGGACGCAATAAAGAAGGAAGCGTTATTAGGACTACGTCCTTTTGCTCGGCGAACCCTAAGCCCGAGAGAGGCTCCGACAACCATCGACGACACAAGGGGTTGAACTGCTGAACCTCCGGAGACAAATCCGACGATGAAACTCAAGTTCCGAGCTCTCTTGTCTTTTTCTCTTGTTCCTCTCTCTCTCTCTCTCTCTTTCTATCTATCTATCTCTATCTCGTTTGCGCGCAGTTCATAAATAAATTAATTAAGCGCGGCAACTGATAATGTTAAAATAATACCGCTCGCGGGACACAATGGAGTAATAGCGGGCGAAGAACAGTGGGAACGGACGACGAGAAATACGTGTATGTATGTATGTGTGTGTGTCTCTGTGTGTGTGTATAAAATATATACATATCTATATCCAGTCTCTCGCGCAGTTCTTAAACTCGCTCCTCCCGGAGTTAATTTCGCGGCATTAACAGTCGAAAGAGTGCGAACAAAAGGGCTCCGAGGGTAGAGAAGACAGATAAGGGATGGAAGGAGGCAAACGCAGGAAATATGAACACACTCATAATGCAGGCGCCGCCTCCACCGCTACCACCGTTGTCGTCGTCGTCGTCGTCGTCGTCGTCGTCGTCGTCGTCGTCGCGACGACCGCGAGAGCAGTGACTCTCTGCCTCGTATCTGAAACTTACAGCCGCATAAATATTTTTTTCGACGCTTTCCGGTGCTCTCTCCTTTTCTCTCTCTTTTTCTCTTGATTTCTCGACCTTACGAAAATCAACGACGTCGGTGATAAAGGGTTAAGGATACTTTCTAACCGATACGAAAGTTCGAAAGACACGTAGATACTCTGGTTTTAACCTTTTAAGGTATTTCTCGTTATCGAGACGAATCTGTTCTAGTAACAGGACAATGTTTATCCCAACGGGACAAATGTAAATACCATTTTTAATGTTTGTAACGGTATGATCTCGTATATTAATCCCTCATTTCCTGACAACCATACAATATGCGTATAATGTGGAAATGTGTTTTTTTAATAAATTTACAATTGATTACTTATAATACACAAATATATAGCGTTATTAGCGTTGAACAAATTAAATAAATTAGTAACGCAGTTTCAACAAAATAAAAAGCGAGCAAGAAAAGCATAAATGCAATCGATAAAATTGTAGTCTTAATCGCGATTACGCGAACATCGCGAGGATGAGAACCACATTCGGAAAAAAAGTCAGCGCTACTTTATGTACACGGAGCAAACAAGCCCGAGAGTTCGGTAATAAACCTATCAAAGACGTACGCCAAGATTATACGGCCACGGGATGCAGGGTGGGCAATATCTACGCTCTTTACGGGAAGTTGAAAGATTGAAAAAATATCCAAATCGCCGTTTGCATTTCACGAACCCGCTCACGCGACTCAAACGGTTAACCAACTTTCTCAGTACTTAATTAATAACACGAGATAAATATTTGCTCAACGAAACACGCCGCATATTTTCTTCGCGATTGATTCATGACATGAAGCGTGTGTGTGTGTGTGTGTGTGTGTGTGTGTGTGTGTGTGTGTGTGTGTGTATTTGTGTGAAGAGATTTTCGAACCGATAACATTTAATATATGCAACGCATATCAAATATTATAAAATATATAACACAAAGTGTTTATTATTACTATTAATTTACCTCTTTAATAACCTTACTAATGTGACGGTTTTTGATAGCTAATAATAAGCAATTTGTAAGATTTAACATTTATAGCAAACTCTTTATGTCTTATGTCAAAATTATGACAAAACAAAAAATATAATTTTTGCATACTTTATAATTTTCTTTAATGTACGTATACATATATTATGTATATGTAATATATACATTTTATGTAGTTTCACAAGTTTGTTCATAATTACTTAAATTTTTTTTTATTTAAATTAAACTGTACATTTGCAATAATGAAAGAAAAAAAAAACGCTTATTATAAGACTCAATTTCTCTTTGGATTTTTCGGACTGTGAACGAATACCACGAGTACTTCGCAAAAACGTCACGTGGCGCGAAGTGCACCGCGAAGTGTGACAATTTCGATAAATCGTCTTGAGAACGGCGAGTCAACGGGCGAGCTCGAGCCCGGTTAAAAGCACGATCGAGAGGGTAGAAAAAGGTTGTTGCGTGATCCAAGGCGCGTCGCGACAGGCGATGGAAACGGGAAGGGAGAGAAGGGGGGCAGAGACGATAGGAAGAGGGGGTAGCTTTGTGAAGGAAGGAGGGAGACGAAGGGCCTCGTGCGTTTTCGATGTACAAAAAGTAATTACGGGATGGTTTCCGGTAATCATATCTAGAGCGCATTGAATGAGCGCATTGTTCGGGCACCCCTTCACCGATATGCACTTGTACGCGGCGCCCCTGCTTCTCCTCTTCGCCCTCGACTCATCACCAGGACTTCCACCCTATCGACGTATACTCACGACGACCACCGAAGTACGTATCCCTTCCTATAACTATTACGCACGCTCGCTCACCCCCGGCGGCAGTTGCGGGGGCTGCGGTTACACCGCAGGTCGTTCTTGGATTCACTACGGGACGCTCCCGTCACTGTCGCTGGTTAATGCCTCGAGCGATTTCAAGTTTTTTGAATGCTCTCTGCCTCGTTACCGGATCCGAGGTTTTTTAAAGACGGGTATACATATGATACGGACGAGTCCTGCGCGCGACCGCGAATACATATATACAAAAAATTAGATTATTACTTGAGAGAGAGAGAGAGAGAGAGAGAGAGAGAGAGATGGCTTAATATAAAAACGAAATAATAAGTTTAATTTATAAACTTAAAAATTTCAAACTCATCAATTTTGGTATTGCAATCTGTATAATTGTTTGTTAAATTATGTTAAGAATCTATATTTGACTTGATATGTGCTGTGTAATAAATAAGTATTAATCGAAGACTTGAAATGAAACGAAATAGCATATAAAAATGATTGTAGTAAATGATTCTATAAACGGTGAGATGACAAGTCACTTATATTATTGACAAGCGCAGCTCAATTTATCATAAATTCTTTTGCAAAATGACAAATAAAATTTTTCTTTTAATAAATATATAATATTGCTTGCAAGCATTGAAAAAAATATGAATAATGTAAGAAAGTATAAAAACAGTAGGATAATTGCGAACAAAATGGAAAGATTTTGCATTCTTTTCATATTTTAATTTTCAAGTAGCACAAATACAAAAATACAAAGCGACATTGTTTTTTTCGTCGACGAAACAAAATCCCAAAACGTCGAACGATACAGGCGATGACGTCGTCAGGTGGAACGTCGATGCGCGAAATTCGACGCGGTCGCAGCCTAAATTCGACCCTCGACAACGTCCACGACGGTCGGAGGTCGCATTTATTGAGTTCGGTTCAAGAGCGCGCAAATGCCAACGACTCGCTCCGATCTCCGAGTCTCTCGTACTCTCGTACTCTCGTCTTTCGTTTTTCGCTCGTCTGCCCAATCGACTATTTATTGTCCGCTATTTGCGTGCACGCAACTTAGAGAAAAGAATCGTGCTTTCCGGCGGTGGATCGAAAGGTCGAATTCCTCTCGTTCGAATCACGCATCGAAGATGCCTCCTTTCCATTTCGTTCCTTGACGAGAAGATCGTCTTACGCGCCCGCTTTGGTTCGATTACGGCGCAGAAAGCAGCAGAGAACGACTGCGCGATAAGAATGTTGACGACGGAGTTTATTGGCAACGGAATGTGACGGGATAAGATGATTGATGACGTAATGCGAAATTCATTTATTTTTTTTTAGCTTTAGCATGTTTTTACATCTGTTTAAGATAAATTAAATTTATGCTTATATGAGGAAAAGAAGAAAAAATGTAGTTGAGAATGTTAATTTATTAGGTATTTTTTATTTATCTTTGAGAGATTCAGTAACATAAAAAAAAACTATATGCGAGTCATAAAAAGATAAAACCTGAGATAGACCCTGAGAAACGAATCCTGAAGAGAGAGAGAGAGAGAGAATAATCGCGAATTTAATAATTACCAAACTATGTGTATCGTTAAATCGATGTTTTCTATGCAACATATAAAAAACGAGAAAGTTGAAAAGAACGATTGTACGTGGAGAATATCGGATCCGGGCGGCTCGGAGAAACTATGTACGACGCATTGCAGGAGGAAGACGATGGAACGAGAGGAAGCGTGATAGAGAGTGGAAGTGCGAGCGAGATCCGAGAAGAGAGCAAAGAGCATGACAAGAGCGAGGCTGTAGGGGCGCAGGGCTGCGACCCGACTGACCCTACCTCGATGCCCCGGCCGCCTTCGGAGCCCTCTCTAGCCCTACTCCGCGCACCCTTACCCTCACCCTTAGCCCCCGGGGGTGGATGGAAGGCGGGCCGGCCCATTTTTCGCGCCCCACTTGACTCCACATCCTCATTGGCTACCGCCCTCTTGCTCTGACCTCTCTTCCCTTGGCTGCCTCTGACACCGACGGGGTGGACGGCCGCGTTCCTTCCACCTGGCTCCTTTTTCCAGAGAAGAAAAGTAAAAGAGACGGTCGAAGATCCGGATGAAATGTTAATCGCTCCTCCATAGATAGTTGCTTGTCCTCTACCAGCCGGCTAATTTAACGGATTTTTACGAAGCAATTTTATGATGATGTGGAAAATTCTTTTTTTTTTTTAAACGAAGGGATATATGTAGAGTAAAATAATATGAAATATAAAAAAAAAAAAAATGGAAAAATGCTAGCAATTATATTAAGATTGTTCGCACTGCAGCGGCATTCATCAGAACAACGATCGGAGCAATCATCGATCAACGCAGATGGATTAAGTTTAAACGAAAAGCGATAGAAATTGCGAGATTATAAAACGAGTCCAAGGTTGAATCTAGTGAATCGAATATGACCCCTTCCCGAGAAGACAAAGTTGCTCGACAGGCGTTTAGAGACGGCGATGACGATTCGTGGTAGCGGTCGCGGTCGGTTTGATAAAAAGCGTAGTAATATGATCAGCAGGTTGAAGAATCTGGAGAGCTCGGTCCACGAGAAGAGATCACGAGGAGAGTGGTGGGATATGAGGGTGAAGGAGAGGACGAGAGAATGCGATAAGGAGAACTGCGGACCGCTTGTTCGTCGAGTTCGCATACAGGAAGAAAAAAAAAAGAGACGAAGAAAGGGGGTGAGGAAGGAAGGACGAGAGAGGGAGAGTAAAGGACGAATAGACCGACGGCAGACGGATAGATAGATGGAGAGCGATGCGAGGCGTCGGTGCGGCGAGCGAGACGACCTCAAACGAAGGAGGGAGAGACTCGCTCGTCGCGAGCGCGGGACCAAGAGAAGAAGGGAGAAACGGCGACTAGATCGAGAAGTCAAAGTGGGTACAGAACTACTTGGTCGGGCAACGCGTGCTGTTCAACCGGGGTAGGGCAAACCCGTAGCCAATGAGAGCCCGACCGGGGCGCGCCCGGGACTCGACCCCACCTTCGGTAGCCATGGAAACTGGTGGAATCCGCGAGAAACCCTCGATGGGTTTGCGATGGTGGGAGACCCAGGTCGGTGTCAGGGGTCGCCTTAGTCGGCAGTCGGTCTCTGGTCGGCCCCAAGAATAGTCGTATCGAGGCGGTAGTCGAGTATCACCTCTCTTCTTCTTCTTCTTCTTCTCCTTCTCCTCCTACTACTACAGCACGGGCCGCCGCTCTGCTGCTCCTGCTGCCGTTGTTGCTGCCGTTGCTGCTGCCGCCGCCGCCGCTGTCGCCGCCGCCGCTGCTGTTGCTGCTGCTGCCCGGCGCTGCGAGCGCGCGACGGAGGGACGACATCATCACGCACACCATCGCGCAACACGCATCCGCGAGAAGTACACGCGCACGCGAGCGAGCGGACGTACACACGAGACTTGCGCGCAAACGCAAGTGTCGTTAAGGACATACACGTTATATCGATTACATACGTGCACGCACGCACGCATGCACGCACGCCCGCACGCAGGCAAGCACGCACGCGGACAAGAGTGAGCTTCGGCGTATATTCTGATACGCGCCAGAGCGCGAAACATCAAGCGCTGCTTCAAAAGACGCGGCTACTCGGAACTGTTCTAGGTCATCGGGACCTATCTGTCTCCCTCTTCGTCCACCCTCCACAGTGAATCGTGTGTCGTCACCTTGATGCTCGAAGAGTTGATGCTGGGATAGACCGATCAGTGTCGGTGTGGATGTCGGTGTCTTTAACGCGAGACCTTTCCCTTCGGAAAATCGCGACGTGCACGTGAAAAAGTGAAGTGCCTGCGAGTGCATGACCGAGTGTGACCGAAATTGTTACTGCTTGATATTGTTGTATCGTTCGCGATCGCCGTATACGCGCGTTTACCGAAAGTTCTCGCGAGATGATACCGTGGTTGTTGCCGCGCGAGCAATCTGTGAGCGATAACGAGGTCGATTGCAGCTGCGAAATCCTCACTTAGAATATCTTCGAAGAAATCGTACGATTGGACATAGCTTCGATCTCTGTAGATTTCAGGGAACCATCTAATTGGAGATTTAAAGAATCAAGAATCGAGGGAACGATCGAGAATACTCCTTGGAAGAATCATAGTGCGTTGAAGCAGTAACTTCAAGTATCCACGCGTATAATTGCATCCGAACAATAATTGAAGATTAACTGAAGAATTACGTCGATCTAGCCGTGCTTATCCGAAAGTATGATACGTGTCGGACATCTCCCGTACGATTTATTTCGCGATTATGCGTGCCCGTCTGCAGATATATTCAGGACAGGAAGAAGTGAATGAAGAGACGTAATAACTTCTAAGCGGCGATATCAGAATAATCAACGAATAAACTGTCGAGGACATTGACTGTACTCCAGGATTTCGCATCTTCTCGGAGCTATAGCTAGCTAAATCCAACTCGAGGAATTAATCGGACGATTCTGGTCGGAAGTGTCGAGCCGACCCGGAGGAAACAGCCGGGCCCCGTCGTCGTCGGTCGTAGGTCACGGGCAGGAAACCGGCAGGGTGGTTCGAGGCGGGACGGTAGGCGCGGACGCCCTGGCGACTGCCGGGGTGGTTTACCCGGCCGCGACGGCGACGTTGTTCCCTGGCCGGGTGCCAGCCGGACACCACCACCCCGAGTTCACCACCACGTTGGAGCTGGGGTTCCCGGCGCGCGGCACCACCGCCTCGATGGCGTTGGTCGCCCCGCCGCCCTCCTGGGCCTCCCGGGACCCCGGGGCCGCCCTGGGCGCAGCCGGCGGCGGCGGCGGCGGCGGCGGGCCCCTCCAGGTAGGCCCGCCGCCGCCGATGCCGCCCGCGCATCTCACGCCCTCGGCTACGCCGGAGGACATCACCTGCTTGGTGCCCGCCGGTTCGGTCCTGACCTCGAGGGATCCCCTGCCACCGAGCACCACCCCCGGCAGCCAGGCAAACAGCTCGCAGTCCGGCAGCTCACAAACGGACAAGTCGCCGAGCATCGAGTGCGTCGTCTGCGGGGACAAGAGCAGCGGCAAGCACTACGGACAGTTTACTTGCGAAGGTGAGTGTCGCTCACGTATGGTCCGCGGTCCTTTCCGTTTGAGAAAGTTGCGCAAAAATTCTTGCGGGAATTGTCGAGCGCATTCTCAATGATTATACCGATCATTCGTGTGATGATAATCGGTGGATGCCTCTGTAGTCAACGAGTATAAAATTGAGCGAATCGCGGTGACATTTCACGCTCCGTGACGCGAAACAATATGCGAATGAACAAACTCGCGCATGTATTAAGAAAGATATATAGTGTGTCGGAAGGTAAAAGTAAATCTATTATCACTCGATCATGATAATACGTAGAGTATTTTGAAATGAAACTGAAACTATGCCAGTGACCCTCGTTCAGGTAATTAAAAAGCCGATTCTTCTCGTTATTTAATATTCCCGTTCGATTCTATTCGCTTAGGATCTTCTCAACATTTGTCGATTGCACATACTCTTGCTTAAAAAATCCTGACTAACCTTTATCGATAATTCGAACTAACTCAAGTTTAAACAGCATAATTTGTCTTCTTCTAAATATTTCTATTTTAAAATATGCGCAAAAAAAGAATCTAACGATTCTAAAATATTAAGCGAAAAAAAAAAACAATGTATAGGCGATAATTGTAGAAGCGAATAAATCCGCGTTTTATACATATATCCGTGATTGAGAGCGGAGATTTGACATCTCGTCGAAGAGATTTCAAGATGAGCGACACGAACGATAGCACGCGCGCTAAAACAGCCGCATTCTGTGTGCGAGAATAGGGCAACCATCGAAATCTCTACCGTCGAGGTTCTCGCGACGTGTTTTTTTTCTTCCACGTGAAAGAGCGCGTGCACGCCCTTTCGACGACTGTTCTCTTTACCGTGGGTATCGTAGGGCGCGCGAAGGGTATCCCTTTACCTGTGCCACCAATTTGTCACCGCGCGAGACAGAGAGCTCATTCGCATCAGAAAGCCCGACACCTACCTTAATGCCCGCTTACATTAATTTATTCAAGACATGCGTGAGAGAAGGAACGGAAGTAGAGAAGTAAAGAGAAAAGAAGAGAGAGAGAGAGAGGGAAAACGCGGCAAAATCTCGAGTTAACGAGAGAAAGAAAGCGAGATACGCCGTCACCGATGATAGACGGAGGCGAACAGAGAAGGAAAGAAAAAAAGAGAAAAGAGGAGAGGAGTACATCGTGGCCATCGGGCGTGGAGAGTACGAAAAAACAAAGAGTCACTATTAATAACTCAGTGGGGTGTTCCCCGGAACGCTTACACGTCTGTTACGAGCCTAATAACGATGTAATAGGGCCGAGGAAATGAAGCGGGATGAACGAGGACGGACGCCGAAAGGGAGAAGCGGACGCGAGAGGGAAGGGTTTATCCCATTCTGGCGCCGATGATGACGGGGTTCGGTACCGATGGAATGAGAAACAAATTGTTTTCACGGGCGGAAACAAATCCTAGCGGGTCGTCGAGAACGTGTGCGCGAGCGAGCGGCGAGTTATCGCGCGTATAAACCGTAGCGGCTAATTATCCATCGGCCAGATGTATCGGGGATAACTAATTAGCCGGCCGCGTCGCGTGTCGTATCGCGCCGATGAATCTCGCGATCTGTCGATACGCAGGAAAACGACTCGGACGATCTGAATGTTGATTTGAATATTACACAACTCGCGGTTTTTTTTTTTTTTACACGGTCGAGATAAGTTTTCTAACCTTCGAATTACCAACAAAATTGCATATACAATCGTGATTAAAAAATGGAACTGAATATTAAGTTGTGTAAGCCGAGCAGTTAACATAATGATACTATGCATAGATATTTTAATGAAGATATATTCTATCTCGTTAATGATATGCATTTATTCTTACGCAGCAGCAACAATTTTTCTTCCCTCGCGGGTTAAAATTCGGATTAATGTAAATATGGAGACAGTCTTGCTGTTGAGAGACTTAACAGCGTTAATAAAAAAGATCCGTTGACGGTGCGTCGATTTTTATTGAGATTGTCGTATAAGATTCTTTTTGATATGTTTGAGAGATGTTTTTTATTATTAAGATACATCTTGAAATCGCGGTTGACGAATACTGGCTTTCGACGCTTTCTTACGTATTGGCCTCTTTTGCGATTTGCGACGGCGGCGACCAGCTGGCTCCTGTGCACATCCGTCCGTTAAATCATTTATACGAAAGCGAAAGATCGAAGGTTCGAGACGAGAAAGAGGGTAACGAAGAGAAATGTCGCGACTCGGCTCGGACAGGCGGACGGACTCGGGTTAATCGAAATCTACAGCACCCTCGGAAATCAGGAGTTATATATCCTCCCGCGCCGCTGCCCTCTCTTCTCACCCCGACCCTCCTTCGCACGCCCTATTATCCCGAATTACGCCTTATTGATACCAGATTGCCAGCGGTAATTTATATCTCGCGGGTGATTTAGTGCGCTTCGAGGGCCTTGATTAATGACACACGGCTATCTGCGGTTCCTCCTCCTTTTTGACCTTCTCGCATGCTTTCGACTTGCGATTGAAATCACAATAGGATGCGCGAAAATGTTAATTGGAAATTGCGCGAAAATATTAATTGGAAAACTTGAGGTGATGAACGATCGCGTAAAATAATTACATGTATTAAAAATCGAAATTGCGCGATGTCGAGATCGCACCGACGATGATACTTACACTTGCAATTTCGCATGATTCGTTGACACTTTTGCTACAATTCAACTTTTCGTAGTGATTACAAAGTTATAAATATATATGAAATATTAATCTTTTTTTACGATCCTACGTTTCGAAAAAATTAGATCATTATCGCGATATCTGCGATGAATTATATTAATGATGAATGGATTCTTTCCTTTTCTGCAACTCGAAAATCTTTGGGCGATTGTAGATGTACGCATGCACACGCGCGTGTTCTTATGTTGAAGTAAAATCTAAGATTCATATGTCATCTTTCACGTTAGAACATTCCAAGTTAATTATTTTGATATGAATGAATTTTCTAACCGCCATTCTCATGACTCAGATGATAATTAAATGATATCTTTCTATTAAAACGGGATATACATAATCTTTTTACCGTGTACCGCCCGTCGCCGACAAGTATAGCAACGCGAGTATACCTACCTCATGCGAGCTCATAACATTCTTCCATTCACCGCACATTATCCCTCTCGCTGCGGAGTGGTTCCGCATTTCTGCGTTTAGCATTCATCGCTCGCTAGACGTTACCGCAGGATTGAGCTTATTTGCGGTAACCGACAGCGGGGATCAAGCTATTGAGAGCTCGTTAGGTTTACTATCGTCGGTGTATTGCCCTCGACGGAGACGAGACCATGCGTGGGATCTGGCACGTAACACGCGCGGAAATCATGGGATACTGAAGCGCGAGCGAAGACGAGACGGACAGACAGATGGATAAATGGATAAATGGATTTGCTCGACGCTGAGTCCTGATCGATTCGGATAAATAAAAAGAGTGCACTTTGTACCGGGATCACACACACACACACACACAATCCTGAAATTGTCCGTAAAGTGCCTAGGAGCATCGGAACAAAATAACATGCGAACAAGAACAATCATTGCCATTTCGTAATCTACATAATAAGCAGATAGAGAATAATGATATACGTGGCAAAAACTGTGAAATCAATTGTAATAATTTCCATAAAATCTTAAACTAGTTATTCAGTATAATAAAGTAAAACGAAATAATAAAAATTTATTTCTAACACATATATAGTTCTGTACCTATATGTACATGTATATGTTAGGAATAAATTCATTATTTATTTATTTATTATTACATTATCACAATTTTATTTTATCACAATTGATATTTTGTATTATTGCCAAGGATTTAATTCTGCTTTCTCTTTATGCAAGATTAAAAAAAAAAAAAAAAACGCTACATTATTATATACAATTGACTTACAGAAACAAGATATGTATTCTTTTATGTGCAAATTATAAAATTAATATTCTTCATTCTCGTAAATATCCTCGTAATATTGCATCTACGACGTACATAATGATTTAATGCAGATATGAACATATATCGTGATTTTACAAGGCAAAACAGAATACACATGTTATCTGTTTAGAGGCAAAAATATATGAAACCACATTTTCTCTCCTTTTTCCCCCCTCATGCTATAACTATATTAATTATTACATAGCATCTCGCATTATCGGGCAATACGCTCCACAATTTATGGAGCTATTCGGTATTTAGAAAAATCCTAAACTAACCGTTGCAGAGAGATGGGCGATGCTGTCGAGCAATTAAAGCGTCGCTCGGCGTTACTGCAGCATGCGACTGCGATAATTGCTTCCGTGTACAATGTGTAAACCGTTTCCGGCGGCTCGCGCGCGGTTAAACCGCGCGTAATCTGTGCACGACGAATTTCACGAATTGCCCCGGCCACGTCGGCCAGATGTCGGGCGACCACCATCGCTCTTGCTCGCTCGCTCGCTCGAAATACGCGGAAATGCAGGCAACCACGTCGCATCTCTCGAAAGGTTTGTTCTCGCTGCACGAGTTAATTGACGTCTAGGTCTGTGTCGGAAGAACCGGCCGACTTCATTCGATAAACGAGTAGGTCGTAGTACCGGCTATTAATCTGCGCACGCTTATAATAAATTGGCTATATTTTTTATGAGGGAAATAATCTAAGAGCCTTTTTCACGCGTGCTCTTTTCTATTAACAAAACGAATTTGATATCGATATAAAAACTTAATTCATTGCTAGTATCATTATTTTTTTTTTCTCTTTTATTAATTGAAGCATTGTAGTATATCTGACGAATTTATCTGACGATAAATAATAAAATAATTATTTAGCAGGAAAGATGAGTTCTTTAATGATGTTGCTTAACCGATCGTTTGCTTGTACGATTAGTCTGCAGCCATAAAAGTGTAGCAATATTTTATCTTTTTATATATAAGGGAGAATGTTTGATGAAATTTCAACATTCTTGCGCGACTTTTTAGTATTTATCCTATAACGCTTTGAAATAAATGTACTTGCCTGACTCTCGTATCCGCGTTCAAGTGCCCCGAGCGTTACTACCTTCGGTCGCGTGGCGGAAACTGTCGCCAAGATACGACCAGATATTCTAATGAACCCGAGCTTCTCTAATTACTCGCCCTGCAATGCACCCGACGCTCTCTGCCGGAATTCCTCGAGCGAGACAATCGTCTTCGTGCATCCGTCGACCTCCTCGTGAACTCCAACGTCCTTCCAAAGGACTCTTTCATTCTTTTGCGCGGTGTTTGTCTTAAAACAAATATTTTCTTTTCAATTGTATCATAGTGAATCTTTATTCTCTGTTACATCATATACATATATTATTAATATTCGCAAGCTTAGGTTTATTATAGAAGTGTATATACAAAGTGCGAGTTTTGAGGAGACAGATTTCAAGAGCGTATTTTTTTTCCCCCCCTCCGATTAAAAGTCATTCGTAAGGCAGTAATACGGAAAAATATAATAAAATAAAATTAGAAAATTCACACGAAAGGATTGTATCTCGCTCACCCTTCGCTTAAGCGAGAAGTCCCGACCTGTGTTTATTTAAAAGAGTCCGGATGATGGCGAGACGATAACAAGTGCTTACGGGAAATTACGGGAAACGGTGTAGTGATACCGCGACGGATTACACGCGATACGGTCGATGCAGAGTCGTCACGGTGGAAACGAGGAGGAACGAGCCGACCCGGGTTAAGAGTCGGAGATCCTTAATTGAGCGCTCGAGTTACAACGGCGAGTCACTCTCTCCCCGGTGTACCAATTACAACCGCGGTAACGATATTTACCATTGTCGGGGCGAAGCGAGGCGATGTGGCGTGGCTCTCGCGCCTATCCGTAGCATTAGCGGTGCCGTAATAACACGGTTAATCCGGCGATAATTTCTGTACGGCGGTAATCTTAATTGCCCGGAACACCGCGAATTCTCCCCCTCGTCTCGTGTAGGAGGTAACGCGCGCGCAGCTGTATGTATCCTCGTCGTTCTTTTTCCCTCCTCTCACCGTGAAATAGGAGTTAGATTGCACCGACAGAGATGATCGCGTCGGGATAAAGGAAACGTCTGAACGAAGATGACCGACGATATCGAGAAATCCATCCGCAATAAGAAGTTGGTGTTGCTCACAAGCTTAGAATGTCAAATTTAATATTTAAATTAAATTAATATTAAAATTAAACATTCAAATTTAACATTTAATATTTAAATTGGAATCGTTATTCGTTTGATATAAGAATGACTTTCTTGAAACTCTACGCGAAAATTCGAGATGTTTCTCTCGTTTCTCGGCATGCGTGTTGTCAGACTTGGCTCGTTGCAACGTAATCTGCCTTGAGACTCTCGATCGACCGTGCAAATTGACGATAACTCGCAGCCGTTTGACATCGCTTGACATTAAAATCAACCCGTCGACGTAATAAAGTGATCGCCGACAATCAGGTCGATTATGCCAATGAACGTTCAATGCGGAATGCGCGTGTATACGGTGCATCGGCGGCGTGTTTCGACCGATTTCTTTTCAATCGCCGATGACGATGGTACGGCATCGATGAAGATGCGATCGCGAGCGACCGCATCTAATCGGCTACCGGCGCGACTTCTCGCGGAAGGCTCACTCGTTAAATGCATTTTCCGCAGCATCATGCTGATTGCGTAAGCGCCGTATGCGTCGATCGGTATGCGTTACACCGGTTATGCGTTCCACAATGGGATAGCAGTCACCCAAGATTCCGCGGATAACAGGTGCGATGACGATGTCCAGAGCGAACGATTGAAGGGCCATTGGAATGATAAAGCAATGCTGTGCTGCAGAAAAATATATGTACTATAGATAAGATGGGAATGCACTGGCGAATGATTGGAAGAATGGAATCTTGCTGCTAAATGAAAGTATTTTTGCTTGCAATACTTATCTTTGAAATATTAATTAAATAATTTTTTTCAGATTCCTGAATTTTTTTTTTTTTTTTTTTTTTTATGTAGAAAAGAGAGATATTTGAGATAATAGTTTTAAAATTGATAAAAGAGCAAAATGTTAAATTCTAAAAAAACTTGTATGATTGTGGATCATTGTTATATTTCATAAATAATTCCATGTGAACTATATGAAAATTAAAAATCAATGGTGCAAACGTCAGTTGATTTAAAATATAGGAAGAAATTTTAGTCATCAGTTATCCTTACACAATTATTTTTATTACTTGCTATCAAAATGATGACAACAGTAGCAGCAATATAATTTATATAAATATGTTACATATATAAATATATATACATATATTAATACATGACCTATTCATATAAATTATATTTTCGAATAAAGTAAATTTAACATACGCGTTGTATGTATAACTGGATATAAAACTCCGTACGTATACAACGCGTACGTAAAATTTACTTTATTCGAATCTACCGTTTAGGGATAAGCAATTTTAATTACAGTTTGATTTACTATTTCGAAAAATCGTGGGGGGGTGTCGCATGGGAAAGCGGCGAGATATCGATTCCGTTGACACGGAAACAGGGATATCTTGCACGAGCGAAATGCTCCTCGTGATGGTCGGACGCGCGGCCGCTTTCGTGGATGACGGGAATGAGCTATAATTAAAGCGGTGGCCGGGTCATTACGCCATACCGGCGATAAATTACGACTTTTACGAGGTCCCGAGAGCAAGGCCGCGCGCCCAACGCGCTCGGAGAGGAGCCTCACCGATGCGAGAGCGTCACGGTACATTCGTCGAGGAATCGAAAATGATGAAGAGGGCAAAAAGGGGGGGGGTGAAAGGGGGAGGGGAAGGAAGGCCCACCATGACGTCGGGTCGCGGGAGGACTCACGAAAAACGCACGCACGTTTACACGCCGTGAGGTATATAAATTATTAGATGATCATGATGTGCTCTCTCAGCGCGTCGAGATCGTCGTCTGACAAGGCGGGCTTCTTTCTTCTGCTTTCGCCCTTCCTTCTCCCCTCGCTTTCTCTTCTTCCCTTCGTGCTCAGGACTAACGGACACCCGTATAGAACCCTTTGAATACCGAAAATACATGTATAAGACGTGACATCGGATAATCGATAAGACGGAGTGTCGGAACGACTCTCCGGACGCTCGCACGTCCCTGCGTGTAAATATTTTGATTAATGATCCCGCGAGGACCGTCTGGTCCGGTCTGCTTCGGGACGCAACGGCCCAATTCCAAAACCGGATACCCCTTCGCGTCCCCTTCGCGTCGGCGATCTTCCTTTCGCATCTTTCCCTTTCTGTTCCCTCGTCCTCGTCCTCGATCGACGATTATCGATTCCCTCTTTCTCTTTCACTCGCGCGTCCTTTAGTCCGATCTTTTTCCTCGACGTGTTTTAAGGAGGCTTCCTTGGAAGGGTCACGTGGACGGATATGCATACCGGCGAGAGACCCTGGGAAAGACCCCGGGCGTTGTCCTCGCGGTCGGAAAAACTGGTCTTCGGTCAACTGACCGTTCGATGAATGCCGAACCCCTCGCCGGCACCTTCGGCCGCGTTAAATGTCCCGTCGGGTATTATCTTGCCAGCCCGAAACAACGCTCCGGCCGCGACCGGAGGCGTTAACGCTTCGCGACCAGTTCGACTTGTTCGGAACGCGTGCGTCCGATTTCGGGAGGGTCTTACCGGTCTCTAGTTCCGGAGAAGCGTCCTCGTAAAGTGCCAGACACTCGGATCGCGCGCCAAGAGATCCCCGAGTATACCTGCCGTAAATCAAACCGTCCGTTCATCGGCGATCCCGAACAATCCGAACGATACGCGGTGCCCCCTTCGGACAGATCCTCGGCTATCGCTTGAGATTAGTCGTTCCAGACGAACGGAGAGAGAGAGAGGAGAGAGAGAAAGGTGAACATTAATCTGCCGATTACAGGAACCCGGGAACCTCCCATTCCAAGTAGCACGACTCGTACAAGATTCCCTGTCTTTGGTTATTGCGCAATAGTCGTTCGGGTATTCGACCCTGCGTTTCCGCGAACATGAGTTCATCCCTCGGATTCTATCGATCGCCGACCTTGAAATTAGGATGATCGCATATTAAAGAATGATGATGTGTACTTGACCGTGGAGAATCAGATGGTTCATCCATACGCTATTTCTTCCGAGGACCTGACGACCGTTCGAAGCGACCTTGGAAGAGATTGGATCGACGTTAGATCGGCCCTGAGATCTCTGGAATGCGCTCGATCGATCGATCGATCATACTAGATACGCACGTTGGATCTAATTAATTGAACGACGATTCGTAGATCAGAGGCGCCGACTACTTATTTTTTATATCAACTATCCTTGTCGTCAGACTTGTGTTAAGCTAACATGTTTTACATTTTGGGAAAAAATTGTGGAGGGTGTATAATTATCAAAGTATTCATATATATATATATATATATATATATATATATATATATATATATATAACTTTTTATATAATTATACAATTTTTTAAAATTGTATTTTATATAATTATATAAGTTTATATAATTTTTGTCATGTATATACAAAATTAGATTAATGAAACGATATTTGTATAACAAGCATAATATATAAACATTTATTTTATATATAATTTATTATTTATATATAATATCAGATTGCATTAAAGGCATCTTTAGCTTTACATTAATCCGCCTGCCCCTTTATGGGATTAAACTCTATTATAAATATTGATAAAGGCAAATCGCATAAAATCTTCTGAATGAGCGGATGCATTTAAGATAGGCCCAGATCCAATCCGTATCCCCTTCCATGTGGCGGCAAGACGAAGCATTGTTTCACACGTTGCCCACGCTGCACCCTGTCATTATCTCCAAGCCACGAACCACCCCCTCATTTTCGAGAACATCGACTTTCGGCACACCTGCATGTTCCTGCATTTTCGCGATTTCGGTGGTTGAGCATTTTTCAGCGAAACATCGCTCTCGCGACCTTGAGCGCGTTCGTCCTTGTACCTCGCAAGAATCAGGGGAGTCTTCGATGTCATTCGTTCCCAGAGGATACAGCCGATTATATTTATTATTATTTGTTCGCGAAGAAAGAGAGCAGCATCAGGGGAATGTCAATGTGAACGCAATCATGATGCGGTCGCGGTGGAGTTAAACGCGGTTAAAACGAACAATTGACATTTGATTGTTTCTTTTACAATTATGTTTTTTGATTATCAATTAAATTAAATTATTGTACCTATAACTCAATATAACACTATCTTATTTAATTGTTAAGCGAAGGAGGGAGAGGGGAGAGATTATAATAATTTTATTCTATAATAATCTAGCGCGCGCTATAATCTTCAAAGCAACATATGCGATATATTTACATTTTTTAATTGTATTAGAAAATTATATATAATTTAACATATATAATCAAAAAGTGAAAATTAAAAGCTTATTCTTATGATATAACATTTCATAATTTATAATATGCTAAAATTGTATTATTATATATTTTTTCGGTTTTATGTTTTAATTCAGATTAAAATTAATTATATTTGTATAGTTAAAAAATGTAGAAAATTAATATAAAATTTAATTTAAAATATTGATAAATCAAAGTTAGTAAATTTTCTCATAATAATTTTGTGTGGGACCATTCGCATTTCGGACAATACGTCGAGACGCGGCAAGCAAATTCCACGTGGACATGTATGACCGTCGCGAACATTACTTAAGAATGTCCATGTGCTTTTGATTATAGTAATTACACGCGGCGTGGGTAAACTGGTGTTTAAGACGGGGATATTATTTGTCGTGGAGTGAAGTCCACTCTATACGAGTCACGTTACACCTCCGAGAGCACAGCAATCGTAGGATGTATATTATATACGTTTCGGCTTTTTTTTTCTTCTTTACTTTACTCACATTCGAATGAATTCCTTTCGCCCACCCCTGTGTGCTAGCGAATTACAGAGTCAATCTGTTTCGGCATAATTCTGCGGACAATGACGAATGTAACAAACGTGGAATAAAATGAGCGAGGACGCGTTTCCAGGAACGATTAAGAGTAATTGTCTCATGGAAATCTACCGCGAATCTGACTCGATGTCACGAAAGAATGCCAAATGAATGCAGTTTCAAAGTGCATCGAGAAAAAATTTGAGTCATTTTATTCTTTCGCTGTCTATCATACATAATACACTTTACAAAATAAAATATTCGCTCCTGCGATTTTACATCCAATCTCATTTAATGAAACTGTTTTTGTGATCGCCGAATTTTATTTCAAGTGAAAATGAAAGTCGTTTCCCATCTAGCGAAAAAAAGTAACTCCTGCATTCGCTCATACTTTTTAATTTCTTACGTAAAATAGTATCCAGAATTTTCGTAGAATTGTTTTCTGATTTCGTGAAAAAATGTATGTAAAAAATACCAGGGTTCTCCGTTCCAAAAGTATACCAACTATTTTATTAATGATCCAGTAACACAAACATCTAAAATGATAGAAGTTTTCTCTCCATTTTTACGATTCGTAAAACGTATAAAATGTGACATCGTATTTTTACATGATACACGTATACATAATGAAGTATATGGAAAAGTATCTTAATCTTCTCTCCTTTCTACTATTGAATTCGGCATTTGTAAATACGCCAGAAAGTTTCGCTGTTTCTCTTCAGGGTGGAAATTTGATTCCGGTTGCGCGGTCTGAGATACAACCGCAAGGGGCTTCCTCTCTTCTTCGGGGTCTCTCGCTCCCTTGCGCCTTAAGCGAGTCTTACGCTTACTTACGGATTTACGGACTTACGTCTGGAATGACGCGCGGAAGGAAGAAGCCAGAAAGACGTCTCGAAAGGCCCCGCGGGCTAATCGTTCTAACGAGATCATGCTATATTATTCCGACTTTGCTAATCTTTATTAATCTCGTTTCCATCTGGGGAGCGTGCGTCGCGTTTCCGCGGCGAATCTTTTGCGGAAATAAGCGGTGAGCGTCTTCGCGATAGACCTCCGGCATTTCGATTGACGTGATGATTTCCATCATATCAGTATTATGAAAGAAATAGAACAGCTTCTTAAGAAATATAAAAGATTTAGTTGTAGATAAAGAAATTGACAATCATTTAAAGAGGCTTTATTTTGTAATCTTTGGATTTAAAATGACGATAAGATTAGCGACAACAATTTTTCATAAAAAGGTTATTTGGATATAAGGATGCATGTCTCAAATGTTTAAAGTAAACCTTGCAAGGTTTAATCCGTAGATACTTAAAAATTTAATCCGTTCTTTTTCCGAAACTCTTTCGATACATTTACCGAAACTATTTATATAATTATTAGCGATTATTTTAAAACGTACAAAAAATTATATCGAAATATATACAGATTATTTTGACATCTGGACGGTTGTACCTAGATATTTTACAATCATGCAGGTGTAAATAAGAACACGTCGCACATAGTACGATTACCTCGGCTATAGGGCGTTACGTATGGTGAAACGGACCGGTATGATACTCGCTCCGCGATCGAGGTAACGTTCTGGAACACAAGGCAAGCCTGAATCACGATGCGACGTGCCGTTTGATCTCGCTAAGACGTCCGCTAAACACCATTTTACACCGACAGCGTATCACGAAAGTCGGACTTTCTAATCGGTAATTACGCGCGCTGCTCGATATCGTGGAACAACGTTTCATCTCCTTCGAGAAGAGCATCTCGACATGTATTTTCAATCATTACGTTCTCGAGGATGTAGGGCATAGGTAAAAGCGGCAATAGAGAACGTGCGAATAAAATTTCGTGGCTCTTCGACGAATGAAATTTCTTACCTCTACATCGCTCTGTATCTTTAGAGAAAGAGAGAGAGAGAGAGAGAGCGAGCAAAATTTCTTTTTTAAATATAAAGAGCGAGAGATTTTCTCAGTTAGAAATTGAGTGAAAATAAAGTTGGAGAAAGACAGAAAATCTAATGAGTAAAAGTACATTTATAAACAAAGATTCGAAGTGTATATAAAATCATTATAATACAATTATTTAAAAAATATTTCATGAAAAGATAAAAGTGTATTATTATATACGCGTGTTATATTTATAATATTTATTTATTTTATATGAAAGATGTATGTGTGATTGGGGAGGTTATTTTTGAAAAATAAGTTTATAGGGAAAAAAGAGAACGGCAAGTTACATATATTTCCTTTTGCCCGGCGACGATACGGTGTGCCGTGTATCGGATAGGCTCCGGTCTGTTTCTAAGAGCATGCATCGCACGCTCTTAGGCAGCGCAAGGTCTTACATCGCCAGGACGTCAGACACGGCACCGCGTGCGTAGGTACGTGTATATGTATACGCGCCGGGCATAGAATTACCAAGGCGCGACTTACCTGGACGCATCCTCTGTGACCAATTATCCCGCTAACGAACCCCGCGCGCTTGCACACCGCCGCCGGCCGGGCTAATTAATTATAACAATGTCGTTAATTTTACGCGACCGAGTCGAAATGTTACTGACCGAATCGCGCGCCAGCTCTTTTCCTACATAGTAACTTCCATCGTTCGCGCTCTCGCGTTGTTAAAAATCAGAGTATCGTAAATGATTCTCGAGGAATTCGAAATAAAGCGAGAACGAACGATGCATCTTAATGAATTATTAATTTGAGAATATCGTGGAATAATTCAGCATTTCTTTTCTCCCCCTTTTTTTTTCTTTTTTTCTTTTTTTTTTCTTCAATATAAATATTAATTTCGTCGTAAATTTATCTTTTAACATTAACACTTAATTTGAATTAAGAGTGCATATTTTTGAATAAGAGATATTACAAACTTCTCACTAAATAAGACATTCAATGAATATATTCGATTTAATTTATCATTATATTATAATTACAAATTATAATTAGTATCATATTTTCTCTTTCATTTCCGAAAGATACAGCTCATTTTATATGACATAAAATATATATTGCTATAGTAATTTACTCTACTTAATTAGATTTTAGAGAAGTTCTTAAACATCATATAGTAATGTTTTTTTTTTTTAACTTTAGTGTTAACCTTCGCTAATTCGCTCTATCACCTTTTATTTCTCAAGGACAAATAATTAAGAACGTAGCATGCGAAACGAGATCGTAATGAAGGGAAGCTCGTGATGCAG
The DNA here is from genome assembly GCA_949152495.1 of Lasius fuliginosus. NCBI lineage: Eukaryota > Metazoa > Arthropoda > Insecta > Hymenoptera > Formicidae > Lasius > Lasius fuliginosus. Next base: position 11,183,600 of record OX424452.1, on the reverse strand, counting down.
CAGTTATAATGTAGAAGAGCGTGGTCCGCAATCGTTATCCCTTGGCCTTAATACCACCTCTTGCATATCTTCTTGTCGGTCTTATTATTATAATTACTGTCATTATTCGCCACAAAGTCGCTCGTACCGAACGTCGTGACTCACATCTCGTCGCAAGCATCGCCAACGAGGATCGCTCGCGATCAATCCTGAGCTGCGCTTTCGTATCGGCGCGATTAGCGCCTCATCTCGTGCAAAAAAAACGATCGAGAGACGAAGTGGAACACGGTGTCTTTATCCAATCGATCAACGATGACCGTTTGCTCGATCAAAACGCAGCAATTTTTTTTTCTAAAATTATACGATACGCGTCTTTTTAGAAAAAATCCCTGCATTTCAATAGGATACGTCTAATTGAAGAGCAGTTATGAAGAAAATGCAAAATAACTCATTATTTTGGCGTAATACTCGGTATGAAATAATAACGAATCATTTCCGCATTTTTTTTTTTTTGTGGTAACAAGTCTATTAATACATAAGGTTACATAATCCGTTAGAAACCGGTATGTGAGGCAAAACAGAGCACATGTGGTTTTATGAAAACAATAGATACATCAAGATGAGATATATCTTTATAAATGCACATATTTATAATGCATTACATCCTCTGTCTTTTTTATGCGAATTTAAATGCAATTCTTTTTTGTGAAATTTTTTGTTTATAGTAATTTTTATAGTAAACTATCTTAACTTGATGGTAAACTTCTTGAGCTATAATCTTAAATATCCAAAAATGTATTTTATTGCATGCATACTCTTTTCTTATAAACTATTGTTTTTTTTTTTTTTTTTTTTTTTTTCATTAAAAGCTTTAGTAATTAGAAATAAAAAAAAATTTATTAAATTTTTTATAAGAATTTAATTAAATATAAAAATTTGAATACAATGTTAGTAAAAAAGATCATTTGATATGCGGCAATATAAAGTATCATGTTATACTTGATTTTAGCAACGCATTTATAACAAAATTTATTTTCCTGCTGTTTCCGTCATATCAGCAAATTAAAACTCATCGCATCCACAGTGTTCAAAGTCTACAAGTGCCAAAGTACTTTGTCAAGTCACGGCATCGCGACAATGCAATCATGAGTCACGATCAGTCAATTCTCTTCGGCATAATCACGTATCACGGTCCGTTCGACTCATATCTCATCGCGGATGACTCTACGTTATCTAGCCGTGCAATTTTTCAGGAAAAGTCGTGAATTTTCGTGTGACTCATCGCCCGCGAACGATGGATCCTTAATTAAATCGCTTAAGAGATTACGGAGACCGTCAATGATGATTTTCCGAAACGTTGACTCGCGCGACGTTTTCGAGATTACTAAGCGACACCGTGTACGAATAATGACAAGCGGAAACACTCGTTGCAAGAAAGACGTGCGCAAAGCACCTGTGGTTTGTTGCCACAACCTTAATGCCCGCTTCGCACGACTGTGATTAGGAAGATAGAGATCTTTTTCGGAAATTGCAGCTTTATTAAACCCTCGCGAAATTTAACGGGTGAACAACCTTCTATATCTAACATTTGTTAACTTAAGTGAGATAATGTATGCGTACATGATATTTTTTTTTTAAAAGATACAGAATATTTAAAGTAAAAACAAAATTAGAAGAAAATTAACATGTATTATTTTATTGAAACATTTCTACAATTTTCCAAAAATATATATATAATAACGTTGTTTCTCTCTTTTACTGAAAGATATTATTAAAGTGAACTTTAGAAATTTTGATATTGATTTAATTTTGACTTTTTAGATGCTTCAGACATTACATACCTTGCAATGCATATGTTGAAATAAATATCGTCGTTTATTTTAAGAGAAGATGAGAAGGAACTAGGGGAGTTAATATTCTCTCATCACTCTCTCTTTCTCTACGTGTTTCACTACATTCCACTCTCAGATTCTCTTTTCCGACTCTCTCGCGCACATTCTTGGATCCTTTTTACTCGCCTCTTCGCGAGCATAGTTATTTTCTCGCGATCCTCTCATACGAGTCGCTTCCTTCTTATTGAGAGTGCAACGTCGAGAGCTGTCTAGCATATTTTATCAAGTGATATTTTATCTTTTTTATTTTATTGCATTATATTCTAATCTTGGCTAGATCGACTTTCTGATAAACAACATTTATCGAGCTTGCTATATAGAAAATTTGAAAAAGGAATCAGTTTAATTTGACTCGGAAACAAATATAATTTCAACGTCTTGGGAAGAATAGTTAAAAAGCTGATAAATAAAAAAGAAAAATTAATAGATTATATGAAAGAAGATATTATTTTGCTACTCTCATCTTTTTTACAAATATAAGAGAATTTTTATATATAGTGTAAATTCTTAATATTAAATTATATACTGTCGATTACATGACTTGTTGTCCCATTTTCATCCAAGCTTTTCGCAACTTTCTTTATATCTCAATATTTCTCGATGCTTTGAAAATTTACTGACTTTCTCTGAAAGTTTTTCATGCGCATTGAGGATAATGCCACCGATGCATATCACGATAAAGTGTGAATCGATCAATCGTTGCAAATTCACGCGTCAATGAGGACGCCGACGTGTCGATTTTGCGACGTAATTACCGTAGCTATGAATAATGCAATCTATTAAAATTAAATCAACTTCTCATTAGGCGCGACAGTAAAGCCGATCAGGCCTTCGAAGGCCTTCCAGGCGGCGTTTTTTTTTTGTAGGATAAGCAACAGCGAAGAACTGTCTCCATGATATTAATATATGTAGAACGGTGAACGCGCTTACTCTTTCCTCACAAATGGGACTTTAATTGAGAGAATCGATCGAATATTTCGACAACTTTACATACTGCCTTAATCATCAATATCCTGTATTTTTTCAACAAGAGTTCTCCACAAGGTTTCTCTTACAAAAAAAAAATCACAGCTATTGAAAACCGATTATCTGAAATTAAATCGCGATTAAAGAAAAGTAAGGAAATTATATTAAATTGTGCGTGCAACTGGCACAAGATTGATAGTGTATTACTCTGCGATGCTCAACGATAACACACTCTGTTGCAATATATACTGCATACTATAACAATACTCTAAAATATATAATGTACTGTCGTATATATAAAACATTTTTAAAATTTTCTATTTTTAATCACGCATTTTAAATAGGAAGCTTAAAAGGGCAATTTCTCTCCTCTGTCTTGGATGTCCTTTAATCCGCAATTGAGAGAGATACTATATGACATCAGTCTGACTGAATGGATTAAGGTTCTCTCATCGATGCTTATGAGGATTTGTCCCTCCAAGAGTTGGTACTCGAAACGCGTCATGTCGGCCACGAAAGACTAGTCCGAGCAATGAAAATTCAACGACGCGAGCAATTTGAGCTCGCGGCGAGCGTGCAAGTTGCAATCTGAAAGTATAAACGGTAGTTGTGTGTGCTCCGCGAGAGCTTTCTTTCTCTTTCTTTCTCTCTCTTTCTTTCTCTCTTTCTCACTCTTTCTCTCGTTTCTCTCGCGCTACCACAGAGCTCACATGTACTGCGTGGTCGTCCGGTGGTTGGCTCGCACAGAATAATCGCGTAATTTGCGTGTAACGATGCAATTTGTAGTTATGGCGACCCGGCTCTTCCTCTGTCTTTTTTCTTTCCCCGCTTCTTCTTGGCCGTTGTTTTTGCCAATACCGGCGACATCGACGTCGGCAACGACAAGGATAACGGCAGCGATAACGTCGAGTACCAAGGACTTTAGGTTTTAAAGACGAGAAGGAGATTTAGAGTCTGGGTCAGTTTTCATCTCTCTTTCAAACTCTTGGAGTTTATTTTTTTATATAAAAATTCAGGTAGGAAGTAGGCTAATGAGAGTCAAGCGCAGAAAGTAGGCGCAATAAAATTATCTAAAAATCTTCTTTACTAATCTTGAACGTTTCGTTTATTTTTTCATTTCATTTCATTTCATTTGTAGAAAAAAAATGAGAAGAATTCGATATTGCGATAATGGGATGCAATATTAATTTTAGTCTTTATTACAATCAATTTTGTAGATTACATATTAAATAATAGAAAATATTTTAAGTAAATTATATAGACATTATACAATTTTTAATTCTATTTAATGTAATCTCAATTTCTATCGCGATACTTCTTTGATTACATTCTTATATTTAACGCCTAGTTATATACATAATAATAAGACAGTTATTAAAATTACTGGAAATATTCATATTTTAATAAAATTTCTTTATTAAAATTTGGATTCATTTATAATTGATAAAGGGTGATTATTTGATCTCCGTATAACGCATCGAAAAGCACATTCAACAGTTCATTCCCGGATCACGGCGCGACTCACGCTTTTCTTACGCGATCGCTCGTGTTACCGATATCGCGTCCTCTATCTTGACGGCGAGATAGAGGATGCCTTCTCAGGATCTTGTGCGCGAGAGAACGAGAGCGTCAAATATAGTGAGCTCGCGAATGACTTACAGATCGCGCGAGCGAAGCCACCTCTTTATCTCGATTCGAAAGTTCGTGCGCAGCGGGCGTCCTGTTACGATATAAATTGCCGACTTAGCTATGGTAACTACTTATCTGTGTGTACACGTCGTGCCATCGATCGTGATAGCCCGACTTCGCGCTACACCTAAGACCGAGCCTCTCTCGCGAAGTGTACACGTAATCCTTATGAAGTACACTACACGATTCTTTACATCGCGTCGCCGTAATTCGCCACCCCGCGCGGATTTTATCGCCATCCACTGAAATAATTTCGAATGAATTTGCGATAAAGGAACTGCGAAGTGTATATCTAATAACTCCGTAGCGTCGTAATTATTAACGTCTCATCGGCATTTAAGAGCAACATCATTAGTCAAACTATGAGACAGGGGGATTATATATATCGTGCTCGCAAGGAGAGAGAGAGAAATTTTTCTCAGCAACGAAATAAAATATGAAATAAAATAGATATAAGATGAAGATCATTTTAAATATAATAATATAACGTATATTATATAATTATATATATAATTTTATATATATAATTACAAAATATCCCCTTTTTTAACTGTATATATTCTGACAGAGAATTAGCTTTTTAAATTACATCTCTAGAAACATTTCGTAATGATTCTCATTACGTTCTTTCAACACAAGATTTCTATCAAATCTTTAAATTCGTTTTCCACGAATACTGCTATCTCACTTTTATACGTCTCTTATTAGGGTAAGCTTGTTAATTTAAGCACTTCCTGTAGAGATACCTTCGATTTTGTTACCTCGCTCGCAGGTGCGCGCGCGCTCGCGCGTTCTATCCGGCGGGGTCCGTTTTAATTAAAACCAACGCGCGCAGCCCGATCACCTTTTAATCCCGGCATCGTGCGCACGCCGGCCGGCGCTGGTCCGGTTCACGTGCGTGTCCCACGTGCTTTTACGACGTGGAATTATTACTCGCCTCGCTGTTTATTAAATTGAATTGTGTCGCACCACGTCATCACCCCCGTGGCCCTTTATCGGACCTTCCCGTCCCCCTCCGTCCATTGCCCATCACTCCATTACCACTCGCAATTAAGCTAATCACTCATTAGGAAACTACGAGCACGAAACCGTTCGCGCGCCAATCAAAGGGGCGGCCGACCTATTGATTCGATATGATTACCATTACAATGCATTCTCTTTCACAGTTTTTCGCGAATAGAAAGATTAATATAGTCAAGAATATATAATATATAAATATGTCTTCAAGAAGGATAAATGTATTATCTTATATTCGAAAAGAATCGCAAGAGCTTCTTTAGTCTCTGTGTATTTAGAGAAAATTAATTTTGACCAAAATTCTTTCAAGATAAATTACTCAATAATAAATTGTTCACAGATGCACTTTTGTTTAGATTAATCTGACTGGCTTGTCTATTCTGATACATTATTAATTTATAAACGACATTAAACGATTTTAATTTTAACGACAATTTCTCCGACGAATGTCGAATTCTTCTGGACGAAAGTAGCTTCCATAGGATTGATTTTTCCAGCGACGCGCGTTTCGCGAAGTTATCGAAATCACCAGTCACATAAATTCTCCGTGGAGCGATAACGGGAATAATAAAAGCGGCGAAAACCCGCGCTTTGTCGACATCGATGACGAAGAAGAGAGAGCGCCGGATATTCGATCTCTCTCGACGGGATGGCTATTACTAATAGGATTTTCGTGATCGTCGGCACTTTCGAGAGACTCGGCTCGCTCCCATAAGGAGCACCGCGTATACATATATCGAGTGCGGCGCATGTGTGCGGCCGTCATTCTGGCAGATCGTGCATCCATCGTAACTTAGATCCGCGCTCCCTACGTTGACCTTAAGGTGCATCGGTCTCGTTGCAACGTGCATGTTACAGAATTTGCGTAATCACGTATCATCGGTCCGAGTCTTTCCCTCCCGCCGCTCCTCTCCTCTGCTTCTCTGATCGCGCGCTACGCAATCTTCGTCGTTCCAACGCGTGTGTTATACGTTTATGTGTACGTATACGTACGTGTGTACGCGAGATGTATCCAATAACAAGAGAAACTTATCGTGTTATTCCATAAGCACTCTGGTGGCGTCATGTTTATGGCTGCTCATATACGCTCTATCAATAGGAATCTGCATACCATCTGCATTTAGATAGATCTTGATTTCAGCACGTGGTTAGTTAATCGCTTATCGTTTTATCGATTGTCGATTGTACTAACTTCCGCGATTCCACCGTGAGTATTGTAGCGTGTGAATTAATATGAACGTTGGTAGAAAAGTAATCTCTCATTGTCGTGGCGAAGTGGTTGATATTTTTATTTGGAAGATTGAACACACGAGGTGACTAATCGTACATGACATTAATGGAGAAAGTTCTATTAAAGTATTGAAATTTAAATTGGCTGCTGAGAATTTAGTGGGAAGTGCATTTTCATAGTGGAGCCATTCCAGCAAGATTTCAACAAGATTGAATGCTGTGTCATAATTAGAAAATGCTAAAGAAATACTATTTTAGAGAGAATTAAACATTTTTTTTATATTATTTAATAAATTTACAGGACTGTAAGGCCTGAAATTAGATTATGCATATCCGAGAAAATAAATATTTAATAAATTAAAGTTTTTTAAATATATACGAACACACACACACAAAATTTAATCTCTGGATTTAAATTTAACAAATTCTCTACTTTTTTCAGGATGCAAGAGTTTCTTCAAGAGGAGCGTCAGGCGGAACCTAACGTACTCGTGTCGAGGGAACAGGAATTGTCCCATCGACCAACACCATAGGAATCAGTGCCAGTTTTGCCGCTTGAAAAAGTGCCTGAAGATGGGCATGCGCCGGGAAGGTATGCATTGTACTGAACCCTTTTTACTTATTTATTAGCGATAGATCTCAACTGGTGATCATATCGAGGCCGCGAGAACGTCTTGATGGCGTTGGTGTAGGTTCGAAATTTTCTCGAGGAAAAAGTTACAAATGCCACGCACACAAGCTCTAAGAAAATTTCGTAGAAGTTAGAAAAACAAATCTTTGTCGGACAAATTTTTTATAAAATGTTACTGCTTTGGGCAACTTATTATTTAATTCTTGTTTTACACTTTAATATATATTTAATACAATTTTTTTTCTAAATGCAAATGATTGATCCAAATTTTTCTCGCACTTTTTATTGAAACCGAAATATTGGGGTATCTTGAGATATGTATATCACTGCATTGAATTTGACAGTTGAGACTTTTCTCCTAGTATCTGTTTGCTTGTTCTATCAGCATTCGCGCGCGCGCTCGTTTTCTTCGTAACAAAAGGGCGAAAAGTCGTCGCGATGTTTCTCCGATATATGGAGCAAACTTTGAATGGAGGTTTAAAATAGCACAACAAAGACGCGTCTTAGGATCGAAGTGCACAAAATGTCGAAAATGTCTCCGTTTGTTTGTCGCGCTGTTCTTCGAGAAACGCGCGTCTCGTAATTCGATTCGAAATACGAGGCGAAGCACTAAATTCAATTTTATTTCGCAGTTTGTTCGAAGAAAACGATGCTCTTTACGACTATCGGTTAAGGAGCCACTTGTTTGATCGCGATGTCTACAGAAACATCGCCGACGAACTATCGATCCGATGATAACATTTCGCGCCATGCGACTCGCTATGATCACCCGTTAAACTCTCCGTCACACGGCCTTTAAAGCGAGCTATCGTGATTGGTATCACGTGTTATCCCGATCGAGCTGCGAGATTTATGGCATCGCGTATATTATACTTACATTAATACGCAATATAATACGCGATAATTGAAGACGTCGTATCATAGAGTACGACGCAATAGTGACTTTTAATTGTTATAATTTACTATATACGTGTGTCCGTTATAATTTATATGTACACAGAATTATTTCTGCAAAGATTTATCGCATACTAGATACGAAGCCGCAATTATTCTTCTTATTCTTACGAATCGAAGACAAATTGCGTTTTTCCGCTAAAGTTTACTAAGTTAACTAAGCTTACGACTATATTACTGTCAGTCTAACGGTTGGATCCCTTCGCGAGATTAGGTCCTCGAACTGTCCGCGTCTTATAAAAATGTCGTTTCGGCAACGTCTAAAGGACATCAGTCTCCCGAAGCGTGCCGGACTCGCTTTCGGCGCGCTCGGTTCGCGGCAGGAACTTTTAATTGCAGCCCGTGAAAAGGCCGGAAAGGTTCCCACGCTTTATCCCCGCCCGTGATTCCACGTTCCACCGCTCTTGAACTTGGCTACTCGCACCGCGCGCGATAACATCTAACCTTGTTCCGCCGCGCGTACGGAGAGGAGAGAAGCACGCTCTGGTCATCGGCTCTTTCTCTCTTTTCCTCTCTCTCTCTCTCTCTCTCTCTTACTCAGGTTTGCCCAGGTGTATACCCACTTCCGTCCATCGTGGCCAGCGCGGAGCTGTCTGTCTGCTCCGAAGCGTGCTCGCGCCGCGATCGTAAACCCGATAAATCACGCGTTTTTACGCGTATCGCGGCCGCACGCGTCGATTTTGCACGGCTATCGACGAGAAACGCGGAAGGATATCGGCGATTCTGCGTGTTGAGAGGAAAATTGGGGGGGGGGGGGAGGGGGGGTGATATAGGGAGCAAATTAAGTTGAATTGTTAACTCTCGAACTATGATCAATCGATCAAAAACTCATTATTCCGCATCCTTGAGACGCTAGAAGCACAAATCAAGAAAGATTAACAATAATTAAGGTAAACGATTATTCATAGGCAGGATTATTATTTCTAAGACCACTGTCGCGTGAAAATTTATTTTATTCTACGATACAATAATCTGCTGCCGCGGATTTCTTTTATCGTAACCCCAAAAATTTATTCTTCGCTTTTTAAGCGAATTTATATTTAATAGTTTTAATTAAAACTCTACTAAAAAAGAGTGAAGAGGAAGAAGAGAGAGAAGCAACTTCTTTATAAAATTAAGGTGAACACATAAATTCCTTCGACATTTCTTTGTTTTATCTAAAAATTTAATTCTCTAAGAATTACTCCAACTATTATATATTAAGATATACATATACATATATATATATTGAGACCGGAAGAGAATTGTCCCTCTCATTTTAGTCAGGGCTTCTCCGTTCGTGTTTCAAAGAAAGCGCGCTTCCCAGACGCGCCCGCACATTCTCTGATATTGTGAACGAAAGAGAAGCACTTCGCGAAAGGGAAACTCGCGCACGATTATTCGCACGAGAGACGGCGGCTCGTCTGCCCGCGGTGCGGTTTTTCCCACAGGAACGTAGACACGAGAAGTGCAGAGGAGAAGACGTCGCGTTTTCTGCCCTGTCACAACGACATCCGCCCATTATCCGCGATGATGCCCCGGTCTTTGGTAATAATTCGAGTCGCTCGCGAGCGCGGGGCACGTAACTTTGTACACACTCACCTGGCCCCTATATATATGCCCGTATATGCTCGCACGAAAGAGAGGAAGAAAAAGAACAGGAAAGGGATGGGAGGGGGAGAGCGGAGGAAGCAGAGGAAGAAGAAGAAGATGAAGAAGAAGAAGAAGAGGCGGAAGAAAAGAAGAAGGAGAGTGCACGAAGGGCGGAGGGCCGCGGGAAAGACGGGGTAGAGGGTGATGAGGGCAAGAGGGGGAGGGAGGGGGTTGCCCTGTATCGCCGGCAGCAGCAGGAGCAGCAACAGCAACGGCAGCGCAACGGGAGAAGGTAGAGAAGACGAGAGGTGGACGGAGAGGGAGGACTAAAGGAGGGAGAGGAGAGAGAAGCAAACGAGAAGGAGAAGAGAAGATGGTGAAACGACGAGAGGTGAGACGGAAAGGGGAAAGGAGGGGACTAGAGGGAGGGAGAGACGATGGTCCGAGGTCAGCGGGGTGCATGACCTTACCTCGGGGGCCCCTTCCTTCCGTGGGGCCCTCGAGGCAGACAGGATGCGCTGAAGATTACCCCGTAGATACTGTCCGCGATGATTACAGAAATCTAGGAAGCCGCTCAATTTAATTAACCCTTAATTGCGAGCGCTCGGGACGGGATGGTGCGTTTACTTCGGGACCCTGGCGCTTTTCCCCCGTCCTCCTTTTCTATTCGAGGATGATGATGATGATGATGATGATGATGATGATGATGACTGTGTGTGGTGGCTACGGCCGTGTGTGTACGAGTGCGCGACGATGCGTGAGTTATCGCCCCGCGAAACGCGAAGTGCAATTTATTTTAAACGCGAGCGCGAGCGACGTTGAGACTCGCATTGCAGATCTTTATTAATGCTAGAGTGATTATTTGTAATACGTTAAGACCTCAGCCGAATACAATATCCGTATCTTTCAGATGAAACGAACTTTCTAAACAGTATTGACGAGTATAATCTATCAGGTTTGATGTACGAATAGTATATTGAAGCACATTTTTTTTTGGAAGCGTAAAAACGATATAAAATTCACAGAAAAATGCTCATTAATTTAAAAAATTGAAACAAATATGCACAAATTACGAAGCAACTACAGATATTAGTGCGATAAAAAATTCATAAAAATCCTTAACAGTCATAATTTTTTTATATATTTTTAAGAGTTTCTCTTATAGCATAACCATCACATCTGCGGTTGGCTGACATTTCGACCTTTTTATTCCAGTTTTTTTTTCAAGATGTTAATCTTAGTGTGTGGTTCCTCTTATGCATTTAAATTATCTTATATATTAAATTTATCTTACTTATAAATTGTGTGCCTTTCGACGATACGACCCGAGTTTTTCGAACTCGTCTTCATTATAGTGAAAAAAGGTCTGATTAGTCGATTTTTTTTCCGGTTTGTGAGTACGGAATTGGAGATTAGCTTTATCATGTTGGACGCTCCTTTAGTTGGTCGCGTAACTATCGAGTGTACCCATCGCGATACACCGATAGCGACCCGCGACTAGAGCGGCTTTAAGGCCCCGTTACGTACTTAATACGCTCGTAAAAACGAGGAACTTAGAAACGTATTCATTCGCCGGCGCGCACGTTTCTCCCATATTCTCGCAATAAATCTGTATTGTGTATTTTACAACCCACGGCCATTAGTTCGCGCCTGCTTCGATATTTTTGCTTTAAGGAGAAAAAGAAAAAAAAAAGGGAAAATAACAGCGCTCAATATATTCTCTGCGCCAAAATGACCAGCTCGGTGTAATTTATGCACGTCCTGAAGTAATTAACCCATTTACGCACGGATGTATTTCCATTCCACGTGATTATGTCGAAAGAATCGTAGCTTTAAGAACACATTAAAAATTATAGTTCCGATATTTCGGTTTCCCTTTGCGAACGTAAAGATTTAACGATAAAGATTTAAAATGTTCAACTTTAATGAAACAAGCTAGTAAACCTGTAAAGGAGAAACGGTCTATTAACTTATTATAATTTGTCCGAGATACTTTCTTGTTAACATTATATCAAAATCTTTAGATACAGCTTTATGTGTATTTGCTTGATATATTTGTAAAAACATTCTCTCGCCATAAATTTTTAACATACATTAACACATCGTGTCTTTATAAAATATACAAACATTATATATTATATATTAGCACGAAAAGTGCAGGAGAAGTAAAAATCACTTTTCTAAAAGATATTAAGAAACTAATTTCTCCGAATTTTGATTAAAGAAATTAAATTAAAGATTATATATTACGAAATTGTATTACATCGATTTATTTCACCGACGGTTCGCGGGATTATTTCAAGGATTTCAACAGATTACCCCTCTTTCTCATAAATGAGTTCACTCGCCGTGTCATTGCGACATTTTTTTTCCGTAACAAGCATGAATATACATACCTCGAATTTCGTGCACGCACACGTGGTCGATGCGCACGTAGATATGTATCTCGTCGAACGTTCATTAATGCCGTAACAAAAGGAGACAGAACGCACGACGGCGATGAGGAAGGTGATGGTGGTGGGAGCCGAGAGAGAGAGAGGAGACGTGGAGAGAACTCGAGAGGCAAATAACCCTAATTTCATCGTCGGAGACCTGCATTCAGAAAGTCATTATCAAACGACCGTCCCACACGCCCGTTATAATTACGCGGGCGTCGTTGCACAACAGAAATGTATCAAACTCTCTCTTTCTCTCTCTCCCTTTATCTCCACTTTACTCTGCCTCTCTCTATCTCTCTCCCATTCTGCTTTTGCGCTTTTTCTTCTATCTCGTTTCTTTTCCCGTTCTCACGTTCTTTATTTGCACGCGTTTCACGCCAATCATTTGCTCCGACCTGTACGCACACTTTGTCTCTTTCTGTCTGTGTTAGCTCATTTCGCTATCCTTCCAGCTGTTTACCGATTACGCGATTTTCTAATAATTACGCCATTCTACGCGGTATGATTTATTTATGTTTTTCTCCGACTAAACGCTCCGGTTTAGTTCTCGTTTTAGTGAAGATTGCGTTTTAAATCTAATAGTTATTGTGAACTAATTACAGGTCTCGGAAAGTGTTAAGTTACTTGCAGTAAATTTATAGCTCGAAAAACGCGCGAAATGTTACTGACTTTTAATTATTCTCATTTCTTAACCATATAATATTTAAAGCTTTTATATAGTTTATTTAATTAGTTGAGTATTAATTAGTCAAGTTAGTTATTTATTAGACGGTAGGAAAAATTTCTTTAAACGCAGTAGCAAACATATGTGTGTGTGAAGTATTTAACGATTGATACATAATATACGCATAAATTTCATAAACGCTACTTACAAAAAAAAAAAAGAAAAAAAATGTTCAAAGCAAAAAGCTTAATCATTTAGAAATCTTTCACTGCACGTAACTATTTGCGGCCAAAATGACTCATATGTTGATCTTAATAATAATAATGGCACAATTAGATTCTTATCAGACACATTGGTATCAAATCACGTACGGAGTGGAATTAAATATTATTATTAATTGATATTTATTCTGATACTCTCCCCCGGGAGAGCTTTCAAGCAACATGATTTTCTCAAGAATTTCCCTCGACGTATCCGTGTTTGAAAAATTTGCCGAAGAATCTGGAGGGATTTATCAATTTATCTACCGCGCGCGCAATCGATCGATATTACGATCGATCGATCGATCCGGTCGGGCGATCGCTCGATCAAGCGCCGATCGAACGTTACCCTGCCTCTTTCCCTTCCCTTCGATCACAGATAATCGTATACATTCGCAACTGCGCACGGGGATCTCCGCCAGTTATGAAATCCTCGAAGACAGCCAGCCGATAATCCAGCGCTCCGTTCGCGGCCGCGCGCATGTGTGTGTGTGTGTGTGTGTGTGTGTGTGTGTGTGTGTTTGTGTGTGTGTGTGTATGTAGGTATACATGCCGTGCCCTGGCGCGGATTTCACTTATCTCTCTCTCCCGGCGTCGAAGTTCCGCGGCCCGATGCAACGACGATGGGGCCATTATGGTCGCATTAACTGAAATTAGACATTGTTTCCCTTGCCGGGGTGGAGCAACAATGGGAAGTCGACGCGAACAACGTCGAGCAACGACGAGGTGAGCCAAAATAGCGGGGGGGAAAAATGAAGAGGTGCACATACACACACGGGGAGGCGGAAGAAGGAAAGATCAAGGGAGGGAAAATGCGCGCGAGACGTCCACTTCGAAGAATATCCTCTCTTTTTTCTCTCTCTCTCTCTCTCTCTCTCTCTCTCTTCATCTTTATTTATCTCATTCTCCCTCGCTCTGTCTTCGCCAGTATACGCCGGCGAGAGATTGCCGATATTACGGCAGGGTCAGGATCGTGACTTTAATCAATTAGCGAGGTTTCTCGGACCCGGGAAATGATTAGTAATCCGGCCGGCAGCCAGACTCTCTCGGCTCTCTCAGACTCCTCTCCTTTCGTTGCTCTTATCCGCATCACGGGGGGATAAGAATACGCGCGCGCCGCACGAGGAAGTAATTGATGAGAGAAAATCAGCCTATCTTCGCGGATGGAGCTCATTACTTGTTAGGCTCTCGCGGAAAACTAGCCGCTAGATTTACAGAATACCTGCTGATTCATTCTCGATATGAAGCTTGACACGAATTATATGAATGGTATAGAAAAATGCAATAAAACTTCTATTTCAAACATAAAAAACACGTTCTTCATATTATATGCTATAAAAATAATTTAGAGCTTATTCAGCAAGTAAAGTATAGAAAGAAAGCAATTAATTTACTTAAGGTGCAACTTAACTGTAATCTGAAAATTTTTTTAAATTTTATAATTTACAAGTGTCCTTATATTCTCAGATTATAATTCAAGGATTTTGTACGGCTCGGCATTGCTCTATCAATAAAAAAAAAAAATAATAATAATTTCTCGTTATCCGAGAAGCCATAAATAAGCGGACCGTTTGTGTGTGTAGAGAACGTATAAAAATCCTCATGTGTAAAAATCCAAGAGAGGAGAGTCGCGGTTCGAGATACCGTTACAGTAAGATAAACGTCAATACGGCAACGCGCCGGATCCTTGTTTCGCATCGCGCTCGACTCGATAGCGACGAATCGATCGGTTGCGTATCCCCCGCGGCGGAAAGGTTGCGGAAAGGTTTGCGGCTCGTGGAAATGTGGACGACTTTGACAGGATTCCAGCGTTAATTACGATTAATAGCATCGCGCGGCGTCGCTCTGCTTAATTTGACCACCGCTATTTTCTACGTCGTCTCTTACGCGCGATCTACTCTCTTCTTCTTTTTCTTTTTTTTTTTTTTCCTCTTCCGAGAGAACCGTATCTCGTCTGATCCGACGGCCTTTAATGTCAGACTGTAAAAAGAGATTTCTGTTTTGATTTGTTTTCGCGGAAGAAAGAATGCTTAATAAGAACACGTGTGTGTGTGTGTGTGTGTGTGATATGAAAATTCTTTTCTTACATATTTCCAAATTAATCTGATCTAATAAGGAATAGTACTTTAATTTATTGACGTAAATAAATCTAATTATATATTACATACAAATTGAAAATATTTCAGGGACCTTGGAGAGAAAAGACCCATTTAAATACTAAATAGATTTGAATAATATAATAGAAATTTCCAAACGTTTTTGCGCGCCATTTATCAGTAGTGATTAGAGTTTTCCTTAATACGAATAATTTTCTGATCTCAAAAAATATCTTCGCAAGGTTCAATACAATCGATTCGAAACGGCACACGATTAAAGTATGTAATTAAACTAGGCTATTAGGTTGAATTACAATACGCGTGTTCACTGTAAAAAGAAATCTCTTCCGTTTAGATCTCCCGTTACATCTGCCAAGGAGAAATTGACAAAGAGTTGTTTGTATAATAACCGATGGGCAATGAAGATTTTGTTAGCACACTATTCGAGAACACTACACTCGCCTACTCCGAAAATTCTTCATCGATCGCACAAGCTTCCTGGCGCACGGAGAGCGACCACGTTTCCCCATATTTACCCGTATAATCTCTTTCCGTGCATTAAAATACAAAGTAGGCGCATTACCATGACAAAACTGTCGGGTCAAGAGAGCCTGACACCGTCTGTGGGGGATTACGATCGGCGGCCGAGTCCGATATGCATATTCAGCGGTGCAAGGTCCACCTTGTGCGCGTAAACTCGCACCTTTTGTTCATCCTCGGCCAATCCAAGCTCGCCACGGCTTTTCCACTCGATCGTCAACACGTCCATTCTTTTTTCTTTCTTTTTTTTTTTCTTTCTCGGATTCACGCGCATGCACTGAATTATCGCCGCTGAATATTCGACGAGGCGCATCCTCGGAAATTTGACATTGAGTTTTCGCTCATGCGCTCAATTCGCATCGTCATCGACTGCGCGTCGAGCTGTTGCGAAACAGAAACATTAGAATTGAAAAACTTTACTGCTACTCTAGAAGCTTCGATTTAATGCGAGCGAATCTTATGTACCGATCTCGTAATCTAACGTAATCTAAAATGATTTCAGACATTAATAGAGTATTATTATTTACTGATGTATCAAATTATTATTTATAATTATCAATTAATATGATTTTTTACACACATACTTTTAATAATTAGTAAAAAATCTTCCTTGAGAAATTTTAACAAATATTGAAAGTTTTATTATGATAACGAGTATATAAATATCTCATTTTGTTTAATATATTATATAAATATATTCTTTAAGAATTCTCTCAGTTGATTTATAGTGTGTGAAAAAAGGGAAAATATATCTAGAATCTCGTTACTTTTTAATATATAATTTAATGTAGAGTAAAATCTAAAATATATTAGGTCAATGTGTATACACACGATTAGAAACAAACGACTTTTGACTCGGAACAACAGCAGATCAATTCGAATGGTGACCTTAGGAACTCCCGGAGCATCGAGCTCCAATCAGAATGTGAAAGTTCAGCTGCAAAAGGCTTGCTATGTCAGTCGGCTTTATGCGCGGCTTTATACGCGCTCTCCTCGCGCAAACATATACATTAGAAATAGTCTACGTTATTATTCGCTTTTCCAGACTTCTGTTTATGCCTATTTACGTTTGAAGCCATATAATCGATTTACGATACACGCCTATTTGATTACGGTCGAGACATCGTTTTGTTCGTTCAAGACGGATATATTCGCGAATCATCGGTCGATTTTGGATAAATGCATTTTTTTATCATTTAATCAAAAGAAAGTGATTAATTCAGAAATATCAAGCGTCTTCGGGAGAATATTATACCTTTAGCGCGAATGTTTGTAAAATTCCGAGAACTTTATTTTAAGCGAGGAATATATAATATTGTAGAGAATGTCTTCTTTGCGTCAAGAGAATAACTAATATTATGTTTAGATATACAGCTTGCTTCAAGATAATCACATCGAGGTCGTTTATCGCTACGCTCGATTAAATTTCCCTCAATAGCGACAAATCTCGCAATGCGTCAATTTGTATCAATTAACATCTTTATTCGTACTTGAATATTTCTTTTTGCTAGAGGTAACAGCAAATATAAATACTTAATTCTCTCCTTCGAGCTGTTTATTATTACGTTAGATGATAATGATTGGTCAAAATTACCTATGTAAAAAATATTAGAAAACGGCTAGAGTCTCTTTCCCACGTACACAACAGGGCCATTCTCTTACTCTCTTAACTCTTTTTTTTTTTCTAATTAATTTAAAAGTATGTCGAGATATAAAATTCGGGATTAAATGCAGATGAATTTCTGAATTCTCGAGAAACAACGCGCTAGACAACCGTTGCGCCGAACCCTTAGACCGAACTCATCGAAGTTATATACCGGCTTTCAAGACCCGGTCTTGAGAGATACGTGTCTGCCCACCTCTATCGCGGGAGAGAAGAGCTGGTTCGCGCGATTTGCAAGGCAGGTGAAGTTTCCGCCGCCGCCGCCGCTGCCGTTATTTGCATCGCGGCGAGTTTCCGCCGTCTTTCTCTCGCGGACACTCTTCCCCTTTCTCCGTTCTTTCTCGTCGAGATGCGGCAATTACGACGTTCCTTCGAATACGTGCCAATAAACGGAGAGCCGCGGTTCGAGCACGTAGAGAGCCGCGTTTTGTTCGCGTTACCTCTCCGCTGCTCCTCGCGGATTTCACGCGGAATCGCGAGGCCCGGATTCTCGGTAATCGCATTGCGCGTGAATTTTCCTTCGCGCACCTTCGCCTTTCATTAAATCGCTATTTATCACTGCCGTTGTCGAGCCGGGGAACTTGATTCGCGCATTCACGGGTCGATTTGATACGCGTCGGCTAACTCGAAGGAAAAAAAAAAGGACCGAGAAATACGTATCCGGTATCGACAGGAGACATAAATTTCAGACTTGAAAGGTATTTCAATTCTTTAATAATTTCTCAATTTCGCCGAGAAAAAAAACCACGTATCCTTCATTTCATCGCGCCTTTCGGATCCGACAGCGCGATAATAAAGTTTCTCGTAAATAGCCCCCGATTCAACGACACGAACGACGCCAAATGAAGCTTAAATCTCATTCCTACCGTTCGTACGTCTGAAATTACGGATGAAGTAAGAAGTCCGTGAGATGAGGTAAGAATAATAACGTGGGCGCATAAAACACGCGATAGCGCGGACAAGCGGTCTGTCTGTTCGCATGCGGGGTCTCTGCGCGGACCGTCATCGGTCGACATCATCGACGTAAACAGCGTGGGAAAGACATCCGACGACCCCGTAAGGATGCCACCAATTTTTAGGATCGCGCACCACCATGTGAAAGAAGCGTGCGATTCGCGCTCGGAATTCGAACAGGTGAATCACGGTCGAGTAATGCGCATTTCACTTCGGTGTCACGAATAGAGGGGGGTGGAGGGGGGGGGGGAAACAGAAGACGAGGAGCACCGAAAGAGGGAACCGGAAAGCTGGAAGGACATCGTCGAGAAATTTCAGCGACGACGACGAGGACTCTCTCCCACGTGCGTGCGTGTTTTTCGCATTTTTCTTCGCATTTTCGTCGCGATTCGCGATAAATGATTCGGGTTGCGGCTCGACGATCGGGACGAAATCTGAGGAAGATCCTGCGTGCAGCATCCGATATTAATGCCCAACGAGCGGATATAATCTCCGGCGATGTGCGGCGGATTAACGGAAACTGAGCGGACGACGCCGTTAAGCGTCTGTCTGTTAAATAGCAACGTTTAAGCCTATTCGTTTCGCACCAGCGCGCTCCGCCTCGATCGCGAGATAAGCGCGAGATGTATCTGGTTGATTGAATCCTTGATCGGAATCGCTGGATTCATACTGATTCTACGAGAGACCATTTCAAATTGTCACGGAATGAGAAAATGAACGGAGTTGTTTAACTAAGATCATTTCCAAACAATATCGTAACAGAAAGAAGTCATCTTATTATAAAGATCTCATTATCGACCAATTTCGCTATTGAATTAATCTTCTTATTTACTTGTCTTATTTTCTCATTATTATTTTAATTATTTATTATTATTTTTTTATTCTTAAAACAAAATTGATTATTGTCTTAGGTCTGAATAAAATGTTGCTATTCATATTAAAGTTAGCGAGAGTCCGACAAACCTATCGTTAAAAACGATCGAATAAAATCACCTTTCGTCGTCAGGCGCGATCGAACGAACTCCTCGTCATCAACGAGATTTTCGTTCTCGAACGAAAACCACGGCAAAGTCTCTCACGTTCGTAATTCACGCATGCGAGTCGGCCGGGGCGCATTATTCACGTTGCGGGACTAGGCTAACCCATAAAAACTCTTAGAGAGTCGTTTGCTCTCGTCGTCGCGACTACGAGTCCCCGCGTGCTTGTTCGGAACCAGAGTCCGCGCAATATAGATCCGAGCGAGTTGGATCCGCGAAGGAGACCCCGCGCTTACGAATCACCGCGGCGGGCGGAGGTGAACGAAAGCAGATATTAATAACGCGCCGCGTACATGATTGTTGCGTGGTCCCACCTTCATCCTCCTTCCTCTCCTCTTTTCCTCCCGTTCTTCTTTTTCTCCCTCTCTCATCGAGGCGCGCTCCACCTCTTTCCGACCGCTCTCTTTCTCGCTCTCTTTCCCTCTTTCGTACAACGTCTTGCCTATCTCCGTCGCGTTCCTCGCCAAGTTTGCCCGGGTCGCTCGTTTCTCCATGCCTTCCTCAAGCTTAATGTTGCTCGTATAGCGTAAGAGCATAGCGTGGAGTAGCATGCGAGAGAGCCGGGGCCTCGCCGCGAGCAGACACCGTGGGAACCTTAGGCGGGCCCTCAACTCGCTCGCGCGAGCGCACGGGGCTCTGTTCTGGACGCGTGTAACCTTGTAACCTCCACCGACCTCTCCCTCTCTCAATCTCCGTCTCTTCTCTTCTCGCCTGTGTGCGCGCCACTTTTCTCTCTCTCTCTCTTCCTCTTCTCTCGCCAAGTCTTCCCCTTTCCGTTTCTCTTCGTACATCTCACGGTCCTCGTCCTCCGCTTCGTCCTTCGTCGGTCGTACATCGGCTTCGTAACAGTGCGACAGGCCGCTGAAGATGCGACCTCGATCTCGTCGGCGACGACGACGACGACGATCGAGATCGGCGGAGAACGTCGGGACGCCAGCGACGCCGATGGTTCTTAAAGAGCATCTTGGAGAAGTCGTAGAAAAGTTCGAGAGGAGCGATACGCGCTCTTGATTGCGATAAATGTAGCGTAATAAATTTCATACGCGTCAGCCGCGTACTTCGAGGATCAGCTCAGCTGTTCCGTCGATTGCGCGCGCGATAACACGAGCCCGCGCTCTTGTCGTTAAGTCCGATCAATAATAAATTTCGCTATCCGAGCAGTAAATTCCGCGTTCTCGGCCCGCTCTTTACCTCCCCCCTCGCTCGTCTGGTGATATATCGCGGCTTGAAAGATGAGACGCGGATTCGTTCGTTTGTCAAAGCCTTTTTCCGAGATAGCACAGGAATATTCCAACAGAATTTGTATTTAATGGAATGTGAATGGGAAATTTTCATTATGTAAAATTTTATCCCGAGAGTACAAAAATAATTGTGTTTTATTTTATTATCACATATTTTATGTACTAAATAATAATAAAAAATATCAAAGTGTAATCGTTACACGATAGTTATCAAGCTTAATTTTAAAAATTAGAAAATTAGCGAAAAGAATAGAGAATATTGAAAAGTATGTACTTTTTAATGACACTTTGAAATGGTACGAACTGACGAAGAGAAGCAATTTTTCCTGTAACACCAAGATGTTAAATTTCAGTTTTCTCTAAAAATTCCAACATTCCCGAGAAAGTTTTCCCAAGTAACGATAAACGTTTGGACAAGGAGTGTCTCTATATGGTACACACATCCGAGTCGTTGAGCGTGCAAGCAAAAGGGAGCTTTCCGCGGACGGAATCGCGGGAGAGGGCAGCGTCGAATTAGCGGGTCATAATGGCGCTCGCGCTTCGTTCGGACATGATCTCCCGCGGATGAAACGGACGGCCGTGAGTCCGGCGAAGAGCGGTCGCCGACGGCCGAAGTCGGTAACCTTCTTTCCGGCGAAATTATCATAATGGCTCGGAACAGAAGCATGGCCCGGAGCGATCTCCGGCTCTCGCCTGGAAACTGCCTTCTCTCTCGCGCGCTACTCCTGCATATACTCTTTACCCGGGCATCTTCCGCAAGTCTAAAAGCGAGGCCCTCCCGCGTGCGTGCGTTGCGTGCGTGCGTGCGTGCGTGCGTGCGAAGCTATTGCGCGCAAGAGCGTATTCGCGCGCGCTGTTATGGCATCCTCCCTCTTTTCTCTCTCTTTCTCTCTCTCTCTCTCTCTTCATAGCCCAACAGCCCGTTCTCGGAGCGAGACTTTGGCCGCCCTGCCGGACCGGGGCAACGCCAGGTATACACACAGGTATATATCCCCTCGCGCACGGTAATTACGTGACGTATTAATACCAGTTATTCCGCGCCGACTGGTTCTCCCTCCCGGTCGGTCGGCTGTCTCGATATCCGCAGGTGTATTCGGCTTGTTCTTTCTTCCTTTCCGTCTCTCTCCCTCTCTCTCTTCTCGCGATCTCTCGACTTCTCTCTTGTCTGGTCTCCTCCAACGCTTCCTCCATCCCCCCGTGAAAAATACTCGCTCGCACCCCGCGAATCTAACGAGGGATACTTTTGCGATGCGGCGAGACAGAGCAGTTGCCTCTCTTTAAACGTCCGCAAATTGTGAACGCTCGGTCACGGCCGAGAAAGCGCGCAAGCGGATTTTCCAGTCTTCTCTCTTTAATGAGATAAACATGTGTTGCAAAACAACATGTTTATGACGAGAGTAACTTTTCAACACGAGCTATGCTTTTCAGCGATACGCGAAATAGCACATTTTCCTTATGCGTCACCACATTGAAAATACACTTATTTGCACTTCGAAAATCGATATAATTATGCGTTTGTATATCTATCTGTGTCTACGTAGAAAAAAAGCTTAATTAACTTTCTGAAATTGTAAGAAAAATATTAAAGATATTAATGAATTCTGTTTATTTATCGGGACTCTAAGATGTTAAATTTCTTTTATTTATTTTTTTTTTTAAGTAAAGAGCAAATGCACACATATTATACTGTCCGTACAAAAATTAATTGCATGGACCTATAACTGACTTTTTGAAACCGCGCTTGTTGCTCCAAGACGCGCACTGCATAGAGATTGGTATCGCAAAGGATACGAGACGCGAGCTTTAGGACGATACGGAGCCGATTATTTTACAATTACTACGATAACCGATCACGCACATTTGCGCGCGCATTTTAAGTGAAAACTGCATCGAAGGGGCGTCCGAAGGGTCGCTTCTCTCCTTTTTTTTTTTTTTTTTTTTTCCCCTTCTAACGGAGAAACTTAGCGGGCGTATCTCGGATCTGCGAGCGGGGCCACGGTGGAAAAGCATGCCGAGGGCCCGTAAATGATCGAGTACGCCCCTCGGATCCCCGGGACCATCGCGGGACTCGCCCGAGCAAGTCGCAATCACGACCGTTAATCGCGGCGCGATTAACTCTCTCGAGAGCCGCTGCGAAAGTCCCGGCCGGATTCGAGGCGAGCTTCAGAAAGGATCGTCCCGCTCGTGAAATCCCGATCACCCGTTTCGTCTCCTCCTTCCCGCGAGATGAAATGCGCGAGACCAGAGATTATTCCCAATACGATTGTCGCCGATAGAGCGAGTGCTAAATTTATGCGCTTGCAAAGAGAGAGAGAGAGAAAGTATAATACATTTTTATAAAATATAAAAATGAAAAAGTGGAGTCAAATGAGATTGACAGTTTATGCCATATATATAAATATATATATATATATATATATATATATATATAATTTATTTGCTTATTTATTTGATATTGAGTTATATTGAATTTTTGAAGTCCCATTCAATGCATTTATCTGCGTTTACTCTAGTATGACTTTCTTTTTGCTCTAAATGTTCCTTTTGTTTTTTTTTTTTGTTTGTACTTTTGTTTGCCAACGATATATGACTTTTAAGATAAATAATTTGATTATTTTAATCAGCTAATGAAATAAGACACAGTGACATTTTGAAACGCAGCTTTACTGTACACTCGGTCGTTCTCATTAGATATACAGTTACCGACGATATATTAACCTTTGATCATGAAATTTTTTGCAATTCATAATTACCGGTTACATCCTCAATGATGATTACAGAAACCATTAGTTTAATAATGACGACGAAGTATCTGTGACTAGTGAATACGTGCCCATGATCGAAAGTAGGCTAAACACGATGATATCTCCATGGGAATCTTTCAACCAGGCCGTACGCGACTCGAATCTCGCATAAAGTCCTTCGCAAGAAGTTTAGGCCTCGCCGCGATTCCGCTTCGTTTTACCTCCGAAGTCGACAAGTCGACGAAGCTGATGATTCGTTGGGGCAGGAAATTAACTCGGGCACGTGACGACACGCGTTCATAAATACGGTCGCGCGTGACGTAACGCGCGCGCGCGCGAAGAAGATGAAGTGGAAGAAGGTGGAGTTCTCCTAACAGGACGAAGGATCGCCCGGGGCGTCCTGTCGTAAACTTGACTGCTCACCGCCCAGAAGTTCGAGCTAACGAACTTATCGAACACGTGCGTTCGGAAAAGGGAAACATGTTGCCTGATCAGGATTAGGATTACACGCTAATCCTTGCAGCCACGTCGTTGGAATGTCTCAATATTCGAGAACGATTACGCGCAATCGATCATGTGAAATCGTACAAATCGTCAATCGAATCGCGTGAAACGGGACTTTAAATTTATGGGATTTTTTTCATGCTGTCATTAAGACAATTTGTGTAACTTCTTGTGAACATTGATTGGAATAATGTATGTTCAATATCTCAATATCAATCAAATACTCGTAAAAAAAAAGTTTTCCATAATTTACTAATTAGTTAATTGAAGCTGTCATATTGAACAGACTTGAATGTTTGTCGGTAGAGAACCTTAAAAGTTAAGAATCTTATAAAGATTCTCGAACCAAGAGTTTTTAATTTATACATTCTAGAGTCTTGATTATATTAAGAAAAGCAAGGAAAGTTTAACTAAAAATTTCATTATCTGTTTACTTTGTTACATAAAATTTTAAAAAGCGCGTATAAGACTCTAAGAATTTATTAGTTAAGATTGTATAGAAATTGATACATATCATTAAAATGTGTAATGCACATTGCACTTTTAAAATAAATAAAATTACAGTCAAAGGCTTTAATTAAGGAGAACTCAATCGTACTAAATTTTTAAATATATACTATATAACTTTTTGCATATACTTTTCCGCTAGAAATCGTGGCGACGCCGATGTACTCTTGTGTCGCGTTTGCGTCTCTTATGTTCGTACAAGGACGGGAATACAGACCTTTAAAGTCCTCAAGGGGAGTCCCGGTGCTCCTGACCTTTTCATAGCCGCCCCTTAAATGATGATGCGCGTCGCGATATCGCGGGGACGCGCTCGACTATCGAGAGCTCTCGACAACCCGAGACAATGTTTCGAAAGCTATCCCAAACGCGGCATTAGCGTCTCTATGACTGTCATCAAGTCCCACTCTTGCGTCGGATTCGTGAGGGATGAGTTGGCTTTTCGTTAGCATGCGAGAACGAGTTTGAAGGGTTAATAACACAATCGCACTCTGCGTAAGAAATATTTCAAGAAAAAGAAAAAACATCAGAAATATCTCCATCGAGAACTTCAAATATATGTCGGAAAAAAAAAATAATGATAATTCTGAAAACTTCTTCGTGCGTTTTATATTAGAACAGAATAGCTAAAAACAAATATTTTACAAAATCACGATTAGTTTGAAATATTTAACTCGTAATACGCGAATTATTAAAATATATAGAGGTATTCATATTGGATTTATCAGACACGATTTATCAGATATAACTAGCTTGTTAAACTCATATGTAAATCTCATCATTAATCGTGTAAGGATACGAATGCAAATGTTAGATTGATTGTACTCGCTAAAAACACGTTTTCAACATGAAACTAATAACGGACGAGTGTGATGATTGCGTTCTGATAAGTTCTGTTAAAAGAAACATCTAATTTGTACCTCCTATCGGACTAATAGCAGTTCTCTATTCGGATAATGGCGATCAACGAGAGTTACGAATTATGCCACTTTTCTCACGAAAGAGAAGAGTGAGCAATATGCCGATACACGATGAACGTAGTTGCTATCGAATTGATTGACAGGGCGAATAAATAATGGGGTGAAATGGCGAGACGAGGATTTGAACATCATGAAAGAACGACGAAGCATCGCGCCGAGAACGCACGCGCGGACGTTTCGTAAAGAAGTCTTTAGAACGTTGCGGAAAGATCGTGAGAACCGGCTCGGTGCCAAGGTTGTCGGAACAAGTGCAACCGCCCAGCGGGTAAGTAACGCGCGAGCCTTCTGTACATCTAATAATTATTAGACGATCTATATGTCGCAGCGAGTCGCGAGACGGCCTTGCAGCTAGGCCGTTATACTAGCTCCATTTTCCACAAGTCGTATGCATATATACGCGATTCTATCCCTACACTATCGTACCGGCCCCGTCGGCGTTGACGAGCGTCGCGACACGCGGCAGAATTACGTAAAACTGTGGAAGGTTGTCGTTAGATTGAAGAATATATCATTTCATTCTACTGACAAAGTGTCAGGCACCGTTAGCCTCAACGCCATTTTTAATCGCTCTGGAAAAACGTTCTACTAAAAAATATGAAAGAGAGAAAAGTACCGAGGGCGCTATTTATTGATATAATGTGTCATCTGACAATGTAATGAGATATTTTATTGCATTTATTATATTTATTATATTTGAATATATTATAATATGATTAATGTTATAATAAATATAATAAATGTTAGAATATTTATTATAACATTTATTATATTTCTATACCGATAAAAATAAAAACTCAAGGTTTCTTACATCTTATATTATATAACGATTCGAATTATTTATTTTTGCTTCCTCGACGAAATTCGAAGGAAATCTCGTAAACGAATAAATTTCTCTCTTTCGTCTTTTTAACAGGCAAACTTGTAAACTCCGTCGTATTATAACGGAACAATGCCGTGAAAATCTTAATAGCGACGAGACGCGTCACTTCGCTCCGTTCCTTCGCTCTTTCTCTCTCTCTCTCTCCCTCGTTTGGCACTTCCGAATTGCCGCCCGAGGGTATCTACGAGCACCCATTTATTAGACATGTAAAAATCATTCCGTGCTGCATCGGCCTCGCGATATGTTGCATATTGCCCATCCCTCCCTTTGCCCGTCATCCTACATTCCGTTCCGCTCCGCTCGCTCACCTCGTCGCACCGCG
Source organism: Lasius fuliginosus (assembly GCA_949152495.1). Classification (NCBI taxonomy): domain Eukaryota; kingdom Metazoa; phylum Arthropoda; class Insecta; order Hymenoptera; family Formicidae; genus Lasius; species Lasius fuliginosus. Next base: position 11,156,843 of record OX424452.1, on the reverse strand, counting down.
CTCGTCTTGCATTTTTTTTTCATCGTCGATGATTGACCCACGTCAATTCCGCAGACATCACGATTTTTGCGAGGAACGATTTATGAAACGCATCGTTGAATACTCAACGATGAAATGAATCGAAGAAATTCGCTAGAATATATACTGATGAGAATAATTTCGACCTTTTCGAATTGCTACGTCACACGAGACGTATTCACATGAATATTCACCCGCGGCCATGCAAATGTGATTTCTTTTTTTTTTTTTTTAATATATCGAAATAGAAACAAGATAGAAATAAATGGCATTTGCGACATTTTTTATATTATAAATTAATAAGATAGTGCAATATAATCGCAGTTATAATTGTTTGTACACGCTTTATTCCACTTGATCCAGTTTTCTATAAACTAGAATTTTTTTTAATCGTGCCTGGAGGAGCACAGAGTATTCAAGAATAGATATTATATACTAGATGCGAAGAGAACCGCAATTCTTCTGAGGAAAGAAAGAGACATCAGAGATTGGGGCTAGGAAGCGCTTCTGCTGTTATTATAGCCTTCCGCGGTAGATTCGCCGTAGGGCGTTTATGTGAATGTATATTTTTCGTGCGGATCCGTGTACACCGGGAATTAACCTTTTTGCTCGAAGGGACGTGTGTGTATAGACCATGAAGAACTTGACGTTCATTTACGTATGTGGAATGTTCGCGCGCACGAGAAACTTTCTAAATTTGAGGAATACTTTATCGAGATGATGTTGGCAAATAAAGAAAAACCTTGAATAAAAAATATAATCGAAACTTTATATAAGCGTGTTGTCATTATTTTTATTGTATCAGTCGAACATAATTTTAATGTAACTGCTTATAACTGCTTATAAAAGTTTCAAATCGCACTTACACATGCGCATTAATTTTTCTACTTTTAATATTACTTTCTATCTCTCTCTCTCTCTCTCTTTTTCTTTCACTCTTATATATTCCTAAATCGAGTAGATCTATTACATTTCACTTGGAAGTCAGTCGAATCGATGTCGCGGATATTGATGCGAAATTCAGGCCATCGCGCATCGTGCTCCTCGTCATCGTTAATTCAATGTTGATTTGAAGAAGAACACACGAGGAAGCGCCGTCGATGATAGCAAGAGAAATAGGAGCCAATAGAAGAAAAACGAGAAACTGGCACACCGCGGGGTGATCGAACGTGTAGCAGCGCACTCGTGATCACGTTAGTCAGGCGCGCTCGAGGGATTTTGTTAAACGATGGGCGAAGGCAAACATCTCGAGGATAACGTTTGCACGACGCCTAACCGATGACCCAATGACCTCGTACAGCGGTGGCTCATGTAGGTCGTCATCCGAGGAGAGATCGTAGGCGGACGATTCGCCGGCTCTCTTTCTTTCGCGAACTTCTCTCTTGCGGAAAGTCGTGTCCCTCTCTCTGTCTTCGTCGCAAACTCGCCTCTAAGAGAGCGACACTTAAAATGCTTTCGTCTCGTTTATGGTTCCGTTTCGATTTTGATGGAGTGATCCTGCGAGATCGATGGTCCTTCAAATATATTTATTGTAAAACTGTTCTGGGTTTCTCTATGATGAATCGCATCAGACGTTCAAGCAATCATTCAAAAATAGAAAATAATGCGCGAGGCACTTGTCAGTTATTTATATTAATATTAGAAAAGAAATCATCAGTTATTCAATATCCTATGCCATAAAATATTATAATATATTATTATAAAAAAAAAAAAAATACTTTTGTTAATTAATATTTAAATGCAATGTTAAACGCTCACCTTGAACATCGTAATACTTGAGCACATTGGAAATGCGACAAGGTATTATTCGATACACGCGCTTGCATTTCCTTTTGCAATTTCACGAGATCTCTGCTTTATGGTAGGCCAGCGACAATAATTGCAATATTTTATGCCCGGCAATTAGCACCTCTCCCGGTGCAATCTCGCGACTTCCTCGTTATCGTCGAAGCCGCTTCCAGCCGCGTCGTAAAGCATCGTAAAACAGAGAGGTGTCGCGGATCGATAAACACGAAGAACGACTAAGCGTCGAGTTTCACCTGCTAGGTATTTAGGACCGTGGAAACGTATCGCGCGTATAGAGAGAAGGCGCCGCGTGCATCCTGTTAAAATATCAGCGCCGATGTGAGAAATATCGGCCGGTGATATAAACCGATGTCACGTTGGAAAGTTTTCACGAGCGTAATCGAAGACAGCCGCTGTTCCCGCACTTTTGCGTTTGTTCGCAAGGAGCAAACGTTAACTTGCGAGCTTGTTAGGAGCGTGGCCGCAGAGTTTATGTTAATGACCCAATATTTCTTCTCCCGTAAGGACATTAATTTCACGCTGCATTCCTCAATGCTGAAAATAGGATGTCAGGTGTTAAGGGATCGGTCGTTAAGTTTTTAGAATGTGAGAAACCAAATGAAATGTGTATATAAATATATCATGCAGGGACATTATCGATTCATATCGTTATATTTATCATATACTTTTAAACTTATCGTTTACTGAAATACTTTGTATTATTATATTCTGCATAAGAATATTTCACATCTGTGTTAACATGTACTAATCATCATCGACATTAATCCAAGGTTTTAACACTATTCTATTTTTTATATTACAAGTTTTTATCGACGATATATTTTTACACACGTTACTATTAGGATTATGATTTTTCCGTCAATAAATATAATTTTATTTTCGATAATTAGTCGAAAAATCTAAATAAATAAATATATAAATGCAGACACACACACACACACACGTGTAAAGTCAATTAAAGTTCAAAGGATCACAGTGTATTCTAGAGCTACATGGAGATCGCGTAGTTTGAGCAAAAAAATATGTGTGAATTATGATACATCTCAAAGTTGCCCTACTATATGGAAGATTAACGACTACGTAATCACTAATGGTTCTTGATAACAATGCCGGATCACCTCGTAATAGATTAATCAGCATACAGGAAACGTCCCTACATTTGCAAGCAAACGATCGACGTCATTCGCGGCTGAATTCCACGGGAAACTACGTTCGCGATATCGGAATATTCATGTATACACGATGGTTGATTGACAGATGCCGAAATCCTCGAGAAAACTCGGACTATCTCGACAAGGTATAACGAGTCCTTGCGCGATTACATCGTTGCATATTTCTCAGCTGCGCTACCGTTCGGCTCTTGGAATTATGCAAATCCTCGATAACTGTTCATCGAACGGCAAACATAAAGTCGAACGCGCGACCGCAATAAAACGACGCCTCCAGAAATAATAAAATGCGTAGAATTTTTCCACGCGAAATCGAAATTGATAATATAAACAAGAGAAGAAATATGCCTAGGTTCTGTATATTATGCATCTGATTAGTTGATCTCCCTCTCTCTTTTTCTCTCTGTCTCTCTTTGAGCATACACTTTCGGCAAATTATGCAAATTTGTCTGGACAAATCGTAATTTGCATTTGACTTAAAACCATCCAAATCACTACGTTTATTTCGATTAGAAAAGGAGAGACGTCGAAGTATATCGTCTGCTCGACGTTTCTAGAATCTGCTCGACGCGGAGAGAAACGCTTTCACGGCACATCCATCTGAATTCCTAGCAAATCTTCCGCAATGCACGACGCACGCACGCACGCACGCGCTCTTCGTTTCCGTCCGCTAGTGTTCTCGCGCTCTAGTCCCTGCGTTGGATCGTGTTAAATTTCTAAGTCGTAGTACGTCACGAGCTCTAATGAAATTCCTTTATCGCGTCGCGTCCGGTCCGTCTTAATCAACGCGGCTGTCGCCGTGAACGAAAAGAATTAACATTTTAAATCACGCGCTCCACGGGTGCTCGTCCCCCTCCCCCCCCGGTCTCATTCGGGGTGGAAAGAAGGGGGGAAAGGGGGTGCCCCCTTCTTTCCCGTGCCTTGGCACGGCACCGTCTTGTCCCTTCGCCTTTCCCTTCCGACCTACGAGCCCTCTCTGTCCCGGTAATTCGTTTATTATTATCGAGGAGGAGAGCGCGGAAGATTGATCGTCACTCCCCGATGTTTATAATTATTTCGAGCGATACCACGGCGCGTTTTCACATTGTACGTCACGTTGGGACGCGTCTCGTCCCCGCGTGTAGCACACAAACACACACACGCACATCCAACAGACGTCCACCTACACGCAGCACACACTCAAACGCGCGCTGAGAGGTGTCCGTGTGTGCGAAAAGAAGAAAGGTATAGGTTCGACCTCGATGCTTCTCTCTCTCTCTCTCTCTCTCTCTCTCTCTCTCTCTCTCTCTCTCTCTCGCTGGACGGATACCTTCCACACGGCCTTCCTTACCCCCTTACCCCCCCCCCCTGCCCCCTGTTTTTCGAACCGCGCGCCAGGATCATCAATCCACGTCTCGCGGACTTCTTCGAGAATACGCCACGCGTTCGCCGCCGTAGAGATCGCTCAGGATTCCTGGTAAGATCTCTCCGGTTTGCGCGCACAACACACATCAAGGTCCCCCCCCCCCTTCCTCCTTCAATAATCCCTGCGATTCTTCCGCTTTATCGAGGTATCGAGGTCTCGTGCGACGATCGGTAATCGCGCGCGCTAATGAAGCCACATCGCTTTGACGTGTAGCATTATCGTTCGCCGGAGGAAAGTAACGTAAGATCCTCGTGGAAGACAGATCTTTCATTGTGGCTTCAATGTATATACTTTATCGCGATTTACGGTACCCCGCTTTCGAACGCTTGATTTGAATGACCTCCAACATTGAAATCAGCGATGACTTTACTTAATCAACGTTACACGTGAAAAATCTACCGTTAGCAATCTCTCTTTGCGATTAAATAGTCTTTAATTAATTAGAGAAGCGCTCTCTATCCAATTTGATGGGAAGATAAAGTTGCTTTTTTTTTAATCGATTTTAATCCTGGACTTACATCGAGTTTCCAAATGATTTTATTTTGATGAAAGTTTACATAATGCTCATAATTAGCACACCCTTTATTTCTTTTCTGGAAGACGATTTAAAAGCAAAGCCCTTAATATTTTATTTTTTACTTTTAGTACTTTAATTGATTGTATAATATTGTATTACAATAAATAATGTATTAAATTCGAATCTTATAATATCTATAATAATTAGACTTGATAACTAGATATAGTGCAACTATTCAAACTTAAGCAAGATTTTTTTCCAAGTTTTATTTCATTGACCTTTTAAATTGGATCAGATCCATCCGACGGAAAAATCCATTTTTTTCGACATCGATTTTTCATATAAATCGCTAATTGATATAACCAGAAATATATATTATACGGTGTAAATAAGCATGCGAAGAGCTCAGCTTCGTTTCATAAAAATTTCTTCATTTATTTTATTTTTCTATTCCAGAAAGTACTTGCATTTAAAGCATCTACTACATTCATTTTCGAACGTAACATTAAAATAATTTAATTATAAGGGGGGGGGGAGGAGAGAGAGAGAGAGAGAGAGAGAGAGAGAGAAGGAAAAATTGAAAATATTTTCATATGTATATTTTTTCTGTAAAATTTTATTTTTTATACCTAGAGCGGTATTAAATGTCTCATTAAAAAAATAATAATTATTAATTGTCTCGTGGAAGATATTAAAAACCATAGAATGTCATATTTAGAATTCTCGAATTCCTCTGATTGACTAATTCCGATTTATATCTCGCGATAATTAACGATACCGATGTACGCCGCTAACACGGTACAAACAAAGTACGGTAGCGAGGACTCGTATCAGGAATCGCGACGCAGCGCATCAGCCCCAGCGGTGAGTCTTTTAACAAGGAGAAACCACGGAGCGAGAGATGCGGTTAATCCGGCACGTTGGAGACGGTATCGCCTGATTGCGACTACGACGTCACGCGGCCTGGTGGGTTAGGTAGGTAAGGTACGAGGCAAGGCAAGGCGAGCGAATCGGGTAGATGACTACGATGGTGGTTGGTAACGGTATACCGAATCTGCATACACCGTAACGTATACTGCACGTTTACGCCGCGCGCGCACTCGGCACTATCGGGGAACCGCATCATGCTAATTCGCATCCTCTCCGCCGGCCGTCGAGATCCGTTCTCGAGACGTTCGCCTCTCGCGCGGATCGTCTCTCGACCATGGACCACGGACGTCCCGATTTTGCTTGCGAATCCAGCCGGGTCGATGTGCAGCTATTCCCATCTCTCTGCCCGGTTTTCTCCTCGCGAAATATCATCGTCTTGCGAGATGCCCCGATTCGGGGATACTTGGGAGATTAACATCATGGTATCATGAATAATATTGATGAGATAGAAAGTTATTAAGATATTGTGTGAGAGCGTATATAAAATTTAAAAAAAATATATATATATAAAAAAAAGAAAATTATATTTTATGTAGATATACTATATAATTCTCTTTTTTATATTTATATTAGATACAAATAAAATCAATTTATTAGAAATAAAATTAAAGATATTTTGGTTGAGAATCTCTAAAGATGATATATTTGGTATAATTGAAAAATTATGGAAACATATTTTTTTCTTCTTTATATTTTATCGTGCAATTAGACTGATCTTATAATTTTTCTTCACATTTTTCTAATTTACGTCTTCGCTTTTCTATCCGCGCGGACGATCAGCTGCGATCCTGCGAATGCGTATACGATTACGAAGATGTTTTGGAGAAGACGGGCCGAGATGTCGGCATAAGAAATGAGAAGAAAAAAGGCCACGAGTCTCCGCCGATGAATCACTCTCGGCGATATCGGCCGATCTGGACAAGTTCACCCGCATGCTCGAAACATGTTTATCCTCCGGTTTTGCGTGTCAACTTCGCGTCATTGTCACGACTCTCTCTCTCTCTCTCTCTCTCTCTCTCTCTCTCTCTCTCTCTCTCTCTCCCTTTATCGCCTTATTATCGATGCATCGATATCGCGGAAGTGCGGCGTCGCTGGTCCGGGGCGTTAAATTTGGACTCTCGTCGATCCTTCTCGCGCACTGGGGGACAGGACGACCCTCTCGCGAGAAAAGCAAAGAATAGGAGAACGAAAGGAAACTTACAGAGAGACGAATAGAAAGAGAAATGAAAGAATGAAGAAGGAAGGAGAGAGAGAGGAGAGCCCATTCCTTCGTTAGCCGCGGGGCGGAGGCTGGAATCCAGGCGCTTCTCAGCGGGACGCCGTTTCTTCGAGTCTCGACTCTCTCGAGCGGGAGAGTCTCGTACGTGAAAGACTTCCTTCCTCGCTCTTCACCTTCTTCTTCTTCTTCGTCGTCTTCTTCTTCTTCTTCTTCTCCTTCTTCGTCGTCGCCGCCGCAGCTTACTCGTCCGTTCTCCGTTTCGCTTTTAGCGTGCCACCCTCTCTCCTGGTTCCGCACTGATCCAGCGCTAGTCTTTCGCCAGCTAGAACGAGTGTACTCTTTCTCGCTCCCGCCATTTCACTCACGAGCCGCTATCTCTTCCAAGAACACGAGCGCTGCATCGGTGCACCGTACGTACGCCCACGCGTTGTTACGAGTCGCAATTTGCCGAGGTACGTCCTAGACGGTGTTCCCTTTTGAGGATTAAGTATGCTCTCAATGCTGTCTCTCTCTCTCTCTCTCTCTCTCTCTCTCTCTCTCTCTCTCTCTCTCTCTCTCTCTCTCTCTCTCGGTTCCGCGTTCCGACGATCGAGAGCCCTCCAGAATGTCGTCGACGCTGCGCCATTCCCTTAAGACATGGGTCGCGATAATTTTACGCAAGGCTATTGATATTATAGAATTAACAGTTCAAAGTTTGGTCTTGAAGATTTGGCATAAAATAAAAAGATAGAGAAACTTAAAAATTTATCTGATATTTGGCTAGAAAAAATATAGAAGAAATAATCCTTGTACTCACATTTTGCATTTCATAAATGTTTTTATGAAAAAGGCACACAATTTCCTAAAAAATATAACAATATAACATTATTGCCGTATATAATTTAATATTTCTAGGAAGGAGAGCATAAGTAGACGGAAAGTTATTATTCTAAATTACATCGCGAAAAATTCAACCTTGAAAGGCCTGAAGGTTCCTATGGCAAGCACGCATTTAAATAATTCACCTACCTACTTGAATCGTCGAGAAGTTGAAGCGCAGATTTACGAAGGCTCGTCGGCAGCTCGTTCCTCATTTTCAGCATTGTCACGCGCACGCGTTGCCCCGTCATTTGCCAATTATCGCGAGTGAAAGCACACTCATGTAACGCGAAGTAATTGCGTTACGTGGACAGACGAGCGCAATCGCGCGGTGGACAATCGCGCAAGAGCGGTCGTTACTCAACAGAGTAATCGCGTCGTCGTTTGCCTCCTCTTCCCATCCGCATATATGTGTACGTAAGAGCGTGTAATCCGCGCGCGGAAAAAATACGCGGTCCGGTAATAATCGCGGTAATCGCGCCCGGAGAATGCGGCAGAGGCGCGTTTATAAGTACATAACGGGTTTGCACAGGACATCTCGCATGATCGGGCACGGCGGAAAGATACGATCCTCGCCCGCGATCGAGAAGCCCGACGAGGAAGTCGTCGGCAACCGATGCCTAATTCAGGACGAGAAATTTCTGCTGTAACTGAAAAATCGTAAATGTAATCTTTGTCGATTGAAAAGAGAGAACTCATTAAAAGGATACAAAATAAAAATTAAATTTTTGAAATATGCGAGACACGTGTGTTACATGTTTATGAAAGAAAAAAAATGGGAAAAATTTATAATATAGTGCACTGTTTGAATAAATTTATAATATACGTCATAAAAAAAATACATTTTTTTTATGCGAGAACATTGATATAAAATTTCACGTAACTTTATATTCTTATTAGAAATGCATTTTATTTATAGTATTAAAATGATTATTCTCCAGATTTTAACTCTTAGATACTTCTGTCTTGCAAAAGGAACACAATACGCCTTGCAGGGAAATTATACAAATTCTTTTAATAGCATATGTGTTTGAGCACAAAAAGGGTGTACATAAATCTATCAAAGTAGTACATTATTTCACAATTGCAGCGGACATTAACCTCAATGATATGATGATGATGATGACGATAATAACGTCCTGGTCAATGAACCGGTAATATCGCGCAAGCAGGCGAAAATTCGTAGTTCCAATCGAAATCGCCGACACCGGCGGCATCGCCGTATCTCTCTCTTAGGCGATCGTATTTGCGTGTACTTGAACGTGCCGCGTCACGGCCGTGCGTATACAATATTTGCCTTTGCACAATATTTGCAGACACTCGAGGGTATTGCCGCGATTCGTCCGGGTTCCGGTACAGGTGTCGTGCACCTTCTCATCGGTGACTTCTTGGAAGTAGCTAGCGTATACGTAGCGAAGTAGTATACGCGACGTAAATGAGTACGTTATATGTATCTCCGACGCACACACGAAGCCTTTCGAAGGCACGAACGTACATACGAAACCATCTCTCGCTCGAAACGGACCGTTAGTCAGCTGACCGTTGGTCAGCAAGGATCCACTCGTTACGTCACGTCTGTATTCGATAAAAATGATCGCTCCGGGCGACCGTAGAAATTCGCGCTGTCAATGTATAGAAAAGCGTGGCGCAATCCGTCCGTCACAGATTTTTGACGGATCCTGCGGCCGGTTACAAATGAGAGTGCCCTTGATGCCATAATGTTTACTTAGGGGATATTCATATACGATCGCTGCCAAACGTCTTGCTTCGAAGTCCGGCTTATTCATCGTTAAATGCGCTCGTCTGATCCTCGTCTCGCGTCGACATTGATCGCAGGAAACATTCATGTAACAATCGATACGTACTTACGTCGAATGAGTATGTATTTTTGATCGAAGATGAGCTAAGCACGATTTGGATACGGTAACATTTCAACCAAGGATCACCGCAAAAGTGAAAGAACCCGTTTCTCTTTCCTGCTGGAGCCGCGAACTCGATGACGCGTGACTGCATAGATAAATCTCATAAGCGCAGACTTATCAAAATTCTCGTGAACGTGTGAAAAATTTTTCTAGTTCTCGAAAATATTTCAAGGACAGATGATTGAAGGAGATCATATAAACTGGGGCGATTTAAAAGAACGCTTCGAAGCATGATGTGCAATTGCAAAAGCTTTAAGAGTGAATCGCATTAAAAAAAATATACATTTCGCATTTTTTAAAGAAAAGAAAATAAAAAATACACGTTTGTATATTAAATTAAAACACATTTTATCTATCATCCTTATATCACTATGTCCAATTTTTTTTTCAAATTTAAATTTCAACGGGCTAGAAAGAGCCAGACGTGGATGGTAATGCGTCAGTTTCAAGGAAAATTAATTTTTCGTTAAAACTGATTAGTTGTGTACAGGGCACAATTTTTTTTCTTGGTCCAATACCGAGCAATTAAATTAAATCTCTTAATTCGAGATTTTTTTTTATAACCCCCCCCCCCCCCCCCCACCCCCCTAGAGAAGTGTAGGCGAGAAAAATATCGGGGCGAGATCGTTCTTTTTTTTTCATTCTTGAAGCATTGCTTCAAGATCCTCGGACCAAATTTCGCAAGCTCGATCGATTCCCGCTAGTTTTCGCCGCTTTGATCGCGGCGTCTTCGTACGCGTATCAAAACGGCGATGGCGAATCGTACCGTGTAACGTGCAAGAGCGAGATCGGAATCTTAGGTAGAGACACGAGTCTTCACATTATCGAGCGTTTCGATGCGCCTTATTTTTGTTCCAGCCGTGCAAAGGGGGCGAGTACCGCCGTCGCAACCCTCGCTGCCGGGTCTGCCGGGCCAGTTCGCCCTGACGAACGGGGACGCGGTCGCGTGCGCCGGCCTAAACGGACACAATTACCTCTCGTCGTACATAAGCCTGCTGCTGAGGGCGGAGCCGTATCCTACCTCGAGATACGGCCAGTGTATGCAGCCCAACAACATCATGGGCATCGACAATATCTGCGAGCTCGCGGCGCGGCTGCTATTCTCGGCGGTCGAGTGGGCCCGGAACATCCCGTTCTTCCCGGATCTCCAGGTGACGGATCAAGTGGCGCTGCTCAGGCTAGTGTGGAGCGAGCTGTTCGTCCTGAACGCGAGCCAGTGCTCGATGCCTCTCCACGTGGCACCGCTCCTGGCGGCGGCGGGGCTTCACGCCTCGCCGATGGCCGCGGATCGCGTGGTCGCCTTCATGGACCACATCAGGATCTTTCAGGAGCAAGTGGAGAAACTCAAGGCGCTTCACGTCGACTCCGCGGAATATAGCTGTCTCAAGGCCATCGTCCTCTTCACCACCGGTGAGTCTGAAAGCAATATTTCATGGCTAGGTTAAATTAGGTTGATTTTATTAGGATATTTTGAATTAAAAATTAGAGATATTTTTTTTATTCAATTTTAATTAACTTTATTATATATAATTATTTTTACATAAAGTGCATACAAAATTCAAGACGATTTCTATAAGCGTAGATCCGACGCGGTTTATTTCAAATTTTTATAAAACTTTTAGCTCATTATTTATTAAAAGTCGCGCTTTTATTCATCGAAAATTTTTTCCAGAGACTTTTTTTTTATTAATAAAATTCTCTCGCAAGATATATCGCGTAAATATTATCTATTGAAATATTATCTACACGTCGCAACGGCAGATTCGTCGTGAAATTCCATTAGAAAACGAAGGGCGCTTACGCTTAAAGAACTAGAAAGCCATTCGACTTTGCGTTTTTGCGTCTAGCACGAGAGTCTTCTATAACGTATTCTCATACACGGATACTTCGGTCGTCGTCTGTACCCGCGCTTGCCCGCCTGTCCCGCCTATAATCGTCATGACGATGCTATCTCGAAGATGCTCGTTGTCACGTAGCCGCGATCCTTGACGGGCCTAGAAGCCTGACAGCACATGAGAGGGACAATGCTCTCTCTCTCTCTCTCTCTCTCTCTCTCTCTCTCTCTCTCTCTCCCTCTCTCTCTCCCTCTCTTCTCCCGATCGCGAAGCATCACAGTTCCTGTTCTATGTACCGGGTGGCAGGAGAGCGCCGGAAGAACTCTGAGCTTAAGCGGAGTGAGTCTCTCCCTTCCCCCCTTCATTCTCTCTTTCTCTATCTAGAGAAGCTGCGCGCTCTCTCGACGTCGTCCGTTGCTCGCTGACCATAGGCTTGGTCTAATCGACGTGGCGTAGATATTATCGGCCGCGCGACTGTCATCCAACAGCGCTGGATGCTGGATCCTCGTCCAGGACCAGGAGAGATCCGACGACGGCATGACGACAATTCACTGACGTAACAATGTGTAGCGCCGCGGCGGCGACGCGGACGTACGTTGTGCCACGATCGTCATCGAGCGCGCATTGAGACAATGCGTTTCTCTACTTCCCTTCTCGCGTCCGTCTCTCAACGTAGCGTGTTCTCGCTCTCCGAAGCCAATCTCTAGTCCCTGTATCTATCTCTTCCCGTTTCATCTATCGCACTCTCCCCCCCCCTCTCTCTCTCTCTCTCTCTCTCTGTCTCCTCTTTCGCCGCATCCGATGACAACCGCATCCTGTCCGAACGAGCGCTCGCGCGAGTTATCTCCCGGCCCATCTGCTCCTTTCTCCAGGAGGAACCACTATTATCGCGTACACACAAACACGCACACGCACACACGCACACACAATTGGGGGAGATTTCGGTCGAACGATCCTTTCCTCTCGGTGTGTCCTCTTGTTGGTACGTGCACGCACATTCGCACGCACACGACTCGCGTACGGGCGGTGAGATTTTAGTTTAGGGGGGTCGACGAGAGAGCAGAGACGACGAGGAGAGAACGTCGGCGGCGGCGGCGACGGCGACCACGACGATGGTCCATGCTAAAGCATCTCGTCGTAGATACGAGAGACGGGGGGCTATTTATTTCCGTGCTATATGGGCGCGCTTAGCTCGGTTTAGCTTATGCTAATGTCCCATTCTCGAGGAACCACCTCCGCCTCTCCTCCTTTTTGCCCCCCTCGCTCGACTTTTTCTACTATTTCGGCGCTTGAACGCGATCGCCGGACGGCTGATTCTTTTCTTCCTCGCTCTTTCGTATCCTTGCTATATAGGTATCATCCCTTCTCCCTCCCTTCTCTTTATAAGATCTAACGTTTAACCCTTAAATATGTAACTTAACTTATGTGCAATTTTTTTCGAGTATAATTATATTTTTAGGAATGCACACAATTGTGTATAGAGGAAATAGTTTGCATGTATAGGTGATCAATAGATTAAACAATATGTTTTTTAATTAACCTGAAGTCGAGTTGTACAAGAGAAAGTATAATGCAAAAATGTAAAAAATATGAACATAAAACTTTAATTGAATTTTCTAATCATTAATTTTTAAATACAAATTATATTTTTAGTAATTTATTATTTGAAAGGAAAAATATTTCTTTTTTTTTATATATTTTTTTGATATAATGCTTTAAAATCTAATTTCTTTAATTAATTTACTGATAACAAACACGCACACACACACACACACACACAAGTTGGGAATAAATACTGGTGAATAAATTACCGGTAACATTTCATCTGTAATATATCACCATGGAGATAAAATGACGCAAAAGATAAGCTTATTACTTATTATGGGGTTAAAGGATCGCTATTGTGAAGGTTAAAAAGTAAGGGCCAGGACACATCATCCCGCCTAATTCAACATAATGAGAGGTAAAAGCGTGGAAATGGTCCGTAATCCGCGGTCGCGAATGAATTCGTTTGAAATGAAAAGTGGAGTGAATGTTCGCACGTATCGCACAGAGCCGCGTTATTACGCTAATCGAGGTGTGTCACTACATAGCGAAACACAGAAGTAACGAATGCGAAATGCATTATTAATTGCGCCGAGGCTGGTTATGCCGCTTTAAGATCGCATACGAGATAATGAACGATCGCTGCTCAAACTTTTGCTTTGTGCGTTCCACATAAATACGAGTGTTTGATAATTAACGGTTGACAGTTAACGGGATCGTGAGAAATATTTAGGATGTTTGCGATGACAATTATGACCGATTTGAGAGGTAAATTGCGATTATCAAAAATCATATGTCGTAACATTTTATATCGAATCGTTTTGGATTGTCAAACTTTTGCTGTTTAATAATTTAAATGTAAATTGTTTCTCTTACGCACATACAAAAAATTATATTATGAGAACAATTTCAATCTCCAACAATTATATAATAATATGAAATACGATTCTATAGTAGATTCTTTATTAGTATACCTATAATCCTTATATTTACTAATTTATTACAATACTTTTATAGCTCATGATTATTCGTTACGTCTCTCTCTCTCTCTCTCTCTCTCCCTCTTTTTTATGATTATTGATTATTTTTTTATTTATGAAAAAGATAGTATATAAACTAAATGTAAATTAATGTGTCTATTTATCACGATAAAATCAACTTTGTTACAAAAAATACGTCAGTCAAATTTAACTTCAGTAGTTGAGACTTAAATAAATCGTACCTTTTCTCATTTTTTCTCCAGTATCTGTCACATCTTTTTTAATATACATTTAATACATATATTTAACATTGCGTTGGAAAGACGCGATTATAGTACTTACGTATCGCTCGTAATTGACGTGAAATTAGCGTGTCCGCCGACGAACGCGAATAAATTTCTTTCCGCTCTCTTTCTCTCTTTCTCTCACAGCGGAAATTTCTCGCACCGCCCGCGAGGTTGGAGGATTGCGTTTTTTTTTTCGTACGCCCCGTAGTCGTCGGATCACGTGTCTAATTGTTCGGATAAAACGGCGGAACGAGGGCACGATACATAAAGTACGTTTAGCTCGCTAAGATCGGCCGCCTCTCAGCTTTCTCCGGCATTGTGCATGCACGAGATGTGCATACCCGGTGGTCCGAAACGATCGGGCGCGCCGCCGCTTGAATAATCGTCGCCCGAGATCATTACGCCTCGACGTCGATACATCGACCGTAATTATACGGGAAAAGAAACGCGCCCGCGCCATGATAGTTTGCTGTCTCTCTCTCTCTTTCTCTCTCTCGGCTAGATCCTTAATTGCAAGAACAACCAACGCTGCCATTTATCCCGCAATCAGTAACATTTCCCAAGAATCTCGCCATCAATTTCGAAGACGGTGATTCGCGTCGCGTTGCGAAATCTGGCGTGAAGAAAAGCAGATTCTGATGCTTTTCCGTATTGCGACCAGTCTTTCGTGTCTCCTGTTGTAGAGCAATATTATATCGAATTTCTTAAAAAAATTTAATAAATATTTCATGAGCACAAAATTATTCTTTTACGCGCACTCTGCTTAACGGTTGAAAGGCGCAAGTTTTACTAGTTCCTCGACGTTTCTTGCGAGAACCCTTGTCGCGAAAGAGACACGCGCAAGAATCGTTGTCACAGTCTGAGATTAGGGTGGCTCGATTTGTTTCGAAAATCCAAGCTCTGCTGCCGGGATAAGATCGGCCGCGTTATCTGGTCGCGCGTAGCGAGCCACCCCGTAGAGTCGGGCATGTAAATGCGCGGATATATTTATGCGCGAGAGGGTATTACCGGGGCCCCGTGAGTGTGCGCGGTATATCTACGTGTATCTTGATGGGAAACACTCCCACGATTATGTGGCATGCGATGCAATTCCCTCTGCCTTGCCCAACAACCAGCAACCATCGCGCGTGTTGCCGCCGTCGCATTTCTACATGCGCGCGCGCAGAGATGCCACCGGTATTTAACGATCTAATTAAGAATGTGAGCTCAACGAGAAACGATCCCGACATCGGGCCCACGTAGATCTCGTGGCAGATCTTCTTGCGGTCCGACCATCTTCCGGCTATCTGCGCGCTGACTTTTTACCCCGCGTTCGACAACGTTGAACATATATGTATATTTAACAATCTCCTTGATTTTCATGAAAGAAAAAAAAAGTCGGACAATCGAATGGAGAAATAATTGTTAGAATGGACGAATACTTAGATATTGGCATTTGTGTTGATAAATATTTGCAATTCTTATACTTACGGTCGAAATATTTTTAAAATTTGTGGAAATTTTATATTTATATAAATTTTACAATTTATCATGAATTTTGATTAATTTATAAATATTATAGAAGCATTAAGGAGGAAATATATAAAATTCTGTTTTTTTTTTTTTTTTTTTTAATGGATCATTCTTGTGATGATATCTTTATGTATTTTTCTTCAGATTTCTCATTATAATTTTACAATCTAATCACTTTTAAGCCTAATGGAATTTAGGATTAATATTTAATATATTGTTCATGATTTATGATTATCGCAAATAGCATTGGAGATAATACTTAACGAAACATTAATGTTAGATTATTGCTTACATTACGTAATGTCGTATAACACACATTCTAAATAAGTACATAAAATTGAAATAAGCGATCGGAGGAGAATAAGTGATCTCAAGGAGCATTGAGAAATCGAGCGAGATGAATGCGAACCGCTGTAGCCGTCGGGGCTTTCGAGCACCGGGTGTGCCGGTGTGTTTAATAAAATATTGCCACATCATTATATATATATATATATATATATATATATATATATATAATGTAGGCACTACGCGAGGCTGCGCAGTCACTCTCCACTTTTTTTTCTCCGTTTCCTGCCGTCGCCGTCAATGATGACTCGATACATTCGGACAGGGCACCCTCTATTCGAGCTAGATCCTAGATACGGGATTGACGCAACGCGATTGGTACACACCCACACCTGTCAACCACCATTGACAAAAACTGTCAATAGTAATTACACCTTAATTTTATAACGCAAATATCTCACGGTATTCCTCTTTACTCGCAATCCTCCGCCGCATTCTTTGTCTGAACGACGAGTATTTCGAGTTTATTGCAATCTATTATTTATTTTCTCGACAGAAACTGGAAGATATGTATATGGAAATTATTTCACTTTTGATTGTTATGAGTAAATGTTAGGAATAAATTATTTGAGAACTCTGGGGTGAAAGAGAGAAGAGATTACATATTATTAATCATTTTCACAATTTCCGATTAATTTCAAGATTATTTATAACAATTATGTATTTTTAATAATTTCTCTATAATTAATCGATTATACATACAAAAATATAAGTTTTATAAAAGGATGATTAGAACAATTGACACTAATTATACAACAAAATATAATTCCTTTCTTAATTGGTGCTTTTCACACATAAATAAGTTGCAAGATAAACAAAACTCTCTTACCTGAAACGTATCCCAATTAATCCCGGAAGATGATCCGCGAACGGGATGTGCACTTCGCATCCCGAATTCGCAATCAAATGTTAGATAACATGCGATTCGTCGCGATGATTACACATGATCCATCATCAATATCATACGTATTCCCGGATAGGTCGGCGTATTATTGACGCGTTTATCGTTGCCGTTATTATCGCCGTCCGTACTCACCTGTTAACCTCGGATAATTTATCGACGTGACGAAACAATCGTGCTCACGAAATGTCGAGCAGGAGCGAGAAAGAGCAACTTTCCCGGAGAGAGAAAGAGGGAATCTGATGTTCAGGACACATACACGTAATACAGATAATATAGTATAGAAACCACGTACTTCAATGGTTTCCACGTCACCGACTAATCAGCGTCTATCAACGGACGAGTATAAGCGAGCGAATCCCGAGCTTTCCAGACATTCATCAATCAGAGACAGTTTCCGCGATACGGTAACAGTAACAGGTGATGAGGATTGCGATGAAGTAGCGGAAAATACCGGCAACACTTTGCGTAATTAGATGCGCAATCGTATTACTACGAGATTTTTGCACTTTCTTTCTTCAGCGAGTTCTCTTCCCTTAATATCGCACGTTCGCTGATAACACGTTTTAATACCGTTAAATGCATCGTAATTAACCGACGCAAAAACTGGTTCGGATAAATCAGCGACTTGTGACATCTTCCGGGAGAAGACGTTGAAATATTTATGTAATAAAATTATACATGACGTCATTATTCAGTATTCAGCTAAAAAACGAGAAGAAGAAGAGATAATTACGTGACCGCTTATAGAGTCTTAATTCCCATGTGAAGAAAACACGCGATTGGAATAAAATTGAAGAGTCATGAATATAAGATATTTCGTTTTTTTTTAAATTGGTTTAATTATTTAAGTATTATTATTAGTTGATTATTTTAGTATTTGTAATCAAATTATAAATTTACTTTTGTCAATCAATACTTTAAAGGTGAGCTTTTGTTCGTCTTCCGAAATTAAAGGAATCCTGAATTAAAATCTGAAAATCCTGAATTTATCTTGAATTAGAATGATTTTATTGAGATTGCCAATAAAATATATGTGATGACAGAGATTCGCAGTAACTATAAAAATATATATAACTTTTCATTATTCATTTTTTATTATCCATTCGTTTATCATTTCTCACTATTTTTTTCTTTGCTATAATGTAAATATAATGTATTAATTAATATTTAAATTTCTCATACATATATGTATAAAGATAAAAGGGACTAATATAAAGAAGTGCTAATTAAGTCTTGAGAAATATATGACTTAATTTCTTACAGAGATGCCGCGAGTAGATATATTTCCCTAAACATTTCTGAACATTTCGCGCCGGAGAAGCACTTCATTCTCGGAGAAGCCGACACAAAGCGCGATTAACGCGAGCAAAGCGGCGCGGTTTTCGCGTTCTTTAAAAAAAAAAAAAAAAAAAAACAAGGCGTCCGTCACAAGCTTGCAAAGTCACAAGCTCGACGATGACACTCGTAAGCGCCATCCCTCGCGTTTTCGTTCGCCGCGGCCCGAAGGAAAACAATGCAAATACCGACGCCACTGCGACGCATCGCCGCAAACTATCCGGCTGTGTTTCAAGAGGGTGACGACTCCCGTGTTGCGCTCACACGTACGCACGCACACGCCGATAGAGCGAGAAAGAACGAGAGAAAGGGAGAGATACAGAACGGATATAGAGGCGGACGGTGGTTGCAGCGGATGGAGGAGGGATGTGTTATCTGTGAACCCGAATCCGCGACCCTCCACTGCCCCGGGTAGGGTGGGCCCTCTATCTCGCATTGTTACGCCGGATCGGGGAGAGGGATCGCCACCCCCGAACTCTTGACTTTAAGCGTTACCCATTTTCATTTTATTATCTGCCCTCTTCATCCGCGAATCGAGCGCTCGCGCGCTTCGAGATCGCGCGACGGAGACTCGTTCGTCGGACACAAATTGGAGAATATTCCGACGACGTAGTTTGATCGATTAACCTGTCTGTCGACGACTGTTGAAGATTAAAATGGATTTTTCTCTATCGAATCGGAAAGGTTGCCGATACAGTTATCGTCAAATTCAAGCGAAAAAAGTTCCATCTTGATATTTTTTTCGGCAGTAATATGTTTTAATATAACATTGTTTACTCGTAATGTTAATTAAAAAAATTAGTTGTGTTATACAATTAATATTTTGTATTTTGGCGTGACACTTTAAGAAGGCAACTTTAAAGATTTATAGATGAATTCTTTTCTAGTCAATTCTATTAATGTGTTGTATATTGATAGTAGACGGATTATTAACGTAATGCATCATGTTTTAATAATACACGTTTTGTATAATTGATATTCTTTTACGCAAAATGGATTCAGTTAACAAAGGACAATAATCACCATCGATTATGCAAATTGTAAATGCTGAATTAATATCTCTGAAATATGTCAGTCATTCAGAGTTAAGTATATTACATGAAAAATATATTTGTATATTTTCGGGTATATGTAGGATTTATATAACGCTACATAGACACATATACTGATAAAGAAATATATATATATATATATATATATATATATATATATATTTATATATAGATAAATGATATAGATTATATATAATTATATAATCTATATTAAAGATAAAAGGACACTTTAGTTAATTAAACTGAACAAAGTAGAGTGTAACGCATCTAAATATTGGATCACGATTGATTGCATTAATAACGCGCGGAAAATACCGAGACTCATTACGATCGCATAGCGATGCGCAAAAGTCACGCTAAATCGGATCATTATCGTGCTAGACAAGCATATTGCCTTCATTTTTCTCGCAGTTACTTGAGAAATTAAGACAAATTAATGTAGAAGACTTTATACGTAACAAGAAATAAAAATATCGAACACACACACACAGATGCATAATTATTATACGCATTTCTAAATAGTATTTTTTAAATATAATTCTAAATAATATTTAATTTTCCTCTGAAATAAATGCGAAAAGAGAGAGAGATACTTTTTCTTTACATTAGTATATACAAGGTGTCCGGTAATAATCGCCCCACCTATCGTGTGCAAGTGGAGCGGGTTAAACGTAGAAAAAGTCCTCTACCGTTTTGCAATCTTCGATAATTAATGAGAAATTAATTAAAAAATATTCGTTAAAACTTGTTAATGTTTCTCTGAGGCATTGTGTGGACGATATATATGCGAATAAGCATGCATAATACGATAATCATTGCCAAATATCATAAACATTGCAATACAATGTCAATCTCACCAATTTAATTAATTGAACGATATCACAAGTACAATTCGTTTAATTGCTAACGAGCATACTACATTATGTGCAGTACGCTCAGAGAATGAAAGCGATTCTGTCACTTGTCAATCTGGACACGATGCGTAAAGTTGCGATCATTTCTCGAAGTAATTTTGATTATTTGATTGAAATAAAAAGGCGAAGCGTTGCGTAAAATTTATAATGCAGATTGTATTAAACGCGCATTCACACGCAATCGATTCGCAGCGCAAAATTCGTTTTTAACATCGCAATTTGTCATATAATTGTACAAAATTTAATCGACAAAATAGTTGTATGATTATTAAAATTGCTATTTAGAAAGAGAATAGAGATGGCAAGATGCAGGCAAGGATTTTCTTAGCATATGTATTAATTAATCCGCGCGGAGTCATCGCTCGGTAGCCAATAATCACACAGTCGTTCTATTCTCATAATTCAATAGAAAAATCGTAGTTTGGGAGATGCATTGGCATGTCTCACGGTTTATCGGTGACATGCCGAATTTCCTGACCTAAATAATCCGCGCGGAGTCGATTCACGCGGACTCTTCGAGCGAAGACCAATAATCAAAGTCGCTCGATTCTCTGATCCAATAGAAAAGTCGAGATTCGCGAAACATCTCTCGTCTTATTGACGTTTCGGATTTTCTTCTCGTATCCTTCTCTATCCTCCTCGCATCCTTCTCGCGTTATCTTATCTTATCTCTAATTCCTTAAAAGGCTCGAGCTGGAAGTCGAGCGAGCACCGCTTGAACTCGGTATGCAGATAAGGACTGAAACAAAATACTGTCGATTTTTTTTGTCTCACTTTCAATTGTTTAGGCGTCGCACATCACACCGAAGGTGTGACAATCGTTTTGCTAGCTTGTCTATCTGTCATCGCATTTCTTATCGCGCATGATTTATGTCTCAATTTATAGTTACTCACACAAATTTATTTCATACATTTTAGTTACACACACACGCGCGATTATAACATCGGTGTAGTTCCATTCATTTTCTACGAGCGTAGGAAATTAAACGTATACACGTCATTTCTCATCCCGCGCTTATATTCGCGCGGATTGGCCGATCTTTTTTAATTATTTTCTCATTAATTATTGAGAAGATCGCAAAATGGTAGAGGACTTTCCTACTCGGTTTAATCCGCTCTAGCTGCGCACAATGGGTGGAACGATTATTACCGGATTACACCTGTATAGTATTTCATAGATATTAAAAGGTACAAAAAAATGTTGTATATTTAATATCAGAGATTCATAAATATTGTTCACATATAGCACTTTATGATTTTATCGTATGTTAAATGTATTATACTTTATTATACGAGCTTTTCTTATATAAAAAAATCTTCAAATTGTCGTACGCGTTGTAAACAGCGTATTCAGAATCGCGTCGAGAAAGACAGAGAGAGAGAGAGAGAGAGAGAGAGAGAGAGAGAGAGAACAGATCCTCCCGCGTGTCCGCATGCATATTCCTTATCGGTGTATCGCAGGGCAAAGGGTTGCCCCGGCATTAGAGTAAGCCACGGTATTAACCCCGGAGTTTAATATAAACAGCGAAGCGGGATGGCCCGGCATTCCGGCGAGGGGTGGCGAAGTTAGAGCACGAGCGGAACACGTGACCGCCGGACAATGCCGGGCGCCTTATCGACGTCGTCGTGGCTAGGACCGGCAAACCCCGGTCGGATTTTCCCTTGGTCCTTTTGCCAATCTAACTCCCTTTCTCTCTCACATGTGCGTTTAGACCAGCCCCGACTGGAACAGAACTACGTCCACACGTCCGTCGTCGCTTAACCCTCGCTCGCGCATATCCGCGAGCAACGTGCCGCGGATCCGTTCGAGCGTGATATCGCGGACGAACGATGGAAACAAAGAACCCTATTTCGAGTGTTCGCCGAGGGTCGACCTGAGCTAGAAAAGAGCCATTGTGAAAAACGAGCACAAGGACGATCGTATTGAATTTGTGACGTTCTCAAATCACTTTACAAAGCGATCGCCTTTTCAAATTTGAAAGGAAATATATGCTCGGGCAATATTTCGTAATCATCTATATAAGAGAATAAGAACATAAGCGGTAGTATCGGATTCTGTGCGATTCTGTAAAATCATTTTGTGAAACAAAACTTGTCATCTGTTAAAATTTTGAATTTAGAGCTGTGCTTTGCAAAAGTTATCTAAATTTAAATGTTTCCAAATTAACTATATTTTGTTGAAGATATATATATATATATATAACTGAAAAAGATTTGTAGAGATCAACGTAAGAATGTTCCTGTAGAATAGTAAACATTCAACATTGCATATAAATTATTGCATTTATATATTTTATCATCGTCTTTAATTCTCTGCATAGAGAAATCGTTATTAAATAATTATATCACTGCATTTATCAATATTATTATTTATACTACTAATTCGCATTATTATCACGAGCAATATTATTAACATTATTAACATTGTTAATATTATTATTATTTTTCTCAATTTTTCTAATTCAAATATTGCGTTAAATAAAAAAAAAATCTGAGAACAATTCTCGCGCGACCTTATCATGAATCGCAACATGGATCTTTGCTAACGGTAGAGAATTAATATTCATTGCGTGACAATTTAGCACTTTTATCCGATATTTATTACCATCTTCCGGGTACGAATAATCGTGCGTTTAAGGATTAATCTGCCGTGTGTCGCGAATTGTTATGCGCGTCGGGCAAATGGAGAAAGATAAAACAAGTCGTATGTTGGCAGGAAAACGATCCGGAGAGAGAAGAACGTAGCGCTCGCGCGCGCTCGAAAGAAATTAGCGTGGATTTATGCGATGACGGGTCACGGGGGGGATCGTCAAAAACCACGTTGGCGGGGCCAACGGCATCGTCGAGTAAATAAGGACGTAAATCGGCGAGAAGGCCGTAAATTCCAGGCGCATTTGTTCCTAATTTAAAGAGTCCCCAGGCCCGGCACCGAGCGACCGAAATCGCGTCTTGCCGGAGGACGCGGAAAGGAGAGAAGGAGGAGGAAACCGCAACGCGCGGAAGGCTCTCTTCGGGTTTGCGGTGATACTCTTTAGCGGGTGCCCGTTCCGATGAAAAAAAAGAAAAAAAAACGAGGCAACGCGCGCGCTGGCGCGATTAATCTCCCCTTCGAGCAAGCCGCTCCGGGGAAGTCGCTTGTTTCTCTCCCCGCCGCTCTTTCTCGATCTTGCGACTTACACGAGGATCTAAATTTGACCGTGCGCGCTAATGAGCGTAGGCTGGCGATTCATTGACAAGGGGAGAAAAAAGTATCGCGCGTCGTAACGCGTTTGCTATAGCGATTGCACTTGCCGAGAGCATTTAAGCGTGAGCGATCGCTTGCTACGTTCTACGCTTTTGAGTTGCAGAATATAATATAAGAATGTCGTAAGTCTATACTTTGTAAGGCTTATTTTAATATTACAAAGTTGTATTTAAAGTAAAAATATTTGGTAAAAATTATATTCATTGCCGTACATATTACAATATTTGAGCTGATTGTACTTGGGAAAGGAATGCAATAAATAGAACGTTATTTAATGTAATATTAAAAGAGAGATAGAGAGAGAAAAAGCACACATACATTGTACGGAAAAAATTAATATAATAATATAATATTAAATATTTAAAATATTATGTAGAATTAATTTAAAATATTTAATGAATATTCCGAAACACTAATATTTAATTAAAATATTATTTGGAGGCTCCTTTATTAGAGCTCCTTTATTAGCTTGACGTTGCATATATTCAATAATGCTCTCGAAATAGGTGTCGCACAGTCATAGTACGTAACACGTAGTAAGGGATTCCAATGCGTCCGCTATTTTTACGGCGTGACGACGTGATAGCGGCGCGTCATAGCGGGAAAGAAGAAGTTAGTCCCGCACGCGGTTTCCTCCCGCATATTTAGCGCCCACCCCATGTCAAACGGGGCCATAAAACACGCTTGCGCGTAAATAAAATGCGGTCGGCTTCGCCGTCTGCTCGGCGAAACTAGGCAATAGATCGCTACGGAGAAACGACTCGTATTCTCTTTGACATCCCCCGCCTTTCTTCCCATCCCCTGCTCATCCTCATTCTTGTTCGCGCGAGAAGAATGAATCTTGCTTAAAAACCCAGTGCCAAACTTCAAATTTCTCTCAAAGACATTTTCTCGCAAATTATAGGTATAAATTAATTTAACTTACTTCTCTAATTTTTTATTGCTATATTTTTTATGTTAATATTTATTAATTTTTATTTTCATATCTTTTCTTCATTTTCTCGCTTCTAAACAGACCAAAAGAAAGAATTCGATCTTGTATTAGTCGATGCTAAACGCTCTTTGTGTCTTGATTGGACGATGCAACTGCGTTTAGAATTTAAGATCACCCATCACCCTCGTCTTATGAATATTATATGTATAAATCAACGAGTCGGCTTGGCCACGAATTGTTATTTTGACCGATCACGTTATATTCGATTCGAAGAAGAGAGCGATTCTTCCCGATGCATAAAAGCTGTCGGTCTTTATACTCTCCTTGCTGTAACTCACATGCTCGTATACGTCTTTACCCGTTACTTTATACACTCTTCTAAAAAAAATGAGAGAGTTGTTGCTATGAAATAACGCAATTCCATCGTCGTCGAGATTGAAATATTTTCGTACCAAGATATAATACTGTTATATGTTAATAAAATAGAATTTTTGTAAAAAATTCATTATATTGTCAAAATTAATCGTAAAATGAATCGTAAGAAATTTTAATATACATATATAACAAATTTATATTTCCTTGCATAATTACTAATAATAATCTTAATTTTTTTCATTCTATTTTCTTATTATGTACTGGCTTAGTCGTCACGGAGAGAATATGCAAGTAAATAATTCTCTGTGCAAGTAAATAATTCTCTGTCTCTTTCTTCGATTCTCGGACCCAATCACTCTTCATTGGACCGCATTTCGCGCACGACACCCCTTACACCGATTCCACATATCCACACGCACAAAGGTAGGAGAGCTTCTCGTGACATTTCTAGTAGGTAGGTATGCTATGTTTGGTCCGCTTCCCGCCGCACGAAGCGAGTCAGACAATATCGCGCATTCACAGATTGCGCTGTCAGGCGGCTCGAATAATATTCGGGGTGACACGCCATGTATCCGCTATGCGGTGCCACCGTGTCGAGGGTGTATGACTCAGCATCCCTAACGCGCGGGAGCTGCCCCGAGGAAGCGGAGGGAGATTTAGGAGGTGGACCCTCTCCCCCCCTTCCCCCCCTGACCTTTCTCTCTCTCTCTCTCTCTTCGTCTTCTTCGTTTCTTCCTCATCTCCCGGAGAATCCCGGCTCCTTTCTCGAATAAGAGTCTCCGTAGGAGAGTTGGAGAGTGAGAAAACGAGCGAGACCGTCGTCGCACCACGTGTCCGTGACCGATCCAATTTTTTCCTCCACGCCCCAATATACGTCGCGCACCCTCGTACGTGAGCGCACACACGCACACACGCATGTCTCCGTCTTCTTTCCCTGACTTCTCAATCAGGAATAACCGCGTCGGCGGCGGTGGGTATCGAGTTTGCCAACGAGATTTGTCACGCTCGATAGATCTTTGTGAAATACTTTGAACTCGAATTTTAAAGTTCGTCAATACCGCTCGGCCGACGACGACCTGTGGGCATCCGTGACGAACGCGGATACATCATTATCCGCACGTTGGAATTAGTTCTCTTTCTCTTTTCGATTTTCAGGATAATTTACTTTGAACAGAAACTGTTTTTGTATGATTATTTGTATTTTTCAAGGCATAATTTATATTTTTTAATTCGTTTTTTTTTTATGTTCGCATCACGTGTAATGCATTGATGTGCACTTTTACTATCAGCTGTTACTAGGCGATTGGAAATCCGTTGAAAGAGAATTCTTTCCATTCGAAACGTATTTTATGAAATTTTCCCACAAATCGATCATCTGCGACGAAAGCCGGTGTCCGAAATATCAGCATATGGTCCAGCTAAGATTCTTCCTGAAAACATGCGATGCACATTTATCTTGAGATTGCCTTGAACGTTTTTCTCACTTCGTGCTTTTCTTGCTAGTCAACTTAGCTATAATATTGATAATAAGTGATAATAAGAGCGACCGTATCATAAGAAAAAATATGATAAAATATGATAAAATTATAATATATGACAAATAATTCAAACTCTTTCCTCTTAATGTCATTTCTTTGAAATACATTACATATAAATCCGAAAGTAATTAGGATAATAAATTTGAACAAGCATAAAGATAATTGCGCAAATCTTTAAGACATATTAACAACACATACCTTGCCTATAAACGAGATTTACAAGACACAAAGATATATCTTATAACATGAATCACCGAGTTTAAAGAATTAGAGTACACATGTAGGCGAGAACGGATGCTGCTTTCTAGTGAGGGAAGGTTTTCGCCTCACACATTACGATCTCGTAAACGAAGGAATGCCCGCATTTGCGAGAGACGAGTGTCGCTGAATTATTGCGCGTGCACGAGCGGTGACGCGAGTCCATCGGATCTACGTGGTCGATCCTCGGGGAACAAAAGTACATAATTCCCGTTGGGAAAAGACGAAGGAAAGGACGACGGAATCCCCCGAAATGGGAGAGAAGGCGCGTTTTCCCCTAACAAAGTAAATTCCACGCTTCTTCTCGCCGTTCCTCGATCGACGTTGTGGTCTTGTGCGTTGTGCAGAGACCGATCTTTAATTAATCTGATTTACATCGGGCTCGATGGAGCGCTGCTACACTCGCAACAGAGCCCGCGCATACCTACTCTTATTTCCTAACAGGGCTCTCATTAAGAGCGAAACAATGGTTCTGCCGAAAATGTTATTTTCACTTGCGAATTGCGTCCTTATTTTCATGCGAATTAATATGGCCAGAGCTTTAGATGGAAACTTTCTGAAAATATATAAAGATATAGAACATTTGTGTGGACAGATTTGTTAAATTATTTAAATTATTCACTAAATTATATTTTTTTGTTTTCACAATTTCTATAAATCAGAAGATAATCGAAAGATGTTTTTTGATATTATCTTGACGTTATCTTTTCATTTATCTTTACAATAAACTAATTTCGCGAAATAAATCCGAAATGAGAGAATTTTGTCTAATTTTCGTATCGATCCACCCGACGATGATTTGTCACTGTGTCGTGAATTGTGATACATCCCGACAGTTTCTATACACGCGTGGTCGACTTTCCCCGATTCAACGTGCCCGCCGCGTCCTACACCACTGTGCACGAAACGCGGGACTTTCGGTGCTGAAGTGTCAGGCCACTGATAAGCCGAAGGCATTAATTTTACGGCGTGGTCCCCACCGCGATGGTGGTCCATGGACCCTGTCTCGACTAATACAATTATGTTATAACCCCTTGCCAACTCGTCCTTTCCAGCCTCCCCTCGGCGCCCTTTCTCCCTATCTCCCGACACCCTCGGCCTCGATCTCCGAGCCACTGTCGAGGGGTGAGGGCGCGGGGGGCTGAGGAGGGCAGAGAGTCGCGGAAGCCGAACACGCGTTTGTTTCGAATCCCGTTTACGACCGCGGGCATACTGCGGCATACCCTGCACCGCAATCTTCCTTTTAAATTATTACGATCGCCTTGCAGCCGAGCAAGATATTTCAGCGCAATTCGCACCGAATTTAACGCGAGATTATTGAAAAAATATATTACGACAAACCGAGTCTAAACAAAATAAAAGTCGCATTTTAAACGCAATCTAATAAAAGCGGTGCAATTTTTAAGAAAATGGACATTTAATAATTATGAATAAATCTCATTGTGTGGAACACGAAACACATGATTCTACATTTGATTGGTAATAATTTTTACTTGCGATGCCTATAGAGGTCGAGCAATGTATAGTACGGACCACCCTGTACTTCCGCGAGATGCGTTTGTCAGAGTAGTACAGTAAGAGAAGACAGTTAATCCCTAATGTAATGTTACCTCGGCGACGTATGTAAGTGCAGGGGACTCTGTACGGGGCCGTTTGTGCATGACGTAGCCGGAGGCCCCGGAAGGCATCGGCGACGCGTGTGCGCCTAAGTCTTTATTACAACCGAGAAGAGCGATTTCGCGGTTTAGAACCGTGCTATTTAACATGAGCCTGTCCCGTCCTATCTCGCGAACCTATGCGCGGCCGTCGATCGAGACAGAAATTCCTCGTTGTAATAATCGGCCGCTCGAGAGAACGATGCAAGAATACCAGATGCAGCAATGCGCATAATAGCCGCGTGATAAATCAGGAATCGATCCCAAATGCGCGAGGCATGCAATGCGAGAGCGTTGAAAAATTTAATGCGAACGATGAACTGCGCGCAGTTTTGCATATTTTACTCTCTTCCTCTTCGCTCACCGTTCTATTCTTCTCTCGCGAGAATCCGTACACATTCGAGTACATTCTAATTTCTTCTTTTACATCGTTATCAACATGGAAAGTGGCAACGTAACATATGTTACAGCAGCATACATCGAAATTCTGTATTCGAAATTATTTCTCTATTTATAGTCAGCTGTTGTAAGATAATGGCGAGAATCGTCGAATTGTTAAATTTGGTATTCTTAAATTTTCAATGCATCACGCTACGTTGTATAAATATAAATGGAATATATTACTAATTTATAATTTTAACGACGATATATAATTTCCTAGCAGACGAAATTATCATAGTGCCAATCAACAATTGCACCGTCACAGTTAATTAATCTTATCTTATTTTAACGTTACCTAAAAGAAATTGTACTCGTTATATCATTTTATTTATGTTCAGCAAATAATAGTGAAATAGAATATTGCCTATTTATAATTTTAACGACGATATATAATTTCCCAGCAGACGAAATTATGATAGTGCCAGCCAACAGTTGCACCGTCAAAGTTAATTAATTTATCAATTCCATCTTACTTTAATGTTATCTAAAAGAAAGACATTGTACTCGTACTATAATTTTATTTACGTTCAGCAAATAACAGCAGATACGCAGCATTGAGATTTTTTCTGGTCGATAAAATAATCTCTCTAACGAAAACCGGTCTATATCCGCGCTGCATTTTGCAACTGACGTTCGAACATTCTGTAGCGGATTTCTTTCGCAAAGCGAGAGACGTGCCCTCAATTTTTCGGAGATTAACGCATCGGTCGGGAAGAGTCAAAACGAGGGATAGAGTACGAGGAGGAGGAGGAGGAGAAGTGGTCGGAGGGGTTCGCGGAGACGAAACGGAACAAAACGCGAGCGAGGCGTAGGAGATAGCTCGAACGAGGGTTAAATAATCTGGTTAGGCCGTTCTCGCTGACCGCCGGGTGAAGTATGGAAATGAAGGGCATTCATTGGACACCGGCTGTATCGCCATGGGCGAGCCGGTGCGGTGCCATGTGATGGCCAGCGACCATCACTGTCACGCGGGACGTCTGGCGGTGAGAAAGAGAGAGGGTGATTTCGTTGTGTATCTGCATATATATATATATATATATATATAGAGGAGACGAGAGCTCGCGGGACGAGTAGCTCTGACAATTAACTAACGAGCAGTTGACACAACTTATCAAATCATATCGTCCGTCACGGGCGCGTCGCGCTTCAATTATGCACCGGGATAGCGCAGCTTTTTGCCGCTCCGTGGACTTTTTGCGCTCTCGCGATTCCGCGACGGGCTTGAATATTGCACAACGCGCGTTGTTGCGCTCCATCGTCGAACTTGTTAACGTGTCCGACTGTCGCGGTAACTAGCTACTGCAAGAAAGATACATTGCACACTGAAATTGTCGAACGCTATATATATATATATATATATATATATATATATATATATATGTGTGTGTGCGTATTTTGTGCGCGCGTGTGTATGCATTGGATGTAAAATATTTATTTCTTTTCAATTTACAAACTGAAAAATTTACAATTTTTATTTTTCAGATATAACATTTTTTCGCGGAATATTGTTTATAAAGTACAAAATATTTATGACGGTTAAATTATTCAGAGCTAAATCTAATTTGTTTTTTCATCTTAAGAAATTGAGAAAATATCTTAACTGTGGGAACACAAGAATTTATGATACGAATTTATATACTGAGTTTCTAAATTGGTTTAAGAAACTATAAATAGATATAGAAAAGGTTTAGAAACTGATTATGATTGATGTGATTATATGTATATTAGTTACAAGTTTGAAACGATTAACTATTTTACGTACAAGATTATAGCGTTTGATGTCGATTGGCAACTGGTTGGCGATCCAGTCTCTTTATAAACCATAGTTGTAAACTCTTGCGAAAAAAAAAAATCGTTTAATCATATGCAGCGTTAACTGATCGAAACCGGTTCTAAAATGTGCAACTGTCGAACCCCGATGCGAGAGTCATGGAGCATTGCTAACGTCGACAAGTCTAATTTATAGATTCTCGTATCATTGCATTACGTGTTCTATTAATTGCCATAGTATATAACATTTCCCCATAACCGATTATGAAATCGTGTCAAAGTGTGTACTTCTCGGATTGTAACCGACATGACCGTCTCTCTCCGTCTCTCTTTGGTGCGCTCAATTTTTTTCCGCAAATTATTTTATTCCGGGATATCGATATTTCTAGAAGAGATTTATATTTCAATACAACGTACACGAAAAAAATCTCTATACATAATTTTCGCGTCAACGGAAAACGCGATTAGCGCGACGGTAGTACACGTTTCTATAATAGCAGCGAGAATTGAACTCACCGAAATTATATTGGTCTCAATCATTGGCATTCGACAAACGTGACTTGCGTCACACCTCTCGTCGTCCAATATTTAAAAGCCAATGTCGACAATCATTGGCACCTTCGCAGGTGTCGATGTTGCAATCGGCCGGAGCTTTATCGAGCGGAGCTTTATCGAGCGGAGCCGAGCGAGATCAGAGTCCGTTGCTCCGGACTCCGAGCGCGACCGGGCGATCTATCAAGAACATCGTATTTAACTTAGCGCAACATGTTCCGTGCATACACGCGATTCCATAACTACGCGCGCGTACTCACACTCCGATCCGCGTGCGTGTGTGCGTGTGCGCGCCGCGATACAGGTTACTGACGCTGGTTTTGCCAGCCTCCTTTTCCCAGGCAGTTCGATAAACTGGTCGGGAAAGATTTCACCTCGCGAGTGCACGTATCGCCTATCATCCCCGCGCGCGAGCGACGAGCTTACGAATGCATTTTTATGTCGTATTTACTTGCGACCGCCGGTTCTTCCTCTATATGTAAATTTTATGTAAATGCGTCTGGCGAAGAATGTTCACAATGCGTTCCACTCAGATTTCGATGAGACCTAGTAGTAAGTCTGTAGAGCGAACGAAAATCGGAAACTTCTCTTCAACTCGCCGCTTCATAGGAGAAAATAATTTTTTCTGCAAAAACATATTATATATATATATATATAGGTTCGATTCTGTTTGCGTGAAATGCGTACTCTCTCGTTTTTGCCAATACAAATTTGACAGCAACCGGCAGTGACAATGCTATATAAGCAGGTGGTTTGATAAAAAATTCAATAGATCTGTAAAGCAAACAAAAACAATTTCCACGTCTCTTTCCTGTTTTCATCAATACACAAAAATTTCGACAGTTGAAATAATATCTCTTTAGATAAGAGTAGGTCCTATATTTCTCATAATAGCTTATCGAATTATATGATTAAACAAAAATTTATTATTACGTGTAATATGTAACAAAAATGTTGAAAAGTATAAAACAGAATCTCTTCTAAAGCGTCGGTGAGTAAACAAAGGAAAAAAAAGCACGGGACGAAAATCACTTGTCCGCTTCGCAGATTCACCGAGCTTCATTAAAATCGGGAAGAGAACATCGAGCGATACATTCCTTGCGAGACAACGATAAATAATTCATGGGATTTCTAATTCCTCTCGCTGGTAGAGAGATCCTCTCGAACTTTCGCTCGTTCCGCGCGATCCCGACGCATGTCTCCGTGCATCTTTCTCTCTCTCTCTCTCTCTCTCTCTCTCTCTCTCTCTCTCTCTCTCTCTCTCTTTCTGGCGGCGCGTGGGCGTCCGCAGCGGCAATCAAAGTGCGAATGACAGTTTAATCGTAATGCGCGGCACGCGCGCTCGTCGCCGACCGAATGCCGACGTTAATGCGTAGCACGCACTCGACGGCGCGCGCGCGCCGTCGCTCTCGTTGATCGACGCTGCATGGCGGTAATCGTCGAATGGCACACACGCGTGAAAGGATCACTCGAGTTAATCTCGAAGGGGCCCTCGGAGCACAACGCAGCCGCGGGCTCTCTCGTTCATCTACCTATCTACATCCGCCGCGCGTATAATCGGGTCGCACGCGTGCGACCTCCGATCTCGTCGAAATCTCTCGTTATTCCTCGTGAAATACTTCTGCCTTTTTTGTCTCTATTAAACGAAAGACTGAATTGTTTTTTTGCAATATAATCGAATACTCCATTTTTTCTCTCGTTCGAGTTATTATTGTGTTGATGTTTCGAAAAGTTTAATCCGGGCACTAAATAACTATAACGATTGAGCGTTTAATTTTTGGAATTACAAGGGCTGTATTCTCGAATTAACAGCAACAACAATTTATATGATTCACGCGCCAAAATATTCTATTGAAAAACATAAATTGCTTTACTCGTTAATAAATATGAATCGCATTACGATCGCTTTCGACGGCGATGTTCCGTTATATACGCTGTTGCTAATCGTCGATTAGGTTCGTGCGAGTTACTCGAAGGAAGGAGGAAATCGCGGCTCTTGTTGCTTCTCTCCGAGCGACGACCTGTCCCGCGCCGATCGCAATTATCGAGGCTACACGAGGTGCGCGCAAAAATATATATTAACCGACGCCACCAGTTCGTTAGTTTCACGAGAGCGAGGGACGCGAGCGAGATAATATCCCGGTGCTAACGCGATTCTAATAACGTCTCGAGCGCGCGCAAAAATCCCCGAGCTTTCATAGTTCGCGCGGATAATCTGATTTCACGATGCAGCTCGACGGCTAACATAAAACCGTTTTCGAGAGAACTTCGCGCGTATCGGGAACCGAGCAAAGAGAGAAGGGAAAAAAAAGCGAGGATGCACTTTGGAGAAGGAGAGAAAAAGAGAGAAGAACAGAATAAGGATAAATGACGGGGAGAGTGAGAAAGAAAACAAGGAGGATAGAAAGGAGGTCCCGACGTCGAATATCGCCTCTCTTCCTCAGTTCTCTACCTTCTCTCTGCCCTCTCCCGGGTCTCTCGAGATGAGAAGGCAGGCCGCCTCGGATCCCGCGAGTGGATAATTATTAATCGTTATTTTCGCCAATCACGGCCGTTTATCTTGAGGCACGCAACGCCAATTATCTATCGGCGGTTCGGCCGATGGAGAGAAGGAGAGAGATCGAAATGCAAAGAGAGAGAAAGAATGTACTTCGTAAAGAGCGGTAAGAGGGGGAAGGGAAAAGAGACGGATAGAGATCGCTTAGCTCGGCTCTTTTACGCTATACTCTTCTCCTCCCTCTCTCTGCACTTCTTCAGATTGTACATAATGCACGTGCGTAAGAGAGATGGAGGGTGTACCAACGCTAGCTGTTTCTTTCACGTGAGATTCCGGCTTGGAGGTTGCCATTTCAGGCTACATTTTGACCCGCAGACTGCGGAAATTCTTTCCAGGTGTTGAAAAGAATTGAAATATTTTTCCTTGAAAATTTGATTGCGAACGGTATTTTGCAATTAATCCTCGTATTCATTAACTCACCCTTTTTCTCACATAGTAGTGCTCTAAAACAAACTAGAGTAGAGATATTATTTTAAAAAGGTGATTTTTTTTGACATAACAATATGAAACAAGAATGCACTTATTTCGTCTATTGGGAGTTGGAAAAAATATCATAAGTTGTTTGAACGAAATTTCCGTGATAATATATTCAAAAACTTCTTAAAGAGAATAATTGCCAATAAAATATCATGAGGAGAGATAGAATTCGATGTTATCTTTTTTTCTATTCTATATCTACTTCTCTCTCTCTCTCTCTCTCTCTCTCTCTCTCTCTCTCTCTCTCTCTCTCTCTCTCTGAACATATTTTCTTCTCGCTATCAAACGTCTGATCATTCTGAATAATCATCAAGCCTGTTTTATCACGTAATGATAGCAACGGCATACCTTAACGGTAATCCTTTTACAACAATTTTATTGTGGAACGACGTTCTCGAAGGCTGAATCACCGGAAATGGAATCGCCAAGCAGCGGTGTTGGCAGTCCTAATCTAACGCGGCATGTTAAGGTGCAGTCTCGGTGGAGTCTCTCTCTCTCTCTTTCTCGTCGGTGCTTAACACGTCGGGCAATTATTAGCTTTCTAAGCGCGGTCGGCGCGGCGGCGCGCAACGGCTCTTATTTCATTCGCGGCGTTTCCGCGTTGCCCGGCTTCAAAAAACCGGCGCTCGTGCGATGCAAAGCTTGGTAGAAAGATCGAGGGGTGCAGAGAGGGGAGGCCACGGCGAGAGAGTTCTCGACGAGATAAATTAATCGGCCGATATCCGGACCACGGCGTCGTTAACTTCTCGACGGGGTGTGTCGCTCGGCGATCTAAGAATCGCCATTTTCATTCCCTGAGTATCCAAGAAAAGTGATTTGTGCAATCTCTACAGAATCAGACGATGGCTAATCCACTATTTTTGTCAAAATAAATCGCTTTTAATTAAGAAAGAGAGAGAGAGAGAGAGAGAGAGAGAGAGAGGGAGGGAGTGCGGTTAGTGAAAAGCTATCGTATATTTTCTCTGACTGTTACAAAAAGTTAAGAATCTTTTATTTATCTCTTTCTCATCGAATAAATAAAATCTTACATCTGTAGGTATAAGACAATAAATTTCTTTGGCAATAATTTTCGTTTTTTTTTTATATATTTTTTTTTAACAGAATTGTTGCATTGCCGAGCATAGATTAACTGATAAATATCTTCACGATTGGATCGCTGATCTATCTTATTTATTACTCGCACGATTCATCTTGATGATCCATCATCGCGAGATCAATGTACTACGGGAGATGCCTCGAGATGATTATATAACGAACTAAAAAGGGACGCGCGCACGCGATAAAAAGTCTTCGTGCTCGAGTTGACCGCTTGATAAAGCTATTTTAAAAGGGCGGATTGCGCGATCAGCAACAGGCATACATACGCAAGTAACCGGCGTGTTGCTTCCGCATGCGAGCGAGTGTTCATACGAGGGAAAGAAGAAAATGGGCGATGGAACGTCAGGCGAGACATTTACATTGGCTCGTTCGCTCTTCAGGGTCCATCGATCACGATCCGCGGCGATCCCCGCCGCGCGGATCCACTCGTGTCTTCCGCGTGTTTCCTACCGTGACACCTTCGCGTTTTCTCGGCTCAGCCTCGTGTCGTGGCACACGTAACGCATGTGATGAACGGCACCGCGACGACGCGTTAATAATCCCGAAAGATTGATGCGTTCGACGTAAAGCTGTTGCAACATGGGTTACCATTCGGTCAGGCAAGTTCACGAAGTCCTGAATTTGCAAATTGATTTTTTTTTTTTTCCATTGCGTTATAATTGCGTGACATTAAGTCATATCTCACAATGTCGAATATAATTGCAATATCCGATACTCCGATACAAAATCAATTTAAGAGGTACTTAATGCTGATGAAGCTGAAAGATCATATTGTCAATGTTATTTATCTATAGATAATATAAAAATAAATTTCTACTCTTGTTCAAATACATATTATTTAGAATTGTTTTGTTTTATGAGATTTTTATAATTTACACTTGCAAATTATTTGTCCTTTGAGTATGTATAAATACAACATTTCGCTGTCACGCTGTCCCTATTAATGGAAAAGAATTTGTTATTGAATTTTGTACAAGAAATCCACTAAATATCAGGACTTTTATCCTTGAGAAGAAAAAAAAAAGGAATCGGACCCCATCCTAGAGTGGTCGCGAAATGAATTTTTCTTCCCGCTAACTCGCTAACAATATAATTTTTCCGCGCATAATGCGATCGTTAGGTCTCAAACCCCTTTCTTTCACCGCCGTTATCGTCAACGGCGGAAGTAAGGAGCGCTCGATAAAACTTCTCACTTATCCGGACTACCCCTTTCGCTCCACAAATCAGAAAGTTACGGGAAGACTCCGCCGGAGTGGCATTTGTTCGATTCGGAATGAAGTTTAAAACTCGACTCGCCGCATTCTCGAGACCCATTGTGCCCCGATGCCGGCTCAAAGATGTTCTTTGAGCGGGAATATTGTAAGATGCCAAATGGCGGTGCTCGGGCATTATCATAATCACGACGAGTGAAACTTTCACCTTTTTTGTCGAAATATACTTTACTGAATATAACTGAATTATGTCAAAACTTTCGAGCGTATTCTGCCGATCTTAGCAAAAATCTAATTATCCATTTTGCTCGCAACCTTAGATATTTTTGTAGCTGAATCTCGAAAATCAAGCTTTCAAAATTACGATTGTGTTATCTATCTTTTCTAGAAATTTGATTTTCGTGACAAAATAATTTAATTTCGATTATAATCCTCGTACTTATTTGTAATTGCGCTCATGTTTGTGTAATCATAATCGTGCTAATAATAAATAAGATAGATCAGCGATCCAATCGTGAAGATATTTATCAGTTTAATCTATGCTCATCAATGCAACAATTGTAAAAAAAAAAAAAAAAAAAAAAAAAAAAAAAAAAAAAAAAAAAAAAAAAAAACGAAAATTATTGACAGAGAAATTTATTGTGTTACATCTACAGGTGTAAGATTTCATTTATTCGATGAGAAGAAAATGAATAAAGGTTTCTTCTGCAAGAATCCAAAGAATCAATGGCTTTCGCAATCGTCAAGATTCGTCATTCTACATCGTGACGTGGCGCAAATAGCGGCCAGTCGTATCCGACGTCGAGATTTTCGATGGAGGACAATGACTCTGATGCGCACACTTTTTCACAATACATACAATATATACCTGGACAGCCGCTTGAATAAATATCGATCATAGCGCGCACGCGGCTCCGCAGAAGGAAATATTATTTTCATATACGGCGGGCATTTTCCGTGGCGCGTCGGGACGCGCAGCTGGCCGACGACAATGCTGTCGTAATCCAATAACGCCGGTGTTGCGTGTCCGCCCCGGTGAAGAGCGATCCCCGGCGACTTCTCTCGTCGAATGCAACTGCAACGGCCGCGTCGCCGTTGCATCGTCGCCGTTGCAACCAGCCGGCCGTCTCTTCCGCGATTGCGCATCATTGGAACTTTCAATCTAACTGATACGATTTAACAAAAAAAAATACTATAACTTTATCCTCTAAAGCTGAGTATTATTTTTTTAAATTCAGAATTTTAGTATTCAGAAATATGCATTTTTTGTTTTATTAATAAAAAAAAGAAATATAACTTTATCCACTAAAGCTGAGTATTATTTTTTAAGATTCAGAATTTTAATATTCAGAAATATGCATTTTATTTCTGGAGATATATGTATATATATATTAGTCGAAATGATCAAAGATAATCATAAGATATCACGCAGTGAGTTTTGATAAATGAAAGTTAAGAAAAATTTTAAATCAGGGAAGAGATTGCGAGAGATTATTTCCAACTTGCAATAAGCAAATGCAAATTGCAATTACTAAGCTTCGATGTAAAAGAATAATATACAACCTCGTAAACATTTTTTCATATATAGACGCAAGTCATCGCGCGTATAATTACTTTAACATGACATAAAATTCAAGACCGTAAAAGCACCGTATCGCGCTAAAGCAGCTAGTAAAGTCCGAGTACTTTCGCCTTAAGTACTAAGCCCCCTTTATTTCTCAACGAATGAGGAAAATATAATTTAATCTCATTATATTCCACGCAACCGCTCATCCGCGGAAAGTGCCTCGGTATTGCTAGGGTTAATGGAATGGCGACTAAAAGCAAACGAGCGAGAGAAATATCGGACTAGGACGACAGAAAGAGAGAGTGAGAAGAGCTGCAGAGTCGGTGCAATCTCGTGCTGCGAGGCACGCGCGTATGCGTTCGCTAAGCAGGCGGATAGGATTACGCGATATTACGACCACGGCTTCTCTCTTTCTTTCCGGCTCTTTCTCTCTTTTTCTTTTCCTCTCCGTGACGAGCGTTCTCTGTGTGTAGCAGCATTCGGCAAATCGGATAATCCCGGCGCGACAATGAGCCGGGAGGTTAAGCGTGTTTGCCCTTCTCTCGAATGCCCATTCGCGTCACAATGGTTCCTACCAGGGCGCTTTTCAGTTCTTTTCAGGAGGGGTGTGTGCGGGGGGAAGTAGGATTCCCCCCTTAGGTTACGCGCGAGAGGATCCAAGAAACGAGAAACAGAGACGGAAGGAACAGAGAGAAGAGAGTGAATTAAAAGGGAGAGAGATTCTAGACCCGGTCTCTCTTCCTTTTCTCGGCCGTCGTTTTTAGGACCCGGCATTCAGGAAGCGGGA
This sequence comes from Lasius fuliginosus, assembly GCA_949152495.1. Lineage (NCBI taxonomy): Eukaryota > Metazoa > Arthropoda > Insecta > Hymenoptera > Formicidae > Lasius > Lasius fuliginosus. The sequence goes on along the minus strand of OX424452.1, from coordinate 11,117,826 downwards.
CCACCGGGCCCAACGGTCCTGGGGCCTCGATCGCACGAGTTCCTCGACGGCTCGTCTCCTACGGAACTCGGCGAATGCACGCCCAGATCGGCCCACAATGAGCCTAATCAGCCGACGAGTGTACACACAATCGACAACAAACCATATATATTCGACTCGAGGAGTCTCCTTCGCGGGCGAAAGGACGATCTTTATCTAAGAATAGCGGAAACGCGCGATCGAAATTTGTTGCTGTTGCGGAAGAAGACGGAAGCTGTGTCAGCTGCCGTTCCGTCCGTGCAAGAATACTCGGACGAAACGCTTGACGAATCGCGGCGTTACATGCGATCTTGACGATTTTTTAAAAAGGGTCGCTCGATTCGACACGGATATTACGACGAGGAGCGTGTTTTACGGCAGGCCACGAGAAGAGAGAATCCCGCGGAGAATCGTTACGGAATCGGCGTCAACATATAAATAACGCGTCCCATTTATTCGTCGTCTTTCATACGACTACCGTGCTCTCATGCTATCCATGACTAACATCACGCAGCTATATATATGAAATATCCTGCTGTCGCATTATTTTCTAATCGCGGTGCCTTTGAGCAAATTAAAAGTAATTTGTGCTTATAACAGAAACAAATTGTGGAAATTAAATTATATATCACGATAAGGAATGGAATTAAGCTAGTAATTGTGTATGACGTTAATCCTCGGCAGTTAAAATAAAATTGAACATTAGAAAATTTTATACAGCAAGTAAATTAATTGGGTATTTGCACATTTATATAAAATATTTTAATATTATATTAAATTTTTTTAAAGTAAAATCTTATATGATCGTATTTTGAAATCTTCACCGAATAAAACAAATAATTTCTGAAAATTATATTGAAGGAAATTACGAGCATCAAAAACATAATTGAAAAAATAAAGAGAGAATTATAATATAATATAATAAAGAATAAAATTATATAACTGGATTCCTCTATGAGAGAAATTGAAAGCTGAAAGCTATTGAAAGAAGCTACTCCAACATTGGTTCAGCGACGTCCATCAAAAAACGTCAAGGAGACTGCCTCGTGGTCGACATATTGCGCGAAAGCATCGATCGTTTATCTCGGTAGAACGATCTCGCAAGAATGAGGAATCGGGATCCCCGAAAGGACAGACGGGTCCGAGTGGTTCCAGCTGGCGCTGCCTCAACACGCCCATGAAGTGGCGGTCCGGTCTCTCTTACGGTCCGATCTCTCTTACGGTCCGGTCTCTCTTACGGTCCGATGAGAGACAGCGACGAGGTAGAGGTGGAGGGAAGATTCGGGCACGTGTTTGACTAAACACTCGTGCGGTCGTTATCTTGTTCACGCTACGACGAGGACGGGTGTGCGGGCCCACCGGGGACAGAGCGATGCGCCCAAAACACGGGCCATTCTTCCCGCGTAGCCGGGGAACCGAGATCGGAGAGAGAAGAATGGCGATGATGCCGCGACGCGCGAGCGCGTCGGTGCATCACCAGTTTGCCGATGTACAAATCACAGCCCATTTACTCCATTCAACGGGACACTCGTTTAACGACACTCGGACGCGAGAGACGGCCGTAAATCCTCGCCGGGTCTCTCGTGATATCCTCGCTCTCTCTCTCTCTCTCTCTCTCTCTCTCCTTTTCGTTCGCTCTCTCGCTCTTTTTCCGCTTTTCTTCCCGATCGAAAGAATATCGAGAGAAATTCAATATTTTTAACGAAGCCTATATACATATATATATATATATATATATATATATATATATCGATAACGCGTCTTCTCTCTTTGTTTTTAAGTAGAAAAATAGAAAATGGAAGAGTTGCATATTGTTTCACCCAAATCACGATTGTGCAGTCTGCTTTAGCGTGAAACGATGCAGTTTTATTGAGGCGGATTCATGTGAAATTTTAATTGAAAAGTGAAAAAGAAAAAAATTATTAATATTTTCGCGATTGATCTTTTGGGATTAATTGCAACAATTTCGACAAAAAATGTCAACTATTTATAATGAAATATCCCTCGCTTCTTACACAATGAATTTTTTTTTTTTTGCGCGAATTTAGATCCCACGATATAAATAACAGAAAATAATCAAGTTAAAACGAAATTTATGAGATGTGATTTCTTATGCAAATATGTAGATATCTGAAAAATTGTAGCATTAATTCTGTCTACTCTTATATCATCAATCACAATTAAATAACTAATGCGGAATAAAACATTAAAATGTATCAGTTATTAAATGTTAAAATAGATTTTTTTTTAAGTCAAGTAATAAATATAATTCTTGAAAAAGAATCGTGCGCGAGAGAGAGAAAGGTTTTAAATAATTCTGTAATAAGAGCTGCGCAGTGGGGGTAGCTTATTTTTCTCTTTCGATTCTTGCCGATTCCACTGCCGGCTCCATAATAAACATTCCAAGACTACACTATACAGGAAACTACCATTGAGCACAACGACGAAACGAGCCTGACTGAGATCAGCGAGATAGGAACGCAGATCCGATCGTATTGCGTTCAATTGGTAGTCGTCTAATAGGCAACCACGTGCACACGTGTCGAATCTTTCGATAGATTCAGCCTGCGGCACGCAGAAATCGCTTCGAAAATATTATAGAACATAATGAAAGACACCGCAAGATTCTTCTATTCCTGTCTTATACGCAGATAAGAAAATTATGATTACCGAATAATAAATTATAATCGTCTCGTTGTATTAAACCTAAATGAAAAAAGTTAAACATCAATCTAAAACTAAAGGAAAGTTCCCATCCACTCCAATATATGTGTGTACATATATATATATATAAAATTATAATATAATAATATTATGTACCAAAGTTTTAACATACCATATTATCCGTACTTCCGTTTTTTTTCTTTACGCTTTCCATACATTGTACTCATTCGTTACACAAATCGCTTTTTTAGGAAAAATTTTTCCGAAACATGATATATTTCTCTCTCCCCTCTTTATCTGTTTCTTCATCTCCGCGAGGCCCGTACAGGGTACCGGTTTACCTCACGGACAATGTTACGTAGCCCATAGCAAAGCACGAGCGAGGTATAAGCTATTCCTTTGCGGTTTATACTCTATCCTGTGCATGAATGCGCTCGCATGCACACGACACGCGAGTGTGTGTGCCGTGTGAGTGTCCGAACCGCAAGCGGGTCGTCCGTGTTCCTCGTGTATACAGGTACCACACAGGACTACCACCTTGGTAGTATCTTGATAACACAACTCTCTCGCCGTGCGCAGAAGAACGCCAAGTCGAACCTCAGTGATCCGCATTCGTCTCACGTGGCGAACGAAACTTTTGATAGACTGCGAAATATGAAAATGTCTGTAAAATCAGTGTCATTTTCAGACACAAAAGTTGCATTAAGTGAAAGAATTTTCAAAAAAAGAAAATATATATATATATTTCTTTTACTTAATACAATTTTTATGTCTGAAAATGAGACTGATTTTACGGACATTTTAATATTATATATATAAAAGTTTCAGTGTTACAAAATATTAATTTGGGGATTTTTAGAAATAACAGTCAATTAAGAATCTTTAAATTAGATAATTTTGTGCAATTTTTAAGTTTCAAATTTGAATTTTCAATAAAATCTAAATTCTAAATTAAGGAAAAGGGATTGTTCAAGTTCATATTAAGAAAAATATTTTTCTACTTCTTAATTGTCTATAAATAAATCAGGTATTTTAATTTGCATGTCTCAAACTCTAACAGTAGATGTAATAAACAATTTATATTTCTGGGTGCAGACAAATATATGTGGCACCAAAAGTTTGTTAAAAAATGCTTGCCTATTTATCTATTTATTATTGGATTCCATCAAGTTGTTGTGTCTAAAAGCGTGTTAATAATATCACGAGAGAATTTTTGCTGAATTCAATCATGCCAAAGCGATGAATGGCAACCACTGACGGTGGTATCTGCGTATCTTTCAACAAGCGCGCAACATGAGGCTTAAATTGAATGAAAATCACAATTGACGAGGCATTAGCATAATGTAGCACGAATCGGTTGGGTGAGGTCCGATACGGAACGACCGTCGACGAGTCGACCGTTTCGAGTGTGTCAGCGACCCATACAGCACGCAGATTAAACTCGCTTTCATCCTAGACGCTCGCTCGACGCGTTAAATTTCGCTTTAAAAAAGAAAACGCGTGCGAATTCCGTGAACCCGATATCGGTGAAATTAAAAAGATGTGATTGCACAAAGTAAACGGAAATTGTTTAAAAACATGCCTAATCGGTATTGCAAGATATGCATGAACTCTCTTCCAGATATCGACATATATTGTCAAAATTCCGTAGAATTAGCATAGAATGAATGTGCACGTATTTTGACAAAAATAAAATTAGTTGATTGGATTAAAGATAGTAAGAAGAGAGAAAGAAGAAAGAGAGAGGGAAAATTTTAATACAGTATTATATAAATGTATAAACACATTAAATAAAAAGTAAACATATTAAATATATAATAAAAACTTTATCTTCAAATGAATTTTACTTTAGTAGTATCTTAAAATTTGTGTGTGTGGGACTTAATTATTAATATTTATTTATATAATATTTATAAAAAAGAGTTATTAAGAGAATAAACGGCTAATTAGTTTGCTTATTGAACAACAATATTTTTTATAATTCTAAAATATTGACTGTTTATTATAATTTTCTCATTTTATATTCATTTGCATACATATCTTGCATACATACATGATATATATCACTATATATTTGGTTACTTCTTTTTAATCAAATAGTCGAATCGATTATTTTTTATCAATTAGAAGAAAAAGAAAATCTTCGCTAACTTTAAATAGCAATATATTAACAAGAAATAAAACATGATAAAAAATATTTGATGTGGTTCCTAGCATTATATAAAAGGTGAAAACCGGTTATTTCCGTGTACAAGTTATTTTAATCGGTACTAAAGACGAATCTCCCGTTGAAGTGAAAGTATTCACGAATACAAAATGTTAGATCCCAAACCGTGAAAATAGAGATCGCTTAAAAATGACCGATCTTCAAACCTCGCGGCTTTTGAAATAAACGGCTCAATTACTTGGGTGATTTTGGTATGACGGCGACGGATCATGACGGTAGTCATGACAGGGAATTTTCGCGCTCGTCGCCGAATAAAACCACTCACCGCGGTGTTCGGGAACTGGTTGCTTTGTTCCATTTAAGTGCGCCACCATAAATCAGTCACGGTGCCCTTTCCGAGCGAGTGATTTATGTTCGTAAGCAGCTATCGGATAAATTAGCGAACACGAGCGCGCGCTCGCGAGTAAATGCCTTCTCTCGGCGCGGTAAACATCTACAAATGCACAACATCTTTCATTTCTTTTATCGCCGTTTCGGCTCCGTTCACACGCGATGAAAATAAGATGAGAATCGTGATCGATGGAAACGGAATCTCGTTGCTTTACGCGCGAATGCACATGGATTCTGGGAAATTCGAATAAGTCCTTAATGTCTTCGGAGTATATTTAGAGTAAGCGGTATAATGATGAACTCTCTCTCCCTTTCTCTCTCATACCTTTCAAACGTATCGAAAAATATTATCTCTGTTTCAATAATGTTCTATAATTCATTCTTTTAATTAATCAGCTGATTTGACAAAATATTATTATGACGTTATTTGGTATTGAAAATTGAATTGATTTTTTTCCTTGACATACGCAAACGACTATGTAGCGGTATGAAAGTTAAAGATCGAGCCAAAGAAATTTGCACGCGCAAGGGGAACGTATTTGGGCGCACCTGTGGTCCACAGGGGGGGCCCGTAATCGCGCGACAAGCATAATTAGTCGAATATTAATACAAGCTCTCCAGCTGGGCGTGCGACGTGTTCTCCGCGTACTTCACTAAAAAATACACGGCGAGAATTCCCCGGGGGTGCCAAAGAGAAGCGGGAGGAGAGGAAGAAAAATAATGTGAAGAGACAAAACACGTGCAGAGAGAACGAGAGTACGAAGAATGGAACCGGCGAGAGAGAGAGAGAAAGAGAGAGAGAGAGAGAGAGAGAGAGAGAGAGAGAGAGAGAGAGAGAGAGAGAGAGAGAGAGAGAGAGAGAGAGAGAGAGAGAGAAACGCATACTCTAATATAATACGAGAGGAGAGAAAAGACGATGTGTCGAGAAAGTATGCATCGTGACCGCACGGGGATAAGGAAAGAGGGATGGGGGGAGGGGATGAAGAGAGAATCTCTCGAGAGGAAACGTTCATCGTAGAGATCGTTATGCGGGTGTTTATGGCTCGCGCGCCCGGCTACGATTCGACGGACCTCTTTCCCCCTTCTTTTTTTTTTGGTTGCTTCTTCGCGCGTTCTTCGCACGAGGACTCACACCCGGGACATCTCTCCCCTTTTCTCTTTCTTCACGAGAAGAGGACTCTCTCGCGTGCCTCGTTCGAGAAGAGTTTCAGATTGTGTGATAACTGGCTCCCACACCGAGCCGAGTCGCCGGCTGGTCCAGGCTGCGACCCCCCAGCGTTCAATGAGAGACATTTCTCATCATTTTCCATTCAGCCCGTCTGAGTTATAAGCCCCGGCTACGCCTTCTATCCTCGGCCACAATCGTTCGATTTATTATAAGCGCGCGAAAAAGCCTAATGAATTTAATTTCATATTTCACGACCGGTAAGTAGGCAATCTCGTGAATATCCTCGCGGATACTCAGTCGGCGTGGATTTAGGTGGCAAGACGCGTGTATATATTCGACGTGTGTTGCGCCCGAAGCATGAAAGGAGCGAGAACGAAAGGCGAAGGAGGATCGAAAAGCGATCTCACCTTTCGTATTTTCGTGGCTCGCATCGGGAGATGAAAAAATGAAAAAGTATTCGTCGCAGATAATCACTGATTGCATTCCCAATTCGTGATTCCGATTAATTTGCAGAATAGAAAACAACAGCGGAAAAGATTGATAAATATATCTTTGACAGTGAGAAAAATTAATAATGCAAGGAAAAAGCCATGGTTTTTATTGTTTAAGAATTTAATCTCCATCTCCTTTCATGCGTAAGAAGAGAAACTATTTCTTAAAGTATATAAACGGTGGTTCTAACGTTAATATTTTCATTTCTCATTCAAATTGGATTATTGATCGCTTGCAATTCTGGAGCTGTCAATCATCGATAATCGTGCGATGTTTTGACAAAATTTCGTTATGATTCAACTAAATTATGATGCCTGCAAAAACGAAGTATGCTTCTTATTGATTGCAGTTATAGTTGCAGTTATAGTTTATTATCTCGAATAATCGCGCAACAGTTAACTGCTCAATCGGGATATTGTTATCCTGGATAACATTCAAAAATCCATTAGGCATTTTCCGCGAAAAGCACATTTTTCCACGCGAGTCGTAATTCTTGGCGGTTGGTGTAATGGTCCCTCTTGGAGAAATAGCGCGTGGTAGTTAAGTTATTAAATTTATCTCCGCGAGCCGGAGTATAAAAATCGCGGTGATTTATTATTTTTTGCTGCTTAACGACGCGAGCGAAGAATATGGCGCGGGTGGCGTCTGCATTTTCTTTCTTTCTCTCTCTCTCTTTCTCTTTCGGATCGTCTCCCGTTTCCTTTCCCGTTTTTTGTCCGTTCAAGTTTTTCTCTCCGCGTGAATAGTAGGATAACTCCGCGATATAAATTTTCGCGGTCGCGATTCCTGGATACAAACGATCGCGTAAACTCGTCCGGGGAACCCGGCGGAAGTTTATTCGCGTCGCGTGAACCACGCAGCTTCTATTTGCCGACCCTGCTAAAAAATTCGGAATTCATCAATAGGATTATCAGCCGTTGCATTATGTAATACTTGTGATTTTACGAAGAATTATCATATCACATCTCATTGTTGCTAGATTAATATTTCAACTATTGTTTTGCTTTGTTTAAAAAAGAAATTATTAGTTATATATATAGTATATATATATGTATATGACACTAATTCTTTATTATAATTAATTCTTTCGCTCCATCGAAATATCGCAATTCCACAGTAATTTCTACACTTTTAAGACAATTTCGTTATTCTTAAAGTAGATAGTATTGTGTGGAAAGAGTTTGGATTCTATAGAAAATTAATTCTAACAAAAATACATGAGAAACAAAGAATTGATATTAGAATAATTAATCGAATTGTGTTACACATTACCATCTAATGTAGGATAATATAAAAACCTTAATAACCCAAGATTTCGAAAATTATACACATGACAAGAGAAATCATATTACACGGAGAATCGCAAGATTAATTATATGCCATCCATCTTGAAGAGATTGATTAGGTTATTTCTTATATTCTTCCTTCTCTATCCTGCTTCTTCCGTCACTTATTACACGGATCACGATCTCTTCGACTTCCGGCGGCGAGATACAAGAGTCTCGGTGGCGCTTCGCCGGCGCGACACGGTTCGTTTGCCGCGTGCTCGGCCTGAAGAAACCTCCTCTGCTCTTCTTCCTCTTCTTGAAGCCGGAGCGGACGGTTCGCGAGGAGCGGTCAGGTGAGCAGGTAGATACAGACAGGCAAAAGCGCAGGTAGAGCGAGCGACTTACGAAGCCGCGGAGAATTCCGTCGAGTACGTCAAGCGGGGCGAGTTCGTTCTCGGTCACGAACCCTGACGCTAATGGCGTGCATTAACGGCTAGAAAAAAAGGATGAGAGAGAGAGAGAGAGAAGAGAGAGAAGAGAGAGAAGAGAGACGGCAGAGATATGAAACATATCAGTCGCGTTTCCCCGTAAAAATCCACGTCCCTTTAATACCCTTCACTTCATTTGCAGAAGTCTACGCGTACGAGGCTTCTTTATCTTCGAAAACCTCTCTTCCTGCGTTCTTCTTCTTCTTCTTCTTCTTCTTCTGGCTCTGGGAATTTGAAAAACGAGCAATGTAAATCGCGCGCAGTGCGCACCTACACAAATTCGAAAATATATTTGCCTCGGAAAAAAAATATTTCTAACAAACTCTAATAATCTTTTTCTACTTTTTTCCCTACCTTTTCTCTTCATTTCCTCTTCTCTTTCCTCCTTATGTTCTTCTTCATATTTTTCTCTTCCTTTTCCTTCTTCTTCATTCTTCTTCAAATTCTTGCTCTTAGGACATAAGATCATTCTAAAGCTAAAGCTTTCGATCCATGTCGTTATTATATTTGAAGCTAATTTAAAAATTCATAATTAATTATTGCTTTCCTTTTATTATCCTTTCCGATCTTCCTTCCTCACTATTTTCGTTAACTTTAATTTTCTTCTTCTTAAACTCGTATTAACGCAAAATTGCCTCCTTAAACTCGTATCAACGCATAATTGGTATTCGGCATCAATGTTCATCTCCAGACCTCGGTTCTTTCAGGTCCGAGTCTGCCACTGACCTCTGGCTGAAAACTGGCCGCACCCAGCGATTAATTCCTCGCTTGTGCTTTCGCGCGTTTGCGATGCACATCGAAAGAGAGAGAGAGGGGAGAGAGGAGGAATTGTGAGAATGAGGAAAGCGCCGCGGCGCAGGATATGTTTACCGTTATCGTATACGATCATCGCGTCGATGACCCCGCGGCTCGTTTAATGGTGATTATAGGCAAACGTGGACGCGCGCAAGTGAGTCGCGGCGTCGTAAAACGATGATTTAGGCCGTCATTGGCTGATCCGCGACGCGGAATCGCCGATCTCACCGAAATACGCTCATCCTCGTCGTTGAACGGGTTATTTATGGATCTGGCGCCTCGGCGCGGTCTCTTAGATAACTTAAAGCTTTCATCATTTTTTTTATTATTAAAAAATATTTTTTTAATAATAATTTAAATATTTTATTATTAAAAAAATTCTACGCGTTATTTATTATTGTTTAATTTATTAGTTATACAATGATGGCTGCTTTATATATCTCGTTATCATAAAACGTTGCCGGGCACAATTGCTTAGATCACTTATCGATTAAATCTACTCTGGCGGATGACGACACATCCGATCCGATCGCCGTTGCTCGTAAAAGAGTCTCTCCGGAGACTTCCCCTTTCCTGCTTTTCCTCCAGTTATCCGGGAAGCGACAATCAAGTATAACGTGATACAACTTTGTGCCTCGAGCCTGTCATTTACGGTAGCTCGAAGGCCCGTTTCAAAGCCGGATCAGGCGGATATCGTTGTTCCAAGATCCCAACGAGAGTTCGTCCTGCTTATAATCTCCACTACTTTGGCCGTTTGTGCGGTACAATACGATGTAACTGATATTTCGATGAAAACTGAGACTAAAGGCTCGCTTATAAAATAGGTAAAATAGGTAATCTTCAATGCGACATGTCTACGATGTCTTTGCCGATATATCGATTCCAAATCATATGATCTTATATGTATAAATACTATATCACGAAATATATAATGTAGATGTGCGACAAATACTTTATACGTACATAGCATGGGAAATTTAAAAAAATTGATACAGAGAAAAAACATCAAAGATAAAAATCGTAGGAAATGCAAAACCCTCTTTTGTAATTAATATCTTTGCTTTAAAAGCATATAAAATATAGAGGAGAACTTTTCACATTTATCTTTCATATTATAAATAATTTTGTAAAAGGTAATAGCGGGATATATTTTAGTAGCCTTGGTATAACATAATTTTCAGAGAATATTTATAGCTATATATTTTATATTAAATCCTCGATTGAGCTTACCGAGATAACGACGATTTTAATATCCGCTATTCTCTTTCTCAACATTACTCGGATCCCGGAAGATTCGATCGGATAATTGCGATTAATATTCTCATAAATAATATTATAAGTAACATTTATAACTTCTACAATGCCATCAACCTTGGCGTAACAAACTCTTAAGAACATGATATATTCGCAGCTTTCTTTACAACAGGTCTTTAATCAAAATCGTTGAAATTATGCCGCTTTTAATCTACTATTAAATCTCTGTCATTTCTCTTCTCTCTCTCTCTCTCTCTCTCTCTTTATGACGGCAAAATTTGAACGGACGATTGCGATTAAAACATTTTTTCCTCTATCCCTCCACCTCTCTCGCTATCGACTCTCAAACGTGGAGAACGCGTCGTCTTCTCTCGGTGGCCGCTCATTACGACGTTCGCGCGAGGTTGTTACAGTCACTGTAAAGGCATAATTGCATACGAGCGGAACGGCGGCGCTCGTAAAAATGCCGCGTGTTTTCCACACACGCGCGTGCGTACGCACGTATGCACGCGAAATGTCTAGTTAGCTAGGATGATCGTGCGGTTTTTAAAGTATCCGCGCATACGCGATCTTAAATCAATATTCAGGCGGCAGGTGCGCGTCGCGTTGCGCTAATCAAGCCGACGCGGCTTTAATTAATCAGCGAGCCGCGCCACCGCGTCGAGAAGAAAGCTTTTCCTCAGTCGCGAATAATGCCCTGCGGCTACGGCTGCGGTTTTACTCTGCGAGAGTTTCACTATCGAGAGTTGTGCTCGCATAAGGCGAGTAAAGTCGAAAGTACATACTTTTAGGTTCGTATATATTTGCGCTGATTAATATTCACACATATCTCATATTGATTATTTATATCGTTCTTATGTTAAACAAATTTTATGCTCAATGTAGAAGATTCGAAATCAGCTGATCGCATTTAGCATTAAATGTAGATACTATTATGAGAATATTTTAATGGTCCTTCAATTTGTGTTTATTGGACTCTATAATAGAAAATTGTGATTTTATCAAGATAATTTTGGAGCTATATATCTGAATCCTAAAGAATTATCCGCTTAATTTCGACAAGAAATACTCTCAGAAAATATAACTCTAATGTACATTTATTGAGACTTACATTTCGGAAGAATTTGATTCTGCTTTCACTGAATTTTCTCCATTTCCACTCGACACAAATTTTTTTAAATTACGTAGGAATTTCTGCATACGCTGAGACATTTTATACATAATAACACTCTCAACATACATATATCTTTCGTACAACAAAGTTTAAAACATCGTTCCCCTTGAGAAGAAGATACGACTTTAGTTCGTAAGGACGAAAAAAATTCGGGAAGAAAGACCAAGCGGCGACGACGGCGACAACGAGACGACGACAACTTTAAATCGTAATAGCGTAACGATTTGGAAAAGAAACGAAACGGAAACGGGACGAGGGAATCGAGGAACCGGTTCTTACGGCACCTGCGGATCTAGCGTTTCTTTTGTTCGCGTTATCGCCACCGCGAAACCGCAAAATACGTACGCGGGGTGAACTCGGGAAAGGGAAGGAGGGGTGGGAGACGCCGCGACACCCCTCGTAGACCCGCTCCCGTTTTTGGTTTGCGACCCCAGTGTTGCCGATCATAGCCCGGGGGCTGCTTCCTGGGGGAGCGCGACCCCTCGCACTTGGAAAATAATTCTATTAGGTTATATCGCGGTCTGTGCGAGAGAATGACGCGCGTCTCGCACGAGGGTGGCCGCGCACGACGTTCCTGCGATTCGTCGCGTACGAACGGGAGATAGTGGTGTGGTGATGGTCGGTTGCGATGGTCGTGGTGGACCGATTCACTTCGCAACATCAATCCCGATTGTTACGCCCCGAGCCGACTCTCCTAATCAATTTTATTTAGCGCGCGTAATTGCGAGCGATCTATTAGATCAGCCGGACGAATAGCGCTGTCTTCCTCCGGATTTTTCCACTCGAGAGAGAATGCGATTATATTCTTTTCATCTAGTACCTTATAAAGGAGTATACTTCTGTTTTTTTTTTTTTTTTGTCACAAAACAAGAGCTAAAAATAAAAACCAGAGATAAACGACGAAAAAAAAAAAGGAAGGCACGATCAATATCATTCTTAATAATTTTACTATTATTCGATCTGACGTCTCGAACGATTTTGTGAGATGTTATACATAGCGACGTTGGTGCACGTTGCCGGTACGCGAGGCCGACTTTTTCGTGATTTATCCATGCCAGCAGAAGCACGGCGTCATACTTTTTTCGGGAGAGGAACGGTCTCTCGACCTCGCTTCTGGGGTCTGCCATGTCAAGCTGACGCCGAGAGCGCGATGTTAATGCGCCTTTCGCGCGCGCGCACGATCTTTTTTTTTTTTTTTATTCCCCTTCCCCATTTCGGGATCTAACGGGGCGCCTTCTGCGTTTCGGGTGTCCTTGGTGGCGATGGTGGTCGGCGGATATACGTACGATACGCACTGCTCTATCTCGCGTGTCTATAAATCAAGGATGGGCGGAACCGACATGGAGAGACACCGTAGAGGTTGGAAGGAAACCCGTCTCTCGAAGCAACGCCTGGTTGAATTTATTGCGGGGCGAAGATGAGGAGGCTCCTCTCTCTCTCTGTTTCTCTCTTTACCTCTCCTCTCGCCTTCTCCCTTTCGCTTCTTCCTCCTGCTATCCGCCTAGAACACCCGCCGTCGTTCTAGCCTCGCCTCCTTCTGTTCCACCACCGACGTATTTAGATATCAAAGCACGATAATTGGTATTATGCCGCGGATAATCGCTGGTACAAATCCCGTCGCGAGGATCCGGTACGTCTCTCTCTCGAAGAAACGAACAGTCCTTAACTCTTGGCTATGAGTTTTATACAAACCCCTCGGCAAATTACTATTATTTTCTCACATTTCCTGCAATAAAATCCAAGTGTCAAAAATTATCTTAAACTTGTAGCAACGCTTTCTCTAGCGCGTTCGAAGAACTTACAATTAGAGAACAGCCGAAACTTCGTAAAAACAAAACCGGAAGCCGGGGGAGGCTCGTCCTCTTTGGCGCGACGCAACCGGAGGTAGCGGTGAAAAAAACATCTTTGCGTCGTCCCGTTCTGCCTTAATCACCGTATAATATAATATCACAAACTGGTAACTCGAACCTTTGTAAACGCGCGTCCCCGCGCTATCGCTTCTCCGATGCACTATCGTGCCCGGAAGCGCATTATCGCGCGGGGATTCACGTTTCCATCTTGGCATTCGCAAGAGAGCATTCGCGGGAGAGAAAAGAGGGGGAGAGAGAGAGAGAGAGAGAAAGAGAGAGGGCGATCTCTCGGTTGCGTCGCAAAAAACAGACTGGGGATGATTATTCCGGTTGCGCGAGAAAACGTCAATGTTTTTCCTGCGATATTTAGATATTTTGATATTAGAAATATCAGAAATGTGATGAGACATAAATCTTTTTTTATATCCTGAAAATCTCATTTTTTTTTTCTTCTATTTAGAGCTCCTCCTGCAACAAGTTATTTTAATAATTTTTGCCAAATTTTGCTTCGTTACTTTTCGTCCTTTATAATAATTAAATTATTGGATTTAAAACCTTTGGATCTGATAAAGATCCACTAATTTTAAGGTTTATGTGAGCATCTCAAACGATATATTTAATATCGCCGAGTATCTGATATCTAATTATAAATATAATCATTCCGCGCAATTGACAGATACCGCAACCCTTTCCGCTTATTTTTTTGCTGTCGTCGCTATGATCTCAATCTGAAGATAATCGTAGCGACGATTCGTCATCGCGAAAACTCTCGTCCCCGATAATCGCGGCGACAGCTGTCGCTCGGGAAGTTTAACGTTAACGCGATCACTTTCTGCCGACCTTTCATGAGGATAATGCGTGTTAGGTATATGCGCTCGTTTATCTCGTAATGTGAAGATATCTATTTGAGAAAGTGTCCATGCTATAAAGCTAATGTCACGATTGTCAAATTTTGAGTATCCTAAATCTATTCCATAACAGGAGCGAACTTACGATAAAGCGAGATAGTCGAAAAAATACATGTCACATGCACTTTCATACATATCACGTTAACAATTCTCTCAATTAAAATGAATTATTGAAATGTAGGCTTTATAATTTTTTCATACTTTAGAGAGATTTAGTCGCGCTTGTACCGTAATTATTTCCTCCAGTACCAAAAGAAATATTAATAAATATAAAAAAATGTTTAAAAAAATATTAAAATTATATTAAATATTAAGAAATATTTAAAAAAAAACCAAGAAGATTAAGTCTACGGTATAAAAAGGACAATTTTTATGCAATTTTGTATTTAATATCTGTTGTTGCGTCCTTAATTGCGATTTAATGCGAAATTAGATCCTAAAGCGGGAATCGATAAGAAGTAATAAGGGCCGCGGAGGGGCATGCATCCTTGAGAATTGCGCGCATTAACGCGCTCGCGCGCGAAGTGCATCTCGTATGCCACGCTTGCAAACGATGCGTGACACCATCTACCTACCTCCGCCGTGTGCAACGCCTTCGAACTTCCGGTACAGGAGGCATTCAGTAATTATAACACCGACCGGCCTCCTTGCCCCAACGTGAGATTGGAACGCGCTAGAGCGAAGATATATATATATATCCTATCCATTAGAGGATATGCTATTCCAATTTATCATTCGTTCAGAGAGTCATGGTACCAATAATATCAATCGGTATTGAATGTTACTTGCGAGATAAAATAACGATATATGAAGGAACCATATGAAGGAACAAAAGAAAATGCGTATCTTCTCTGGAAATCTTTTTTTACAAAGAGATAGATTTTTTCACAATTCTTTTGAATAGTTTAATTACGCTTGGCGTGCAACACTGATTTGTCGTATGTGTGTATGTGTGTGGTATGCAATATTTTACATTCTTATGCATTTAAATGTCACCTCGGTTGCGTCAGTATCTTCTCTTTAATCCGGCTCTTTCGATCCTCGCGTCATTAATGATATCAGCCTACGCGCGCTCTGTCTGATATCACCGGGGCTTGTCTCACGTACCGTGTGCATACGACATTATCAATGATATTTCTAACAAGGTCACGCATACATCTCAGTCACCACGCCGGGATATTCAAGATCTCTCAATAAAGGTTCTCGCCTAAATGATCGCATGATCCGACGCGTGAACCACCCTCCGATATATCGCGCTTCTTGTTCTATTCACAATCCTATTTTCCCATTCCACGATCTCTCGGAAGGCGGTAGATTACGATTTACCATTCGGACACTTCGGGGCGGCAACGCGCGCTTCGTGCGTTAGGAACTGGTTTTCTAGCCATTACTCGCGACTCGCCGTCACGTTTCGCATAAACGCACCAGCAGGATATTGCGTTTACGGCAGAAATCGGCGCGCACACGCGCGTATATAATACGGGCGTATCAACAATATCTCGCATCGCGCCGTTAGAAAAGCCTCTCGGGGTTGCCCGTCTCTGAAAGAACTGTCTACGTGTGCCGGGCGATACTAATAATAGCTCTGCGAACAAAGCAGATTGAATAAATTATTGAATAGGAACGTGGATGAAAATGTTACGAAACACTTACGCGTGGGATGTATCATTTCTAATCCAATATCTGAGAGAAGGGTATGATATTGCTGCTTGGATATTGTACGTGTCACATGGGTTTCGTCGATTTTCGCTTCATTATTGTTGTGCGCAATGATGAACTATAGCTGGCTACTTCGAAGCGTGATAAGATCTACTGCATTTAGTTATTCCAAAGCATATTTTCATAATTCAATTGAATAACGAGCTTTGTGACGTTGTGACTCTACGTGTAAAAAATTTATTATATTTAATTTCCAATTTAAAAAATTAATTTTTATTGATATAAATAATTTTAACTTTTATATAATTATGTTTATATAAATAAATAATTATTTTTATATTATTAGTATTAATCATTCTAATATTAAATTTTTCTATCAATAAAATCCGTAAAAAATCGGGAAAAAATCTCACTATTTGAATGTAAATTTTATCCCTTAACAAATTCCCGAATTCCATTTAGAATTCAATAAAAAAAATAGAATATGAACGTATGTACTGTGTTTGCTTTAAATGTTTTCCTCCGGGTTTGCAAATCAAATATATTTATCAATTTTTTTTTTATTCCGTTCTGAAAAGGTTAATTGAAATGTTCTTTCCGCGAGGAGAAACAAGCGATTGTTTGATGGAGCGATCGCTCGATCGATCTTTCGACGCGCATTAGCAGAGCGTGAAACGCGCGACGCGGCGGGGACGAAATGAAATTGAATGAACTGGCGCACTCGCTTGCGTAAGCTTACGCGCGTGCCTCGAGTAAATGGTTATGCGCGAAAAAAAAGAAGGAAAAAGAGAGACGGAAAGAGAGAGAGAGAGAGAGAGAGACAGAGAAAGAGCTGCGAACGCGTTATGTGTCGGTTTCGCAAGAATCGCCGCGCAGGAAAAGCGCACGATCTCATTACCGTACGTAAGCGATCATTTTCCCCGCGATAAAAAGGCACCTTGCGAAAGCTAAAGTACCGCGAGTCGCGCCGGCGCGATCCAGATGTTTCGATTAAAGAGTTCACCGCTTTAACGCGCAAGCGGTCCAACGCGCAAGCGTGTAATAAGAGCGGAACAGTGCTCTCTCGGATAATAATGTGTCGGCACGTGCACATCTAGCGCCGATCGATTATCCTCGAACGCCGATCGGCGCCGTTTGACTCGACTCGACCGATGCGCGTCGATTGCGAATGAGTGCGAATCGAGATAATTATAGCAATTTCGTGATGAAATCGCTCGTGGCGGTGCCTCGCCTCGGTGGAAAAATCTCTCAGTGCGTAAGGATCATGCGAGAGCCGCTCGATCATGGAGCTCTCTTTTCGATGTTGGACTAATTGAGAATGATGGTTTTATCGCTACTTAGACGCCAAAGAGTAAAATTGAACGTTGTAAATTATGTATTCACACGCGCTTCCATTTAATCTTTTAGCGGTGAGAATTTGCTAAATTGCCGAGAAACAAGATAGAAATAGATACGTTGCCAATTACACACATGAATTGCCTCTAGATATTTATTATCTCTATATTAATCAACATAAAACAACGACTTTATAATTTAATTACGAGAAATAACCTTAACCGGTTATTGATCTGAAATATTTACTTTTACTGTACAGTTTACTGTACTGTAATCACGAAAATTATTTTATCACCAGAATTTTTTCACGAAATTAATTATTTACTAATAATTAATTTTATAATTAATTTCACTAGCCCGTAAAAGGGTTAAATTACAACGGTAGCTATTATTATATAACGAATAAGGATTACGCATAATATCTCCATAAACCAATTTGCGATAAAGTAACTGAAAAGTGGGTAAAATTTGACAATCTGCTAGCCAGTGAAGATTCTTTAAAATATGCTCCGATCCGCCCTAAGAGGATCACATGGCGGCTAAGTCAACAGTCTCCCTCATCGTCTCTCTCTCTCTCTCTCTCTCTCTCTCTCTCTCTCTCTCTCTCTCTCTCTCTCTCTCTCTCTCTCTCTCTCTCTTGCGAGAACACACACGTACATCCGAAATTAAGTATGTAAAATCCAGCGGTGCGCTTAAATATTCCAGGCGAAATTTATTATGAAAACAGGATAGCGGCGGGCAAAGAGAGGAAGAGAGAGAAAGAGAGAGAGAGAGCTCGATGGTGTCGGGTTAACAAAGGGCGACCGACGTTTTAATTGGAATCGAAGTAATGCCCGGCAACTCTCGTTCTCGGGTATCTAACCCGAGTGACTGCTCGGTCCAAACTCGCTTTCGCAGCCGGCTACAATGTGTTTCCAGGGTTTCTTCCGCTCAGGGCCTGACGTTGATCCGGCCGGAAACACGCCGACCACGAAGAGAGAGAGAGAAAGAGAACCGCCTATCGCGAACGCAAGGGACAGCTCCATTAACGCTCACCGCGGGAATCCGCGAGCAGTTCTCTCGCGAGTCCATCTGCCTCTCTTTCTTTCTCTCTCTCTCTCTTTCTCTTCGTCTCGAAAACGACTTCGAAGAAAGTCATTTTCTTCATTTTCTTCTCGCACCCGCGATTTCTCATCCCGCCTTCCATATCACGATTCCGTGAACGTCCGCAAACGATACGCGCAACAGCGTGTAGCGCTCGTGGAATATAGAATGGATAATTGAAGACGGAATGTCTGGAACGTGTTAACTGTCAAATTAAGAAATCTCTCAGTCTTACGAGAATGATCTCGCGAGAGTGTACTATTATCCGGTGCGCTAAGAACATGTCGAATAGTGGCAAAGTGAGACAGGTGCTAGAACTCTTTGCTGATAGCGGTTGTAATAAATGAATAAAAATCCGGCCATTACGCGGAGATATGTATATACAAAATTTATGTAATATCTCCTTAATTTTCTTATAGCTCTTTATAGTTTCCGATTGAGTCGAGAAGCTTGAGTGAGAATGATTAGATGCATTGAAGCGATAAATATAATTGTCAATCGATGATAAAATTCGACATTTAAGAACCCTGATAAATTCTTCCACATTCAAAGTAACATAACGCGAATAGATATACAGAATTATATTAATAAAAAAAATCTATGTCGCTCCTTACGGATCATATTATTTGCATTGACGTTACGCTGTGCCTTTTAATTTTCGCCCTCTTCAATTTAAAATTTCGTCTGAAGAGATTTCGGACCTTGTTTGACTCCGCTCGCGACTCAAAGAGTGACGCGTGCATTATAAAAGACGAAACGGCAATAAAATGATAAAACCAATTTCGTGGCGCGTCCACTTAACCCGTTCCCTTGGAACAAAGGAGGCAGCCCTCGTCTCTCTCGGTAGCGTCAATCTCGCGGGCCGAAAATCGCATTACTGCGCCGGCGAGAAAGCAATCTCTGCCGTCGCCGGCGCTCTCGGAAGGAGGACGTTCGCGGATATAAAATATGCCGGAAGGAGGATCCGCTTTTACCGCGTCCCGCCGCCGTCTCGACCCTTTTGCGCGTCGAAATATCCCACCCCCGAAAAGTGATCACCTCGTAGACGCCGACGCTCTCGCCGGAAGAGACGAGAGTGGTTTTAAGGCCAGAGAGTGTGTAGTTTTCTCTCGCCGATTCGCGAGATAATCTTGACTTTGCATTCGCCACATCGCTCGCGAGATCATAGATGATGATGCTCTCTTCTCGACAACAAAAAACTGAATTAATTTACCGGTTTACATTTTTTTTCCAATTTGATTAAATTTTATATCGATAAAAAATTTAGAGTAATAATCAAGATTTAAAACTACGATCTTATATAATGTAAAGTTTCGATTCGCGTCGCAACTAAGATAGGGGGTTTTGCAAATCACGCTCTCGTCTTAAATAATGCTTAATTAAATATAAATTGAATTAATTAATTAACTATCATTTCGCTATCCAATTGTCTCTCTTACGGCGCCAGCGTGGTATATCATTAAACGCTAAAATTCAAATCTTGAATTATATTACGTTATCGAATTCCGTGTGATTGTCATCACTTTATCTCTATAATTTGTCTTCGCGATAAGACGCGGAAAAAATCTGTTCGAGCTTTCGAAAGAGGGATGCGGGCTGATAACGCGTTGGGTACACATAGAAAACGGCAGAGGGAAGACCCGAGGCAAGATCTGACATTTGGTTACTGACATTTTCACCCCGGGGTTGACGGCGGGCAACCCTTTGGCGTTGCCCGCGCTCAATCACTCCATTGTCTTCGGCCGGCGCGCTCGTTTTATGCCCGCGTCAACGCTTCATTATGGGGCCCAGGGAGGGCCAACAGACCGATGGGGGGGAAGAAGGGAGAGGGGAACACAACCGAGTCCGGTCGAGTTGGCTTCTATAGCCCACGTGCCCGCCACATTGTCTATCCCAAGAATACATTACGCGCCCACGCGATCGCCTGGCATCGCGGTTCTCCGAGAGAGTATCTCGCCGATCTCGCCGACGTCGCTCGGGCCGGCTATCGATATCCGCGATCGCGATCGAGGCGCGATGAGTACGTCGAGCGTGTCGATGAACGTGCGCATGGATAATGCATGCAACGCCGCGCCGCCGTAAACTTCGACGGTCGGATTCGACGGAAACCGGCGTGATTTCGGCGCGTATTCGTGCCCCTTGCGTCCTTTCGGCGGATCTTGGGCGAGAAAAGCTCGGAGAGGACGAAATGTTACCTTATAGAAATGTTATCTCTCTATAAAGTGAGGATCGAAGCCAACGCAATTTCAATGAGTTCAATTGTGAATACTATATAGATGTGGAAGAAAAATGTATCTCTCTGTTACTTACAAATTATCATTATTAAGGAAGAATAGTATTAGGAAAAAGAGGAGTGCAATTTTTTTTCGTTATTGATTTAATTAATAATTATAATTTGCATGAAATTTTCAACTTTTCCAGATGGATATTCAATTTAAAATAACTCTTTTTTATCTTTTTTTAAAAATCTTTTTTCGGAATTTTTTAAAAATTAAAGTTGTGAGTCCTTTTCATTGAAGATATTTAATAAGTGCTTATGATACTCGTTCATACATAAAATGTTGCGATATCTGAAAACTGATGAAAATCGTACTTACAGCTTCGCAATAAACCACATCTCAAAATCGAAATTACGTATTCTACATCGAATAAATCACTTTAATTAAAACCATCCAATTGTAAAATGTACGATGAACGATCGTACGGCGAGAGGCAGCGCGAAAGAGAGAAGGCGAACGCGCGTGTAAGGTCGTGTTTGAAGCTCCGCAAGGTGGAAGCCGAGTTAAAACTCTGTTGGAAGGTAGCCGATGCAAAGTTGCCGAGGTCGAGCGAGGTCGAGACAGTTTCTCGTTGCATATCGTCCCGGTCGGTCTGCTCCACCATCACTACCGAGCCGGAACCGAAAGTGCAATGTTGCGGGCCAACGCGGGTAAACGCGCCGGACACGCATGCACGCCACGCGGCGCAATTAATTACCGCGTAAAGTCGCGCGCGCCACCCGATTAATTGCAGCGGCCGACGATCGGCGGCGGGCGCATAATTGACATTGTTGCCGCATTGTTTACGTTGCCCACTGAATTTATCAATAGGTTTCTCCTCTGTGTGTACCGTCGCGGCATTCTGCGTTCACCCTCGCCTTTCGCTGCCAGCAGGGCCGATTTCAGGCATCCACGAATTTCGCGCGCATCTAGGGCGAGACCAATTCAATTTTGGTGAATTTAAATTTCGAGTCTGGCTCAACGATAAAGTAAGCCCGATATTTTATTCGTAAGTTTATTCGATAGAAACTTGACAAAAAAAAATCACGGTTTATTTAATCTGTAGCGTTGAAAATCGAACTCATTGAAATTACGACGGTTTTAATTGCTGATTTAAAAATGATATATTTCTAGAAATAGCCACTTTCTCTCAGAATTCTATCAAGATAATGAAGAATATGAGAAATTATTCACACGATGAAAGCTAAATTTGGCACTGTGGGAAACTACTCTAATCTAACTTGATCTTCGTAGTTTCACTACTGGGAATGCTAATAATATATGCCAGCTACATATATATTGTATTATATTTCAGCTCGAATCGTTATTTTAGAGATCCGCGGATAACTTTAAATGTCTCGTAAAATCGTAACTAATTGTAACACACGATCGAATTTTCTGCGAGATGTTGCGAATAACTTAATTGAAATGAGGGTGCCACAAAAATTCCGTCCATCGACAAACTTATTTCGTTAGCAAAACAACTTAATTAAGTCTTATACATTATACACATATACATATATGTTATGAATTTTATTATATACAGATATTAAAAATTTTCTGATTAATGAAACTCACGTAATTTTGAAGATTTTATCTGATTGACTTTATTGTTGTTGAAAATTTTATCTTTTTCAACACACAATTTATTTATTAGTTTATTGATGTTGAAGTCAATTGAGATGTCAAAGTTGATCCGTATTCATATTATTTGGCGATTCTTAAATGCGATTATCTCAAGCTAAGCCTTTTCTTTACGTGATTAATGTGCATATGTTATCTCAACACGAATTAGAATTGGACAGAGCTATGCATAAATAAATGTACAGTGCCATTGTCCTTTCTTGTCGTCCCGCGGGTCTGGAATTACGTAATGCCATCCGACATTGGAATCGACGTCGCGCTAATCGTCGTCGCCGTTGTGGTCGACCTTACGCAAAATACGTGAGAAGAGCGACCTTCCGCTAATCCCTATCTTTGCCAGCGACCCTCGTGTTCGGGATTTAATCAGACAGTGGTTCTCCGCGAATAGAATAGAATGGCATGAGACGGGTATTTTGGTTTCAGAAACAGCTTTTGCAATTGTGAGAATTGCCATTATATACATATAATGTTAATTATATATAATGTCAATTATATGTTTATAAATATACATTATTCAATGTATGAAAAAATCGCATGTTTGTACAATATTAGTAAGTCATGATTTAATCATGATTTCTAATCTAGAACAATCTAAATGTGGCGTTTTTCTTTGCTCGTTCAAATAGTCTATTTTTAAGAATATATGAAATTATCATATAATTTGACGACATTTACAAATCTGACATATGTAACTGTATTTCGAAAATATTGTATTTTTAATTTTGCATACGATATGTTTTAATCTTTTTCCAAGTTTTAAAAAAAAAAATATAAAGACTATTCTCTCTCATATAAAAGAAACAAATTATAAGGCATTTAAATAACAGCAAGTATTAGAACCAGATTACTAAAATTATAAAGACTATCAATAATATTATATTAAAACTAAACATTTATAAATCTTCTCGTTGTTATTTTTATAAATCCGGCAAGTATATTAGTTTTGTGGGACGGTGACATGACAGGAGCTCTTGTCCTTCACGAAAATAACAAACGCGAGACACGAAACGAGGACGAGCGACGTCAGCGAAGGGCGCGAAAGAGCGAGATCGTAGGCCGCGAATCCTCTCAGACGGATTATGACACGTAGAAAGTTCACGACCTTTTGTAGTCTGGCGCTATCCCTCTCCGGCCTCGCCCGACGGCGGTAATCCTCTAACCAGGCCGTTATGCCTGTTGTTGACATTTAGCCCCGGGCGCTCTCGAAACCGGTCCGCGATCTCGCGACCTGGGAAGAAAAGGGACGAAGGGAGGAGTTTTTGTAGACACACGGAACGACACGGCGCATCCCGGCGCAACTTTCGCGAGAGAAGGAGCGTCGATGGGGGGAAAAAAAAAAGTTGACCTTCGTAGCACCTGCCTGCCCGGGGATCTACCTGCCTGTACAAATCGTAAAGCGTGGAGAAACGGGAGGGAACCAGAGCTACTCTCGGGGGCCCTCTCGGAGACCCTAAAGGGCCCGCGGCGCGCGGCTACCCGAACGACGTAATGGGATTGGCATTGTCGTCCATTAACATGACAATGCGGCTTCTAAACGGGACGCTTGTACGTACGTACGGGCCACCTATGGGGTGTGTATTCCGGTTAAATGCGTGTCGTCCCCGATGCGTAGCATTGATAGGAACTAGAGAAGAGAGAGAGAGAGAGAGAGAGAGAGAGAGAGAGAGAGAGAGAGCGCGGTGTGTCTCTAAATACGCGCGGTGTTGTTATGATAATTATCGCACGGTCTCGCCGTGTGTGTGTGTGTGTGTGTGTGTGTGTGTGTGTGTGTGTGTGTGTGTGTGTGTGTGTATGTGTGTATGCGGCGCTCATTATGCACGAGGAGGCGCCTCCTCACAATATTGTGATATCCGATACAATGCGCGATGCGCAGGGAACCGAGTGTGCTATGACACTTCCGTTCATCAGCATTGTCGATCTGAGGTTTCATGTTTACGGTATATGACGGTTTAAAGTTGCATTAGCTACTTGGAAAGCGCATATATAGACGATATATTTTTACAAATTTGTCACGTGCGCTATAGATAACATACCTAAAAACAATCTTTTATTAAAGAATTCTTTTACGCAAAACATAAAAGTGACAAATTTAGCGAAACAATAAATCACTATATTTTTTTTTTTTAAATTTGAGAAAATTAATTTTCTTGCATCGAAAAAAATTTAGGATTTAAGCTAGACTTAGTTTTTAATACAGTTTCGGTTTAATACATTTCCGCTTAAACAGGGATACATTTTCGATAATATAATATTAAACCAGTGTAGAGAGCGAGTGGACAACCGCCGAGAAAGGAAGCGGATTGGATGTTACGATGAGACGTCTCGAGCCAGCAATCACGAACGATGAAGGGCGAGACTTAATTAGCCGTTCGCGTCGCGTAATTACGACATTTTCGATTCCGTTACGAGCGAAATGGTCCTTCT
Source organism: Lasius fuliginosus (assembly GCA_949152495.1). NCBI lineage: Eukaryota > Metazoa > Arthropoda > Insecta > Hymenoptera > Formicidae > Lasius > Lasius fuliginosus. The sequence continues at coordinate 11,092,787 of OX424452.1, read as the reverse complement.
CCTTTCCTCCGTGAAGTCTAGCCGTCCCTTTATGCCCTCCCCCGATATCTCGTAAAGCCGTCCGCCGTCTATTACCTTGAGCAGCCTGTACGAGGCGCCGCGACATACATCAAAAGTATAATTATTACCATCGTAGAGAGGCACTTTTACAGACGATGATTCCACCGATGCGCCGTCGAATAAGTCACGCTCGCGAAACGATTAACGCTCCGATTCGTGAAAGCCGAAATGCCGAAGCGAAACGCTGCTTAAGTGCAATGAATCATTGTATCGTGCGAATTAAGACGGGCAATTAAAGGCAACACGAATCATCGATCGTAGAATATATTTCGAACGTGTAATCTTCAGCGATGCGTAATGAGGATTCGCGATCTATATTATTCCGGGATGCAGCCGGTAAGTCGCACGTGTCATTGCATGTGACACGATCGACCAGCGACGAGTCTTGAGAATTAACGAGCGTATTAAGGTCCCGTGCTCGTCGGTGCGCTCCTTTTAGGCGTGCTTATTAACTCGTCCGCGGAGTCTCTCTCTCTCTCTCTCTCTCTCTCTCTCGCTCGATTAGCCAACCGTATAATTATCGCCTCTTCGCGTCTTTCCTTCTGGCGCTTTTCTTCGTTACATCTTATCTTGGCCTGTCGCGGCACGTCTGAGGAAACGCGAACGAACGCTCCTCCCCGAGCGTAACGCGAGACTGAAGGTGCTGAAAAGTTCCGAGGCTGTCGATGTACTTGTTGTCGGTGCCTGAAGCCATAAACATCGATGTGAATAATATAATAATATGTAAATAATTTGTTTTGTAATGTAATAAGATATGCTTTAAAAGTATCGCCACGGTAAACAAGGCGTAAAGCATTTTTCATTGTTATTATTAAGCGTGAAATTTTATCGCGTAAAATATACGATATACAAGTATTTAAGTCCGATATTTAAAATACAAAAAATTAAAAATAAGAATTACATAATAATCCTAAAGTTTTTTATTATATATAATTATAATTTAATTTAACAAAAAAAAAGTTAATTATCATATAAAATATGGAAATAATATACATTGTAATTATTATAAGAATATATATTTTTTTATACATCTCTACATCATACAGTATATTATATTAATTGTAAAATTATATTATAACAACAATATAATTAAACATAATCTATATGACATTCTATTTCTAGTTAAATTTTATGCGATGATATTTAGATTCTAGTCTATCCGTCAACCATCTGCGACTGACTAGCACGTGTAATGACTTTTTTCTCAAATGATTTCTAATTTTTGATCCTTTATAACATCTCGCGGAATTCGCCTTCGCGCTGATTTCACGACGGTTCTTAATCATCCGCGTGTTGGATCGCGCGTAAAGGATTTATGCTCGCAATTTGCGCGAGAATCGCAGGCGCTCGTAACACTACTCGCTGTAAGCGTCTCTCTGCACAAGACAGAGAGAGAGAGAGAGGAGATCCTTTCGCGTACGATTCCGCAACTCGCAGCGCGATAAAGCGACCGGCTTTTCTTCTGCGTCGCGACCGCGAGATAGAAGCCATTAATGTAAGTCACCTGTTACAAGACGCGCGGAATTAAGCGCGGTAAATTATATGGTGTGTCACGTCGCACACGCGCTCGTATCTGCCGTAATCGCGGAGAAGTTATCGAATACGCAACGGACGATCGTAATGAACCTTTTCTCGGCGTCGCGTCATCCTAGCTTATTATCACGACGCGCCTTGTCGGCGCATTCCCTCGTTATCTATCAAGATCATTCTCGTGTAAAGTTAAACGATCATGTGTGAGAGAAAACAGTTATGTGAATAAGAAGAAATATCGTAGATACTTCACTATTACTCCGAAGAGAATTTAATATCTCCTAATAATGTTCGCAATTTTAAGATTAAATATTCTTTTATTATTATTTTTATTTTAATTATTATTACTTTGCTGTGTGTGTGTGTTTATGGTTTTAAGAATCTATTAACTTTATAGCCTAGATTCGATCTAGCATATAATTTATTCGGCGGTTAAAGTTTGACATTTATAGTTCACTCTGAGAAAGAAATGAGAACTGTAGTTTGCCGTACATGTATCAAGGTAAAAGTTGGAAGACGGATATTATTTTTGATTTTTTTTGCGATCATCTCTGAAAGTTATACGCGTCATACGTTCCAAAGATGTGTGCCCTTACTAACGGATGTTGGATTCATTTTTAATCAAGAATCGTCCTTTTGCCTAGAATCATCGGAAATAAAAATAATAGTGAAAAGTCTTCAGTTAGTAAAAGAATAGAGATCGTGATGGGGAGAGATGAAGAAATATGTAGCGTCGGAAACGAAGAAAAGAAATGGATGATGGTCGACCGACATATATAAGGTGTCTAGTTTCCGCTGCCAATAAAGAACTATTAATGAAAGACCATCTTGCAAAATTCTAAAATTCCAATTTTAATAAAACTTTGCATGTATCTAGAATGTTCAATAAACGGATTTGCAAATTTTTATTTGTTTCCAAAAAAAGTGTGAAACTAAATTTAGAAGCATATTTCAAGCCTTTTTATTCATCTCATAAGTTACGTAACACTAAAGATGAAAAGTGTTTCATATAAAAAGATTTATGGTAAAAAAATTAAAAAGTTTCAACTAAACGATTAGTTTTTTAAAAAGCATCGAGGAAAAATAATTATTTTAAAAAAAGATATATGTAGTTAATTTCTTCATCTACTCTCATTTTATTTACCGAGTTGCTCTAAATATGTGCATGCTGTATTAAGATCGCCATACCCGGATTAAGCAGTTTCCCTCACAAGTCGTCTCGGTAAGAACTGGACACTGTATACAAAAAGGCAAAGCGCAATCGGGAGAGCGAGGAGAGGCTGAGGAGAGGCTTCGCGGGGATTCTTCCATGCCCTTCGGAAATGTCATATAGCTGTCGGGTGCCGCGGAGGCAATATTTCACGCCGGTAGGACCCCCCCCCCGGTCCCCCTTCGCGACTTCGTCCCCCTCCCTCGTGGGCCTCACCTCCCGGCGTCGTCTCCCCCGCGCGCGTCCCCCTCACCGGTACTTTTGAAGGAGTTTTTACGGAGTCTTCTCGATCTTTAATCACAGCTCGACCTTCCATTGTCAGTGACGTCACCTCCGACTCCGGGAAGGGTGCTCAGGGGATGCTTTGTGTCGGGCTACGCTGATCCCTCTCCGCGTCATTTGTCTCCGGACGCCTTATTTGTACGCGCATATACAGAGAGAAAGAGATGGAGGAAAGAGAGAGCAAATCCGTGATTCTACGCGACTTTCGCGCGAGAGGAGAGGAGAAAGAGGGGTCGACAAGCCCCGGAGAGAAGATTCCACCGTTCTTCCCCGGTCGCGCATATCGATATGTATATCCCTGCAAGAAACGCGCGTCGCGCGATGTCGACGCCGAGGACTTTTGCTGAACGAGCGATTCCTCGCGGTCTTACGTACCCTTCTCCCCGCGATCACCCTTATTCTCCCGACAATCTGCTCCCGCTAGGGCGGATTACGACGAGGTATATATATATATACGTTACCCCTCGGGATTATCCCGCCGATCGGCGATCATTTCCGTCTCGACTGTAATATCAGTCGAATCTTACGAATGAAACTATTCGGAAACTACTTACGATTTAGATGCGAGCGAAAATGGCCCCTTCAGCTACCCTAAATTTTATATATATATATATATATATATATATATATATATATAAACGATAAAAAAAGAGTTCAAGTATTAATGTATGAATTGATCAAAAGTCGGTTGTTTCGAAATTACACTAATATCTAAGAGTATATAAAAATGTCAAAAAATTAATTGTAAAAATGAGAAAATTAATTTCTCTAATTCGAAGCTATATAATATAAAACAAATGAGTGCTTCTTTCCAAAATGATATTATCAATTCAAGAATATACAAGAGAGAAATTAAATTGCAAGTTTTTAATTTCTCAAAAATTTGTGAGATAATTTATAATGTGCTCACATAACAGACATACCGCAATTATAACACAAGTGCTAGAATCATAAGGCAGCTGACGACACCAAATGTCTCCCCGGCAAAATTGAGACTAATAAGGCAGGGAATAACGCTGGATCTAGCCGGTACATACTGGAAAAGAGTGGAACTCGAGTGTCTGATATTAGTTTCAAGGAAGCGAGAACAATGATTGCGTGATAGAAAATAACTGAAAAATGCATTTGACATTCGAGAAGGAACGCAAAGGAAAGTCTACCACACCGATCCGCGATCATGTCGATTTTACGAGAAGCTGATTTGCTTTAAATTCCATGTATGTATGTCTTTCTACTTGAGATACTCTACTATTCAATCTCTGCCATCTCTTGTCAGTGCAAAAACGTCGCAGAGTTAAGTAATTGATTCAATATCGCGCTACACAAGGCTTGCAATATCGATAAATCCGAGGGCGTGTGTCTCCAACGGTAGCATATAAGAATATAAGATTGCAATGGGACTCGGGAGCCCCATCACGGAAGATTGGTCACAATTTATGATGGTGCTCGGTCAATGAGGCGCCACAGCATTTAGCTGTTAACGCGTGCAACGAGAGAGATGGAAGAGAGAGAGAGAGAAGGACGACACGAGAAGGAAACCAGAGATGCCACTCGACACGGGATTATTCGAACTGATGCGGTGAATTGGCGCTGACGACATCATACAGAGCCAATCCGACAGTTTGTTTATTGGCGTTGGCGGATTCCTCGCGGTCTCTGCCGTTTAATTGAGTCCTCGTCGATTGAGACTGATACGGGGTATGCGGCCGATCAAGTCCGGATTTTGTCGACCGGCGTCATTTACGACGTAGAGCTCTCCCTTGATCTTTTTGACATTTAGTTTCCAAGCAGAAGAGTTGGATCTTCGATGGACCGTTAAATTATTTATTCGTCATTTATCCGTTAAGTCGTGATTTTAATGATCGTCTAGTCTGCCTGTAACAATTGTCACATATAATCTTGAGATTTTATTATCTATAATCTGATATTTTTACGAATACGGTGCGAGCATCTCCTTGATTACATAGATGCGACAAAAGAATAATCTGTCGAATAATAATGTAGAATAACGAGGTTCGCGTGAAATCAATTTTTACTCGAGAAACGGTTAGTGGTGTATTATAAATTATTCGCGTAAAATTAATACCTGTGGCGCAAACTGTGTTCCTTGAGAAAACGCAAGCTATAATGAAATATCTGTCAAGATCTCGGTAAGACACAGATTCCCTCGAGCGCTCGGCAATAATATGCAAACAAGTGTGTCGCAAGCATAAAGCAAGTAGCAAAGTACATGAATGAATGCATTCTAATTATAACATGCATTAAATGAGTGAATCGTTATTTATCAACATATCATCTTGTAATAATAAATATGGATTATACCCTTTATCATACATACAATAATTTTGATTTAATTATGGACTCATAAAGAAGGAGGGAAAATTTGTTTTCGATAAATATTACTGCAATCTTTTTCAATTAGACGAACAATCTTTTAATCCAGTCTATTTCAACAACAATGAATTTGTGACAAAGTTGATATATAAATAATTCACAACTTATTAATAAGTAACTTTCCGCCTCTCAATAAATAGCAATAATTTTAACTTTTAATTACAAAATAATTAAAAATATATAGAGATGTGTATGACTGCTTTTTCTCATTTTTCAGAAACGCAATTATATCATCTTTCGCCACGCTATGTACCCATAAACAGAGGTAGTTGTAGATTCAATGGTCATTCACTGGCGGTGTCCGGTCGTTCACTGCGCCTACCTATCTATTCCAATAATTGGCAAACTTCGCGGTTTCGGTCGCGCAGTAATTTTCGCTCGTTCCCGCGCAACGTTTCCGCATCGTCGTCGCCGTCGCGCAGACGTCGTCGGGCACGGAAATGCAAATGCACGAGAGAATCGCATTATTTCCCTACGTACGCGTAATAGCCCATTATGCGCACGTGGGCCACGCCACAAAGGAATCTGGTGTCTGTGGCGCGTTTATGTACGCGCCGCGTGCCGTGCCGAGGATCGCGCGTAACGAGAAACGACAATGTATCTGTCTCTCCCGTCGTATGCGCAGAGTTCGCAAAAAGAATCCGCCGATCCCCCCTCGACACACGCCCGGCTTTTCCATCATCGTATACCCCCGTCGATTTATGCGCGCGTGGACAGATACGATTCTTCACGCGCGCGCGCGCCTCCCGATAAAGCGATTCGTCGTAGTACGCGGCTCTCGTTTCACGGAAAAAACGCAAATGATGAGACGGATGCCTTGATACGTGACGAGTTGCGTGCGGGATGAGACGAGCACATCTCGAGGTGCTAATAACCAATGTTAATGACTGATGTAATATTAAATTTCATTTAGAGAGACGCGGAGGTATAAATAATTACATCTCATGTAGATTTAAAAAATTATTAGTTTAAACGAGATTACGTAAATGAGAAAATATCTCTATATATCTGCGAATAAATTCAGTTCGTTAATTTTATCTAGATTAGAGTTGGATTTATACATATATAAGACTAAGGTGATATTGTTTTCGCGGTACACCCGATATACTTGGGCACAAACTTACACGCACCATTTCTCTCTTCCCCTGCACGAGAGACTGGATTTTCTGCGAAACAATGGCGCAGTTTCACGAGTAGCACCGATGTGAGCAGATGGCCCACGTGATTAGTCCGACATTTGCACTATCGCGGTGTCTCCGGTTGGCGCGTGCATTCCAACGTGCATGGATTTCAGTTTCATCTGCCCAAAGGCGATTTTCGCCGCAACCCTATGAGAACCTTAAACCCTCGCGTCGAAATGACGAATCAAACCTGTAGCACGATCCGAGTCCGACAACATTGATGCAAATCGTTTCTTCCTATTTTTACATAGTAATATTAAAATTGATACCAACCGTATTTTATGATGGCCGATCATAATTAATTAAATTCTCCCTTTCTGTCTATTGTATAATTTTGTAACAAATTGTGACATAGAATCGGATAAGCCGCGCTTAGAGTTGACCAAAATAAGAATTTTCGTACAATTTTTACGAGATATATTTAATTAGCACGCTAATTGATGCCGAAGAATTTGATTCTGTGTAAAATCAAGTGGCCAATCTTGGCAGGCACGATTATGCAGATAATTTCGATGCAGCGGATTAAAACACCATCCCATGATTGCCCTCGCAAGAACACTTCCGCTCGATTTCCGTCCGTTCGACCGCTCGCCCATCATCTTCGCGGTAGGTTACGTTTAATTTCTTCTTTTTTTTCTCTCTCTCTTTCTCTTTCCTCCGCTCTTCCGTTCCTCCATAGTCGCGTCGGCCATTCTATTCTACATCGCTAGAGAGGAACTCTCCGACTCGCTAATCATGCCTTGGCTAATGGGCAACAACGATAATTAGCCCGATAATAAAGCGTAGGTGCTTCTTCCTTGCGCGTAGATTAAGCGGCAACAGTTATCGCCTGCCGCGCGTATCGAGAAACGCCTAACGAAGAGAACGTTCGGAGCGGAAAAACTGAGATTTTCTACCATCGGCTGCGAACACGTGCGAGAGATTAAGGTCAAGGCACGAGGAAACGTGCTAATCTTCTTACGACGTATATATCTGTAGGCAGGTTCAATGTTCGCAGACATAAATAATTTTACTTCAGAACTTTGATTCATCTTTTCACTCCAATTGCTTTTCATATTAAAGGGTTACGTTTCTCCTTTTATCTGCCTACTTTATCGGCCTATAACGCCTTCAATTTCGGTATAATACATATGAGATATATACTAATAAAAGAAACAATATAAATCTAAAAATCATTTTTGGGTAATCAAATATTGAAGATCAATTACGATCGAAGGTGAGCTATCAATATCATATTGCGTGAAAAAAAAAAAAATATAAAGAATGTTTCATCGTTAGAAGTTACATATCACAGAATCCCCCTGCGTCGATTTAATAATTATTTACCGATAATCAAAAATATAATTTTCCTCGTTGAATGTGCGATTAAACATCCTTCTCTTCCATTTTTTTTGTTGCAGACGCTTGCGGTCTTTCGGACGTGGCGCACATCGAATCTCTCCAGGAGAAGTCGCAGTGCGCGTTGGAAGAGTACTGCCGGACCCAGTATCCGAATCAGCCGACGAGGTTCGGCAAACTGCTGCTGCGACTACCCTCGCTAAGGACGGTCTCGTCGCAGGTGATCGAGCAGCTCTTCTTCGTGCGGCTGGTAGGTAAGACGCCAATCGAGACACTCATCAGGGACATGCTGCTGAGCGGTAACAGCTTCAACTGGCCCTACATGCCCTCTACAATGTGACACTCTATCTGGCGGCAGCTAGCTTCCGCATAATACTACAGCTCGAGCGGTGACGTCATGGCGCCCCTCGACGATCCGCAGGTTTGATTCCCGCGCGAGTAGAGAAATGATCGAGCGATGCCGCGAATCTTGACGCTCGATGCGACGAAGGAGACGCGGGACGATTCCGATCTCCCCCGTCGTTGGTCGCGAAGTTAACCTCGGGATTGCAAAGTTCCGCGAAGTTCCAAAAGTTCATCCTCTCGTCAACGCCGTTATTAGTCCGGTTACGTATTCGCGACGTTCCAACTTTGATGTGACATGACGCGACGATGACGATCGCGAAACTCTCGTTGTTCCTCTCGTCATCGATGCCTGTTACACTCGCGTTTCGTTAAATCGGTCCTCCGCGAGAAATCGGGATATCCAGTCAGGATTTAAGGGCTTTTGTACACGAAACAAAGGAAGAAGGATTCCACGAAAGGAAAAGAGAGAGAGAGAGAGAGAGAGAGAGACTCGAGAGAGAATTAAGCGCAGTCATTAATGAAGTTCGACCGAGGGTGGTAGGATAATGCGCGCGAAGCGAGAGAAGGATGGAGACATCGTCTTGTTCGTTGAAGGCAAGGAGTCTCGGAGACGAGCAGGGAAAGGCGAAAAAAAAAAGAAAGGATAAGGAGAAAAGGCATAATAAAGATGCTCATTCAGAGAATCACGGAGGCGCCGAGTGGCCCGACATCGTCCAGGAACGAACGTCCACTGGGCGTTAAAACTTGGTGCTCGCTAAAGTGGTCGAGGGAGAGATTTTATACGTGTAAGGAGCTTGTTAGTTGTTCCGTGCGTGTGTGCATGAGTGAAAGAAAGCAAGTGAACAAGAGAGAAATGAGAAAGAGGTAAAGGAAAAGGGTGAGAGGGAAGGGGTTTTCAGGGGCGGGGGCGAGAGGGGGGGGGAGGGAAAATAGATAGATAGATAAGTGTTTTGTTACGTGGCAAGGAATGAAATCAAGAGGGCGGGAGGGAGGAAGAAGAGAGACGAGCGTGGCGTGAAGAAGTCATAAATTAGCATTTATAATCAACGATGGGGGAGAGAGAGCTGGTGGATCTCCCATCGCTATCTCGAATCAATCTTCGCGTCGAGTACTCGCTATTAGTCGAGTCATGCCATAGGCCTTAGTCATTCGTCTTGACGCCTCTTCTACGAGGCTGCGCTCTCCAAGTCCGTAGCCTGTAAAACATTCTTTCGGAAATATTCCTTTCGGTCGGAGACGACACGCTAACTCTTGCACGTGCATCGCAGATCTAAATCCCACGACGCGTCGCTTTCGTCGAACTCTTTTGTGACTTTCGAGAATTATAGCCGGCAAGTCTCGTGGTTCTATCTTGGTTCTCGCGGAGTCCTAAATCCTTAAATTATTACGTGGGGGTTTTCTTAGAATTCCGGATTTTTTATTTTGTTTCTTATAATAAAAAAATTTTTTTAAATTATTTATGTAAATTTTCGTTTGCAAATTATAGTGCAAAACACTATCCACACTAAAGTGACAATTCTTATTTTTCTTGAGAATAATATCGTCCCTGGAATTGTTCAAAATCTCTGTAGAATTTTGATATTTTACATACTAAGTAAAAATGTGATAATCTGAAAGCTATCTATATCTTTATCTACATCTTTTATTAGAAAGAAATTTTATTAATTGGCAAAAAGTTATTTTTCTAATATGCGAAAATAATTTTGAATTTTTTCCGGGTTATTTCCTTTTTTATATCCATTCGCTATTGAATATGTGTTTATGATACAATTAGATCATTCTTATTATTGTGATAAGCCATTTATTATACTTTGGGAGTTCCTCGAGCGACTCGTTAAATTCACATCGTACTTTATTCAAAAGTGAAATTGACTTGAAAATAAAGTTTACTTAAAATAATTGAAAAGTAATTGTGAAATTTTTGCAAAGGCTACGGTATACAGTACGTTATCAAAGTTTATCTCTCTCTATTTAAAGATAAATATATTGTACAAATTCTCTCTCTTATGTATAGTACTTAGATAGGAGCGAACAGAATCGGGCTTCATCTCGGCATACCTGGTATTTTAGCGAATCGACTTTATTGATATATAAAAGAAAAAAAATTGTTTGTTGTAAGTATATATAGGATGTAAAGAACAAAGCGTTGCGTTTTAAGGCGTGAAATCACGAAAGAAACTTACGAAATCCGTGCGAAATAAATTAGTCTTCTTTACGTTCGCGCGCGATGGTATTTGTGGCAGCGGCGTTTGTGCGAGTAGCGTTTAACGCGAACGATGTGTTTACTTGTATATCGTATTAGACTTACGGCGGTGATTTCGATGTCTCGTATAACGCGACGGCGATCATCTTCGAGGAGAAAGTTTCGAGGGAGAAAAGCAACGAGCGACGGCGAAACCCCACACGCGACGCTCAATTTGGATGACAATATCGTGCGATATCACACATACACATACACACACATACACACAAATAGCCAATATTATATAGCTTGTAAATACGATATTTTTACCTTGGGTTACTTAAGAGCGTGTACGTGACGAGATAACTCGAGAGCGCGATGCCGGGAGTCGTCGTCTCTGTATGTCAGTGCCATTGCGCGTCGCATCATCACATTGCGATTAATACTTCCCGATCAATACTTGGGGCTGAGTGGACTCGAAACAAAAATTCCCACCAAGTCCGGAGGAAACACGCTGCGGAGAGGTAAGTCGAGGCTATTTCGTTGCATTGAGATGTTTAAATGATCCGAGCGAACTCTTCCGATTACTGCAAACTGCGCCAAAATTCTATTGTTACTACTTGCGAAGTCACATGTCGAGTTATTAAATCGTGATTGTTAATAGCTAGAAACTTCAACGAGATGATTCCGTGATTTGTTGAATTGTATAAAAACAGCGACAGTTTGAGACTCGTTACGTCCCCTCCGGTTTATAATATGTTTATAATTATTAGACGCAAATTTTTCGTTGAAAGTGTACAACAAAAATGATAAACATATAAAATTAATATTTACGAATAACGGTATAAGCTCTCTTCAGTATGTAAAATGCTATTAAAATTTCGAATCGAGAAAATCCTGAGAATATAAATTACTAATTATTAATTTTATTTTATATTAATAAATATATTTATTTTATTAAATTATGTAAATTGTATATTATTATTCGTTGTTTTTGTAATTAAATTAATATAACTTCTAAAAAAAGATAGAATTTTTATGTTTTGAGATACCTTTGGTAAATCCACTATTGTTTACGAGTTTTACTTTTTGAAGCAAGATTTATGTAATATGATTAAATAATAAATTTTGTTTATTTTTCCAAAGATGTTTTATGAAACTTATTATTATTTTACGTAGTAAGAGAATAAGTAGAAAACACAAATTTTCCGAATCTCTTGACTTAACTCGAAAAATATTTGAGTTTGGGATGGAACGGGTTAAAGTTCACGGTCAAGACACACACAACGCTACGAAATATATCGAGATATATTTTTTATTGAAATATGAAGAATATTCGATATTGCTCGTGTATGCGTGTGTGTGTTGCTTAGGGTCTCCGATAGATAAAGATAAAAGTAACTGTGAGTTGAACATGTGAGAAATGAGGACGGCGCGACGAGATGTGCGTGTGTATTTCAATGTGTGTATAGGTACGTGTGTGTGTTTTATGCATATGGAAAAATAAGCGAGTGAAAGAAAATGAGAGAGAAAGAGAGAGAGAGAGAGAGAGAGAGAGAGAGAGAGAGAGAGAGAGAGAGAGAACGAGAAGTAGCAAAATAATGTGATATATGTACGTCAAAATTAAAATACGATTTTTCGAGACGGTGCTTTTTCTATCTTATAAATATTGTACAATATATTGTATACACAACTCGGCGCGTTGTATAGGGTTGTTTAATGATATTAAGAGGAAATATTTGAATACTACGTTATAGTAAATGTGGCAATGTCGAGCTAGTTACTTAGTGGAACACTTTTTTTTAAGGGTATATGGGATATTTCTAATATTTTTAAGCAGCGGTCATTCCTTACAGGAAATTCTACGATTGGGTTTCCTCGAGCGGGATCTAATTAACGAAACTGGTTCGCTCGCGACGATATATGTGAGTACTGTATTTCAAAAGTGCATACTTTTAACAAATTTCTTAAAATAGATATGACACGTACCCTATATTTTTCCTTTTTTTTTTGAGCTTCATAATAAGACTTTACGCTATATATATAACTGAATGTAATTCTGTCTTTTTTTCTTTTCGTTAAAATCCAGAGATAACTCGAAATCCTGATCAAATTTTTAAAAGTCATATGTTATTTTAGAAAGAGCGTGACATATATACAGGATAAAAAAATATCGACTCGGAAAAAAAAGGATGATCACTATTATACATCAAGTACTTAAATACTTAGTGTCAAGTATCATATCACACCTTTTGTATACTTCACTTATCTCCGCTCATTTAGCACTTTTCGATATACTAATTGCTAATATACCGAAGGAATCTATTTTGATTAGATAAATCAACTATTGGACGGAATAGTGTTATAAATAATTTTCTTTTACTTAAAAAAAGGATACAACATTTTATGTTAACTCTTTAAAATAATTATTAATCAAGATTAATAACAATTAATATTAAATACACAAAGAAAAATAACAATCAATATTAAAATTATAAAGATAGTTTATGAAAGTATTTAATCTAGGATTTTTAACTATTTTTTATTGTAATAATGATTATATTTCCGTACAGAGAGAGAGAGAGACCGAGAAAGAGAGAGAAGAGCCCACGATTTTAAGTTGTTTTAAAATAATTATGCAGGATAATTAATATTATATATCAAACCTTTATTTTTATTGTTTTAAATCGTTATTCCGTCCAAGAATTGAGATCCAAGTGTAATATATCCTTGTCGATATGCATGAATTTTTTGACAATCATTTTCGCGCGATATGGATCCCTCTCGAGGTACTCGCCGATGAAGATGCGATTGCTCACGAAACTCAAAAATGTATTATATCGACAAACGAACGCGTGTACGTACGTCAGGGCGCGAATGACGTTCTTATAGGAATGTATAAAGTCGTGAACATTTTTGTATAAAAAAAACGTGTAAATAATTAATATATATATATATAAATATAAATAAAGAATATAAATATGAACGTATATATAAATATATAAATATGAAAATATATGAATATATATATATAAATGAATTGCAAAGAAATATATATATATATATATATATATATATATATATGTATACATACACACACATATTGTATCGTCGCGTAGGATATCGCTACGACAAGTAATAAAAGCATTATTGATGATGTAACCACAGTGTCGAAACGCATAACGGCGGTATGTACGAGTTGTAGATGTAACGCGACTGGTCTTTTTTGCAGATGTTATAATAAGAAAATATCACGTTACACAACAAAATATAACCGGTGTACCGATTATTTTGACCCTTGTGTGCGCATACTTATGAGGACGCAGACCTCGGATCTGCAATTTTCTTCATGAACACTAGCGAGAAATCAAATTGCAAATACATCATTTAATCTTTCAAATATAGTTAATCATAATTAATAATATTACATTTTTCGGTAAAAATTTTTAATTTTTATTCCAAGACTTAGAATTATTTTTTTAAAAACACGGTCGAGATATACTTTATCTCGAGATTCTCATTATCCTCTTTTGTAAATTTATTTTTTTGTTTTAAGATTTATAACGTTATTTCTTTCCCTTGTAAGTTATAGTTAATTTGGAAACTACAATTAATATTTATTTGTTTTGCAAAGGATAATTCTGTGAAGAACACGACGGTGACTAGAGACAAATGTAAGTACTAAATCATTATAATGTAATTAAGTAACAATCCTTCGCAGAGATTATAAAAAATTGATTAACAGATCACTGAATCTTAATCAACTATTATAAGAACTTCTTTCGCTGGAAACAAAGAATGTACAAACGTTGAAAACGTAATTATTGCGCGGTAATTTTGGATTACAATAAAATATATATCTACATTAATAAATAATTAATTTTCTTTTTTCTCATCAAAAAAATTCAGAAATTTTGATTTTAAGCTTCATTCAAGCTTTGTTGATTATTTATATTTATTTACTCTACTAAATACTACTTAATTATATATAGAATATATTTTTTTGTATTGTTGGATATTTTCAAAATTATTTTTGCTGTGCAAAACTTGATGTAATATGGTGCAAAGTAAAAATTTCCATGTAAAAGTCCAAAGGAAAAAAAAACGAGCGGAAGCTCGCGGGAAGCGGAAGGAAGAGGAGCGGCGAAAAGAAAGGCAACGGGGGGAAGAGGAAAAAAAGAGAAACGGATCAGAGCGGAGTGCCTTCGCCGTCGAGAGGCCGCGGGGTCGCGATCGCAGACAGAAGCATCGCCGTCTCACGTCGGCCAGAAATCACTCGCGCGCGGACCCGGGGAAAATTCGCTCGCCAATTGTTTATATTGAAATACGCTCGTGCAGGAATGCACCTCGGGGCACGATAAGTGCGCCGGTGCAGCGCGCGCGTCTCTCTTTCAGGAATGAAAGGGGGACGAGATGTGTGCCGCGTGGTATTCGAAAAAGAAGCCGTGAGCATCCACTCTAGTATCCACTTTTTTTTTCGCGAAATTCTCGCCTTCGCGACGACCGCGCACGTCCTTCTGGCGCGACGCGCGCCGATCGAAAGCGGACAAGAATGGCTCCTATTTCAGGAGATAGAATCCTCGCGCGACTCTTGGAACATCCGCAGCATCACGTTCAAGTGTACGCAAGATGCGTAGTTTATATTTGGTACGAGATGTGTGACTCAATCGGGAGTAACTTTATATGGAATGACACATCATTTACGTATAACACAAACGAGACTCATATTTAATGTTAAAAGAGACGTGACGATGGACCATAATTTATTTTCGGAGCAAATAATTTTTAATGATAATAATTCTCTTATGTACCTAATAGTGCAAAATAGTAGATTTATCTGACATTGGTTTCGAGGTTTGCATTTTTAAAAATAGATCAGACGGCAGGTCGAAAGCAGAATCGAAAATTACTGACAAGGAAACAGATCTTTCCCGACATTCGCGACACGTGGTAACGGATAACAAACGAGGTGACGTATTACAGCGCTCGTACAGCGAGAATCGACGACAAATCAAGTCGAATCGAGCTTCCGTGGACGATTCTGAAGCGTCTTTACCACGAGGAGAGGCGTCCTCGAGCAGTCTACGGAGACATACATAAATCCCGGATAAATCATGAAGCGGACAGCTCTCGTAGAAACGCATGAACGGAAAGGCAAAAACAGTGGCTCGGTTTGGCTTTACAAACGAGCGCGCCGGTAATCTTATGCCAACGTGTCGCCCCGAATGCTTAGAATTTCGATAAATCTACGAAGCCGGGAACGGACAGAATCGGAGATGGCCAGGAAGCCGTCGTGGAAGACGATGACGTTTTCCAGGACATGTAAAACAGAAGTCCGAACCTACTCTCTAAAGGTAACCTTGTTCGTGAAGAATATAAAGATTTGCAAAAGATTATTATTTCGCAAAATATTCGAACGACGATAATGATAAAAATCTTGATAAATCATCAATAACTAAATTCTTATAAGTCAGACAAATTTATTTATGTAAATCTATATTTAATTATGTAAAGGATTTATTCATTACTTAATACCTACATAATTATTATTACTTCAAATATATTCAGATATATCAATATTAATATATCTACATTTTTTTGAATAATTTATATGTATTTATTTTTATCTAAATGTGTATTATTCACATAAAAAGATAACCCACACACAACAATATCTTGTGAATCCTAAAGATAAAAATAAAATAAGTTGAAAGAGACGGGGAGATGAGAATGATAAAGGCAGATCTCTTTTGAGAGCGAGTTGCCGGGTTGGCGCGTTTCCAAAAGCCGCATTTCTCGTAAACAAAGCGCTCTTGCGAGCACACGGTTGACAGGCACGCGGTACTTTTCATGCAAGAGGCATCCTGGCTCGATCGAAATTAATCGTTCCGCTTTCTAAACGCCAAGATGTACACGCGACACCGCGACATTCGCGAGTGAATTATTGCGATGGCAGGACACACGTGCTACATCGGGTTTGATCACCTGGCAGCGATACCAAAATATTTTTAATAATTAAAATATAATAAGATTATAAAATTGTTTGCGGACTTATAAGAAAAAGGTATCATTGTTACCAAAAAGAAAATTCTATGCCAGATATATCTTAGAATTTAACTGTGTATCTGCAAAAATTTGTTTATTGACAGTTACTGATAGTTTATAAAAATAACTTATATAATTGAAAGAATTAAATAATGATATTTTATTTAATACTTTATTTTCATATACTGATTGTGAGATAGCGAAATTTTTGATATCGATAATAAATAAGCGCGATGTATTTCTCTGCTTTGCTGAATCTTGATAATAAGATTAGAAAGAAAAAGTGCTGATAAATCTCGTTTCTCGCTTCATTAAACGAGAAGACGTTGCGTCTGCGGGGTCCCGATCTCGCTAATCGCGCGCGCGATTATAAAGAATGATTGATCGCGGAAATGCGGAGAATCTCCGCTCTGATTAGGCACGCGCGGATTTTTAATACCCGATGCCTGCACAGCCGACGATTTGTGCGCCACGTCGAACACAACGCTTCATTCAGTATCCGCTTCCCATCGCTCTCATTATCAAAGCGTAAGCGTAACTAGATAACGTCCCGCGTTTACTCTCTTCAAAATTACGTTTCCTCATCTGCACAATTGGGACAAAATATATACGGTTGTGTGAAACAATCCATTTCCTAGGAATTTTTTCGAGATAGTAATGAAATGATATAAATTAGAAGAAACTTACGCATCTCTCTAAAGTAAAAAAAATTGATATAGTTCGAAAAAGCTGAAGTAACAAGTCAAATATCTTGTGTAGGATATTATATCCCAATTAATGAGTTTAAATTATTGTTGTGAGATTAATTGAATTTTAATGGAAATTTAGTATTATAATTTATATTTTTTAAATACATTCTCTCTAGTAAATTAATGATCTGGATGATAAGTTAATGGCCCGAATGTGTAAGATATGTAAAGATAGCACGTCATGAAAAGACGGGATTTAATAATATTGCAGTAAATATATTTATGCTCGATGAAAAAATAATAATACAACCAAATATCTCTTGTAATTTTTAAATTTTTCATTTAGAAAACCAAGAAGATGTACAAATAAAAAAGGAATATATTAATATCCAAAAAAGATACCGTAATAAGAAATATATTATAAGAAATTAATTCTACAGTCACGATGGGGAACGCTTATGAGAAGCGAGTGTCCAAGAAACAGTGAATTAGTTCGACATTAGCCAAGATTGGCGAAAGGGAACAGCGAAAACCTCGAAAGGGTGGACGGAAGAGGATGCTGCGGAGATTTGGAGCGGCTCCAGCGGCGCGGTTGCGCGCGGTCTCTATATATTATTCCCGTTTTATCGTTTCCCGAGGAGAGAGAGAAAGAGATACGGTCAACCCCAGCGATAACCCCGGCGTCTGACCTTATTATATCTCGCGAAGCGAGGAGATGGAGGGGCGGAAAGCTCCTCCTCGCCGATATAATTTTAACGGCGGCGCTCCACGGTGCACGCTTCTCTCGTTCGGCCGCCGAAAGAGCAAGGGAGCCAGAGACTCGCACGAGAGATAATGAATTTCCTGGAAAGCGGCGGCTGTGCGCGGCCGGTGCATCCGACGGGACAATCGAGGCCGCGAGTCAATGAATATTTCCCCATGAATGAAATCGCGCGTCCTATCGCGCGTTTCCCGCGAAACAGAAAAGAACGAAATCGCGCCTCTCAATCCTGCAAAAAGGACCATTTCCGCATTCTCAAAATTCGTTCTCCATACAGGCAACTTTGGGATTACAGAATGCTCGATATGTCATTGCATGTCGATACACAATCAATGGGGGAATCATTAATTTTGAATTCAAGTAGATTTCAAACGAGGTACGAGTGTCATGCGGTGCTTTTTAACTTTGATAAAGAGCTTAGGTGGTTTGAGACGCAAAAATAATATATCACGTAATTAAATGTATTATATGTGTATTAAAAAACTTGTGTAAATTAACAGTCATAGAATCCGCGAATTTTGTAAACAAATTGTCAATTTTATAAATTTCTAGCATTCTTGCTAAAACAGATGAAGCTCAGTGTCAGAAAAGCGATTGTTCTACTGTTCAACAATTTGCTTATCCGATTGCTTGTGTTTTCCTATTAGTTTGGATAACGGCAGTTCTACTGTTTCCTCAGTTCTGCTTGAAAGAGGAAGAGAGAGAGATAGAAGATAGAGAGAAAGAGAAGCTGTTACATTGATCTAGTTCCAAATTTAATATATTTACTGGTAAAACGAGAGTGAGATTCTACGGAGATGTATATAAATTGATGGATTTATCTGTCTCCCTCTCGCAACTACGAACTCGGCAATTTATCGATCTCGCGTGATATGGTTTCCGCGTATTGCGCAAATGAAGATCCATGGATCAAGATTTATTCCGCGAATTTATATATTAAGATATGCGGATACCCGACCGTAAATGTGGTACGTTCGTCACTGTAACAGTATTGTAAGAGTATTGTTGGTGTGGCATAGCGTGACCCAGTGTTGCATCATTGGTAACGCGAAGTAAACAACCGTTTTTACGTATATCGTCTAATCGCTTTGAGATAACAAATATTGAAAACAACGATTACGATGCATTTCTTTTGATTGGATATACATTCGCGGCGGGAAAATCAGTTGTTGACGTCGCGATGTTTTTATAAAAATCGAGAATCAAGCTGTCTTGTTTGATAAATGGTGATCGGTCTAGATTTGATAAAATTAAGGAAGCAAAAAAAATACAGCGTGCGTAAAAATTTCTCTCAAGCTTTTTTTTATCATTTCTTTTTTAATATCCCCAGAATCCGGCTTATAGAAAAGCAAATAATAAATTGCGAGAAAGTGTGGGAGAAATAAATATATAAAATATAATTTATACTAATCTTATAAAAACTTAAAAGCATGCTTTCAGTTTCAATACTTGCAATAATTTTCACAATCTCGTTAATTGTTGCATCTTTAATTTAGACATAAAAATTAAATATTAAATAGATAAATTAGATATTATCTTTATTTAAAAATAAATCTATGAAATGTAAATATATATAATGTACTGGAACATTTTCTATGCTAAAAAAAATAATTTGCGTTGAAATAAAAATTAATCCGAATACGAATGTAGATACGGTAAAGACTTAATGACAGTTTCCGATGGCGATATATCATCGCGCAGGGATCAAAGGGATCGAAAGGAAGTCTGTCGGGGAACCGCGGCTGCTACCTTCCGTTTCTTGATGAAGTAATATGCGTTTGTTATGTTTCAATTGCCATTTTGCCACCCACGCGCCAATTTTCCTCGAACCTCTCATCAAATCATCTAATCGTTTTTCGGTCGTTTCGCTAATTTAATTAAAACCGCACGTCTTAAGAGATACACCTATCTTCTTTGATATTTTTATCGAATTTTAAAATAAATATTACAAACGTTACAATTTTAATAATATCAGATTCTGCTGCTATGTAAGAAATAATAATCTCTATCCTCATTCGCGACAATTGACCAAAATTTTTCCATATGAATAGCCTCAAAAATTGAAATCACCGAAATCATGTCGCTTTTCCAAGAGTCTTTCTTCATATTATTTAATATACATATTCATATATACTGCAATGCTAATCCAATTTTTTTTTTAAATTTATAACTGTAACACGGAGAATTTTTTAATAAGTTCTTGATCTGACTATCACAATCGACCGTTGCACCAATATTAAAAATTGTGATAGTTAATTAAACGCTTTTTTTTCAATATTACGATTCTAATTATTATTTAAGATTAGTGAAAATATCTTAGTTCTAATTATGATATAAGAAAATTAAAATCAATCGATCTGATAAATTTTTAAATATATTAAATACATTTTTAAATATATATATATATTTCACATTTATATATATATATCGCGTTTATTTTTTAAAATGTTAAACATATAAATATTGAATTCGTTTGAGAACATAAATATCTATATTCTAGATAGATCTATATTCAAAAGCCGGATGTTATTGCCCTAGATGAAACGTATCACGATAAGTCGCGTAATGTCGTAATTTATCATGATTAAACGAAAAGCGCATGCAATCGGAAGTAGCGTCTGAGTGATAGGAGTCAAAATGGGTTCGATCGTGAGATAGCTGCCGCAAGATCGTGATGACGCAAATTTAAAGCTTTTCGCAGGAAATCGTGAAATAATCATCACGATAACGGAGCGATTGCAAATTATAGTCGACGTAGTAAGTTAATATCCGCAATGTTGCACAGAGGAACGATAATTCCTCCCTTCCCCCCTTCTCCTCCCCATCCATAAGGACGTATGATGGAGGGCGTAACACGTATTCGATTCTTCATCGATCGTGAGCGAAAAGCATCGGCGGCGGGAAGGAGATGCTGTAGAATGCCGTTGCATAACTCCTGAGAAATAAATTGCACGAGTAAGAATCGATCGCGCCGACCTCGATTAACCCTTTAACTACGCGAGTGAGTCATATCCAAATTTCTCGCCAAAGTAACTTTTCACGAAATCCCGCGCAGCTTCCCGATGGAAAATTTTTGACGTTAATACGACGAATGTTGTATCACGTTACGTTATCAGATAGCGGCATATTTTAGTCGACGCGTGCATTAGGTATAACATATTGTTTATTAAGTTGCAACAAAAATTTTGCCAATCTTGGCGTATCGTTATCTAAATTCTTTTAAATCTTTAAATTTATCGATACTTGCATTATTGGATCTCTAAATCTTGAAGCCTTTCCACCCCTTAGAATTTTAATCCCTTTTAATTCTAGAGTTTATGAAACTTTCCAGTTTTCTCAGATTTTCGAATTTTTTTATTTCTTGATCTTTGTTTGCAAATTATTGAATCTATTCGTTTTTTTTTATATCTTTACAATTTTAATTTTTTAGATCACATTATCAGAATATTGTCACGTGTTGAAAATCTAGATTTTTCCTTTTGCATATTCATATCTTTGAAGCTTTTATTCTCTCTAATCTGGAAACTTACTCTTAAACATCTTCGAAATTTTAAATTTTAGAACCTTTGAATTAATATGATATATTTGCTTCAACTTTTATATCATCGAACGTAGGAATTACATTGGACATACACCAATCGTCGGAGAGGTTTGAGTAACGAATTAATACAGAAAGAGTATAATTTTCATCTCTCAAGCTCTCAATTAAACCCTCAGCGGCTATAAGCGTACGGTGAATCATGCGAGAATCAGAATGCCAAATCGAGCGATTGTCATAGCTCGTTTAGAGTCCACCGAGACTTTTAGCCCGACTTAATTAACGAG
This sequence comes from Lasius fuliginosus, assembly GCA_949152495.1. NCBI lineage: Eukaryota > Metazoa > Arthropoda > Insecta > Hymenoptera > Formicidae > Lasius > Lasius fuliginosus. Next base: position 11,070,946 of record OX424452.1, on the reverse strand, counting down.
GTCGACGAAAGAGAACCAACACCAATAAGTGCTGGAACGCTAATAATTCCCGTTACGCTTGCATTATGAAACATGTCGGTCGTCAGTGTCTTTAATTATTGAAGAATGTCACTCGAAATAATATTAACGAATCGATGCGATTTCACACATATTTCGGATTCCTGGAAGATATAGAATATATAGAATCATGATTTTAGTCCTTCAAAATTTTAATTACCTCAGTATATTATATATCTTTTTTTTTGTTGCGGCTACAAAGAACTGGTTCCGCAATCTAGTTTTTAGATAAATTAAAGATTATTTTTTCAACGTTAGAGACTTTGTCACATATTGATGCTACAAGTCGTGATCGCGGCGTACAGCGTGACGTCACACAAAGTAGCGAAAGAGTGTTAATTCGCCTCTTTCCCCCTCGGGCTCTCTCTCAATTGGTATCTTCGCTCGCGGAAAGCGCGGACGCCATCATGATGCTGGAATGATGCGACGAACAAAACGCCAGCATCAGCAGCTCGCTCCGCTCGTTCGCTTACATACGCAAAGAAGATCCGCTTTTAATGCGTGCGTGTCGGTGCGTAAGTGAGAGGCGGAGTTGTGCCTCAGCTGAGGTCATAGGGCAATACCAATCACAGCCCCATGATAACCACTCTCCTGCCATGCATCTTGCAGATGCGTGCGTGCGTGCGTATGTAAGCGCGAACGTTTTTACGCGTGCGTCATAGTTGCAAAACTAATTATTCCTCGCGCCGCTCGTTGCCGTCCGGCGCATCCCATCGAACCTCGCGATTTTTAGATAGAGCCGGAGAGAGAGAGAGAGATAGAGAGAGAGAGAGAGAGAGAGAGAAAGATTGAGTTTGCATACAATTTGCCAAAGATACCGACTTTTGCGAAGAAAACGTAAACGCTAGAAATCCGGTCCGGGGCGCGCCGGAAATTCAGTCTCAATCGCCCCGAACCGGAGATTTGATTGATTATTGATGACTCTGTTCCGGGACTGTCACGCGTTTGATTGCAGCTGTCCGATAAGGGCTGTCGTCTTCTCGCTATCTAGTTAGCGCCGCATCTGGCGCTAAACGCGCTTGTCCGAGTGGCAATTTTATCTGTCTAATATATGAAGATTTCCTCTTCTACATTGCAGTACAATGAAACCGATAACCAGACAATCACGTTTCACGCTGTATACGATTATATGAATTTCCGACCTTAAGTTCAGAATTGAAAATATTTAAATATTTAAAAACTGAAAATTCGGTGAGATTAGTAGAAAAAATTATTGAAAAAAAATAAATTGAATAATTTAAATACTTATAATGATTTCAGAGCAAACTCTGTCATAATAGCCATAAATGGATGTAACTTGAATATTTAAAAAAGCTTTCAAATATTTAAATTTAAATATTTAAAAATAAGAATAGATATTACAAAGATATCTAAAAGCAATAAAAATTATTTAAAATAGATTTAAAAAATTTACATTTACTCGGGCAGCTTTCTCTTATAAAAACTTCTATCACATATTAAATAAAATTAAAATGTTCTGTTCAAATATTAAATTTCTTTTAAGTTTTGATGTACTCTATCTCGTTTTTGTCACTCTTCTCGAAATAAAAAGTTTCTCGATATATTATATCCGCTAATAGCATTATATATGCTGCTATTGAAAAGTGTACATATTTCTCAAATGTATTATAAGTATAAATGTATTACATAAGCGTGTTCAGTCCTGCAAAGGTAGATGTAACTATAGACGCAACGGGGATGCAAATATTTTCTTGCGATCGCGTAAGAAATTCGCTCCTGGTTCGCGTGGATAGCCGAGGGTGAGGGAAACGCGGAAACGGACGGCGATATATCACCGGGATCAATCCAATCGCATTTTCTCAGAGTCAACCGCTGGCCCGTGCGCGGTGTCACGACTCGCATAATCGTACGATTTGTACGTGTCGCTGGGTTACCTACCCCGAGACGTAGGGTTTCTCTGCGAAGCAGTCATCGGAATCAAGATCCCGAGAGTTCCCATCGTCTCGAACGACTTCCCGTTGTTTCACGAGTCGTGCGACAAATCAAATGCAAAATTCGCCCATCATCGAGCATTCTTCGCACACGGTTCTAAATGCGTATAAAAGATACAGACGCGGTCGCACTTTAGACAAGAGGCACAGCGATATTCGGAGAACCTTGCATAACTCAAAGCTAATTTTTTTCATGGAGAAAAATCGTTGACATTATTTCAAAATTATATGTATAAAGTGAGAAATGTCATTTGTACTCTTATATATTTTTAAATATTATTTTTATATCGTACCATTTTAAATTCACATAATGGGAAGTTTAATATATTATACAGGCAGTATATAATGCTGTTTTTGTGTTGTATACGAACTTTGCGTTCATTATCAGAAAATTTTAGTGTAATTTTTTAAATTTTTATTAGTAAAGATAGGTTAGTTGAGATATTTTTGGAGGAAGGCTGTGAATAATACGGTAAAAGTAAATGTGATAATTGTGTGTGTGTGTGTGTGTGTGTGTGTGTGTGTGTGTGTGTGTGTGTGTGTGTGTGTGAAATAATTGAGATAAGAATTCAGATATTGGCGATTAATAATTTAGCAAGACAATAATTTCAATTTCAATCATTTTCTACACTGTCAGTAGAAACGATAGTCGTAGTCAACTTTGATTTTTTCTTATATATATATATATTTGTAATCAAAATTATCTGTACTAAACTTAAATAAGAATGTGAAATACTATTAAAAATTAAGAGATTAATAATCGAAATGAGATATTATGGTATAATAAAAAATTGAAACTTACGTATTTAATAATAAATGGACTCGATAGTTCGTTGCTGCAAGAGTGTGTCGACAAATATTAATAATAAAATTGTTCACACGAATGATTCAAATCCGAACTACTAACTCCATCTCTCGGTGAAATCGGTGAACTAGGAGTCAGAATTAAACTGAAGAGGTCACTAGCTGACGGGGATGAAATTACCGTCGCTGAAGCGCTTGCATGCAGCACGTTGCATATCTTGACTGCATAGCAAAGAGAATACTAAAAAAGAAAAAAAATTTAATTAAGATCCGAATTTGATTCTTCGATCTGAGTTAATTTAATAGTTAATTATTTTTCATTTTCCTTAATATACAAACTGCTGATTATGTAATACATTTGTTAAGCTAGGTTTCATTCACTGACAATGAGTAAAACTGCTGTCATAATTAAATCAATTATTAAAAAAAAGCAATTGCAAAATAAAATAAAAATAAATTTTTCTCTATATGTAATACTGCAAACACTTTCCAAAAATAACATTTTTTAAAGACAGGTTCTTCAATTTAAAAACGCGATTTAAAAACTGTTACATTTCGTCAAATAAGAATTAAAATTTATTTTTTCGAATTAATCGATTTTATGGAATTTCAGTTAAGATAAAAAATTGTCATTTCGAGAAAAATATAACATTTTTTTTAGGATTTTACATTTGAGATTTTTGATTGAAAATCCAGAAGCTTGAATTTATAATTTTAAACTATTTTATTTAACGTTCCAGTTATGTTTCAATTGAATCGTGCTATGTAATATGAAAATAAGTGACATTTCGATTTAGGGCCAGAAAATACGTATCCTCTTCTTCGTTATTCGAGTTATAAACCTATTCTCTCCAATTTGCGGTAAATGTCATTCATAGAGTTTCACAGTTATCGTGCTCAACTATTAAACTAAATTATGCTCTGCAAAATTATCTCCGGGGTGCATCTCCCTCAATGGGAAATTTCATGTTAAAAAATCTAAGCTATCGTAATCAGGATCATATAGGGAACACACGCACAAACGCTCTCTTGCGAGAGAGTTAAAATAAAAAACAATTTATTAACGACATAATTACAATAGTATATTCTGCGTGTGGAAAGCAATATTTTTTTTCTCTTTATACATTGTTTTTTATTTTATCTCGGACCGTTCGACAATAATTCCTCGATTTAATCACAAGCCTACTATAAAATATCCGCACTTCGATATACCTCGTTGCCGCGCGTCGCGTGTGTAGTTCATCTCTTCCAGTCTTCTCCTTTCATCCTCGAAAACAATTGCGACGATTTTTCGTTTTGCGTGTAGCCGTTTTTAAAATAAACGCGAACGTTTCACGGCAAGCCACAAACAACGGAACGGCCGGATACCACGTTGTACAAATTTACTCGACGAAAAACTCTGTCCCCGCACAATCGAGTGCAATAATGCAATCGCTTTTATGTTCTTATCTCATCGAAACTCCTAAGCTTATATATCGGATTCCTAAAGTTTTCCATAGAGAAAATAATGTGATAGTATTTTTTATCTAATTTATAGCGCAATAATCTAAAACAACTCTTAGATTTAACTATTAGTAATATTTTAATCTATGTGTATATATATATATATTTTTTTAAAGAATATCTAGCAATTTTGGCAAATGGTATTTGCTTTCTACATTATAAAGGATAGGTAGAGCTTGAATATTTCTAGATTAATTGTTTTATAAATCAGATATATTTCCACAAGGCATATACGGGCTCCCGAGACATTTTCAGAAACTGTATTCGATTCTGTACTTCTTTGATATTAAGATCGTCTACTTAGGAATAAAATGAGCGTTGCAGCATCATTGCACTCGTTTGTACCATGTTATCTAGTCACCGTAGACTAATGATGCGCGAAACTGGCCATGTCTAACAATAAGAATCTGTTATCGCTACGCTTGTGAATGGGATTAATCGTGAAGAATTTCTACCTATAATAACGTTATCCTAAATCTGGCTTATATAAAATTCAGCTAAATCACTGTACAAAACGAACGGTGAAAACGAAATTAATTAAGCCGCGCTGCTACGGAACATTAGTGCAGTTACAGTGACAGATAACACTATCCCCGATAAGGGATTCGTTTGGTTCGCATATCGTAACACACTCGTCTGCTTCCGTTATGTTCAAGCGAAAACGCTGGTATTATTGCGATTTCTCGGCTAATGCACATCGGGATGTCTCGAGTGACCCGTGTGCGATTCAACGGTTTGCGCATTAGTGTAAAACGGGGTTGAGACGATTAAAATGTAAGAATAAGATGATATAAAGAACAAGAAACAAATAAAATTCTGAAAAAGATGTTCAAACATTTTCTTTGGAGATTTTCTTTAGACATCCTTTGAATCTTTGTGTTGTTTGGAATATCAAGAGAGATTTATACTATATATATTTATTTATTTATAATGATTCTACATAGTTCTTTGTAATTTAGATAATATGACATATTTTCAGTATTAATATAAATGGAAAAATCCATCTTATTCTTCTAAACTTTGTTACGTCTCAGTCCCCGTACTATCTTCCGTTGTAAAATGATAAATATTACAAAATGTTTATCCAAGAATACTTTGCGCAAATCATTATTTCGCATGAGGCGATCGGAAGATCGTCATCACGCGCTATGATCCCCTTTGACCCTGGATGAGTAATACACAGAATGCAATAAATGATAAACTTATTCGAAAAGTGATTTTCGTATCATCGAATCCGCAACGCAATATTTTTTTATTTTTAGTGGGAAGAGGAGTTGATGGTCATTTTTGTGAGAGAATTTTTGTATATTTCGATATATTTTGGCAAAAACGACTTCAAAAATAAGCACCGAAAGCGAACAATCAGATTTCAATCGGTGGATTTTATAGCACCACTTATGATTTTCAGACATTACTCATCCAGATGTAAAGTGTATCGATTGAATATTCGGAAGAACGACAGCGATATTCGAACGCGAAGAAATGATTGTTCCACCTTGCCACACGCGATCGATATACGTACGTGTGCGTGTGATTAATCGTGTATGCGTGATATTACATGATCGAGAATCCTACGTATCGCGACAGAAAGGAATCGCATAATCGGATTTGAAAAGATGACAGCTACAAGAGAAAGAGAAAGAGAGAGACAAAACAAGACGCGAATGTGGGAAGCGAAAGCTCCGGACGTATCGAATCGTCGAAAGTCGTCTAGAAAGCGATCTCTGTTCGACGAAAGAAAAAAAAAGAAAGAAAAAAAAAAGTAGAAAGAAAGAGGCTCTTTGTTGAGGAAAAGGTGACTTAACGCCTAATTAGTAAGAATTAGCTAGAAGAGATCTATCGCGGTTTCTTTCATTTAAATTAACCGTAAATTAACAACTAATCAGTAGTCGCGTACAATGATATAAGAACACTAGCATAAACACGAGCAAAAACGTGAAATTGGATGATATACCGTACGTTTAACACACCCGTAATATGATTCATCATGCGCGATATACGACAATAAAAAGTCGAGGATGGCAGTACAACGGTAACCAATTAAACACCGGAGCTCAAAACTGCCTTGCTTGTCTTAATAACATTTAGAGAGAGTTGCCTCGTTAATATTTACAGTGTACATCGATAATCAATATCGTTAAGTCTACTTGGAGATTTCCCTCTCGCGTGTCCTCAGAATTACATTGAATGTGTAGTAGCTCGATACGTGCGTACACATACATCTCGTCACCACCCGCTATATCATAATATATTCGTTTTTTCTCGTCTTCGAAAAAAAAAGGAAAAAATCTACACCCATCTTGACTTTGAATCAGCGCACATCTAATTTAATACCTAAATTTAGCGCGTATTATTACACACTTCTCTCTCTTTGCTAAAAGATATCTATGTATATATATATATATTTTTTTTTTTACATATATATACTTATATATAGGGCTTCCAAAACGAATGTCCTTTTAATAACTGATTCTTTGGCCAATTTGGAAACGATTTTTCTTTAGCGAAAATATCAGAGGAAATTATCGTTTTTTCCTGCAAGTTTCCAATTTTTTCCATCATATATCTTTGTAACTAAGCTTCAAATTCAAATTCTATTAAAGTAAAATTTTCTTTGAAATTAAATAAAAAATGCAATTCGATTAAAATTCTATCTTTTAATTCTAAGTTTAGTTTGCGCGAAATACTCTTTTTTTTAAAATAACTTTATAACTCGGGAATGATTGGTGCGCCTCAACATTTTCGCTAAGGAAAAATTATCTCTAAATTGGAAACGAGAGAATTGCTTTTAAAAGAACATTCGACAGTTTTGGAATATCCTCTATACATATATATGCACTGTGTTCCAGGGCACCCGAAACTTGTTGCGTCAAAGGCATCTCGTGGCTATTGTTGTATTATTTATTTAGACTTTCTCTTTAAATAAATAAATTGCGTCATCACTTCTTCGTTTTGTTTTCTCTTTTTACTTAGTAGCATGGACGTCAGAGCATCTGTACTCAACGGCAACAAGGAGAGACTATAAAGGTATTCCGTAACTCCCTAACTTTCCCCGCTTACGTCACACTCGTCGTCGATTTAACTCCTAGCATAATTAGCAGAAAATAGTTCTTACTTTTCTCTTTTTTTACTAGCTTTCTTCGTGGATAATTTTCTGTTCCTTTTTTTTTCTCTTCGTTTAAATCACTGGCTTAACTGGTAGTACAACGTAACCTAGGCGCTCTCTGCTTTATTAGACTATCTGAAGACTTCGCTCTGTAAACGGCGTTAAGATATATATATGTATACGCAGGTGGAGTAGAGTCATACGAAACTAATCTCTTCGTCGAATGTACAGCACAGCGTGATTATTAAGTAGAAACACGCCGGAACGTTACGAGGAAAGAAGATCGAGAGTTTTTATACATGTACCATATTATCCACAATGTAATTACGTTTCGAGCGCGCGCGCGTGCATCTCCTTTCTTTTAGTGTATAGGTACTTCTGTGTGTGTGTGTGTGTGTGTGTATATATATGTATGTATGTAGGTTTGTTATCTTAAGTGTTATCTAGTTTTAACGTTATTACGCTATTTTATTACCAAGGTGCCCTGGCTGTGTCAGCAAAACTACGAAATGTAAATCGTAAAATTGTTCACAGTGCACAATCCAAAGGAAAGGTATCCGGTTCCACAAAGTGTTAAAACACACGGATGTGTCGGTTTGTGTATGTATGTGTATGTGTGTGTCTGCGATTTTCTACATATCGTCGCAACACACTGTGATTCCATCTCCTTATCATTTTCCATTTCGGAAAAGTGGCTTGTCTGGCTCATCTCTTTCACGTTTAAACGTACGGGTTTGTTGGGCTGTCTGTTAGGAACCTTAATAAGGCAACGAAGGAGCCCTGAAAATCTTACAAGTGTATTTTTCTTTCTCCTTTCTTACGCCTTTTTACGGTATCTTTTAAAGCCTAGCATCCTTTATCGTGTATTCAAAACACGGCTAAAAATGTTTATTGCCTTACAAGAAAAAGAGAGATAGAGAAAAAGAGAGAAAGAGAGAGACCCGGTACCCGAAGAGTACTATTACATAATGTTAAAATCACGTAATGATAAAACGTGTAAAACATATCAGAATCTTTTTAGATGAAAAGCTTCGCGCGTGTCGTATAATTTAATTCCTTGGTTCCGTAAACGGGCCAAAGCTCTCAAAAGTAGCGCAAAAATATATATAATATAAAATTCCACCGCAACTTACATCGCAACAACTCTTAAATTTTCAAGATAAATCAAAATACAATTGCTCACATATATACAACATCAATAAAAGCGTAGCATCCGCTAACAGACAAGAAGGTCCGAAGGTAGCAGAGATTTTCAACAACTTCATATATCACAGAAAGTTAATTATAAATACAACGTTCGAACAAGAGAGAGAGAGAGAGAGAGAGAGAGAGAGAGAGAGAGAGAGAGAGAGAGAGAGAGAGAGAGAGAGAGAGAGAGAGAGAGAGAGAGAGAGAGAGAGAGAGAGAGAGGAGAGAGAAAGAGAGAGCTTGGTTCGAGAGCTTAGCCAGACGTTACTTTTAACGAGTATACATTTTCTCCCAATAAAATACCGTTCCGATGCACGTCGCATAGATAAATAAGAAATGAGCTGTGAGGAGACTACGGGACCGAGGCTCCCTCTGATCGTTTTCGTTTAATACCATTACCACAGAGAGCTTATTATGCTACACTTTGCACAAAACGCCTTCTCCGCGGCACGATAAAAGTGAGGAATAATGATCCTCGACGGGTATTTCTGTGAAAATCACCGTAAGTTACACAACGAAAGACTTCGTTTGCATCGCCTTATCGCGCGCCGCACCGTTATCGACGCGTAAGACATGCGATACTTGTGTGTATTGTGCACCGTTATCACTATACTCTCCCGTATGCATCCGTTCATCTCTCTGCCTGGCTGATCGGGCTGTTCATCGTCGTTCGATATTCGTCGATATTCGTAATAACGTCGCGCTCGTTCATGACACAACCCGTCACGTATATACAATAAGAATGACTTGCGAATCGCGCCCGAGAGCGAGACAGGTCAGCCATCCGCCATGCGCGACACCGTTGCCGTTGACGGCGGCGGATGAGGATGATGTACCAAGGCCGGAATTTCGATCACATCAGCCGGCTGCTGATTAGCGACGGCGGCGCTGATGATCGAGCAGGAAGTGAGGGGTTGCTATTTCTTGGTCGGTGTGCCCCGTTGCGTCAGACCCTCGAAGCGCTTGAAAGTATAATTGATGAACACCCAGTCCTTGTATATTACCTCGCCGTCCTGTGGCATCGGCGCGGACGCTGTAACGAGATAAAATTGAAGGACACGATTAAAAGTGTGTCATTCTCTAAAAGTATTAAATGATAATGTTATAGAGAAAGAGAGAGAGAGAGAAGAGATAGAGAGAGGAAAAGATGTACATACGTATCTCCAGTTTCACGTCTGGAAACTCGTCGAAGTTGGACGTGTCGTCGATGGATCGCACCTCGACCGGAATGGCAGCCGGTCTTTCCCTGATGTGCTCCCAATCGACACCGCGGAAGAAGGGTGCCAATTTGAGCTCCTCGATGCCTCGTTGCGCCCCTGAAGAATAATCACGATAAAAGGATGTTCTATGATAACATCTATCGTCGTGGGAGAAATTTCAATAATTCCGAAAACCCGGTGATTTACCTAATCTTCTGTCGGCTTCGCAGCAAAATCTGACGATGGTGTCTTTAGCCTCTTCGCTAATGGGAACTTCCGGCGGGAATACCAGCGTTTCTCGCCAGTTCATTACTTTTCTATACGTCTCCTGTGGATTTTCGCTGCAGAACGGTGGATAGCCTGAAATAGTCGCGTTGTTATGGATTTGAATCGGGTACAGATTAATTTTTCATCGTTCAGAACTTTTGTTACATTAGCGTTCATCCTTTACAATTATCTTACGCTCAATATAACGTTACAATTATTAATTATCAATATTACATTGTAATAATTATTATAACATAATTTATATGCAGTGCAATATGTAATATATACATATACTAATATGTGGTTTAATGAAAAAGTTTTCACATATTAATTAATATAGATAGATAAAGAGCCATGCCGATTATTTTTCTCAATAATTCACTAACTTAAACGCATTTAAAAACGGAAAATACTAAAGGGGCATCGTACCTATAAGCATCTCGTACATAATAACTCCCAGGGACCAACAGTCGCAAGCCGGTCCATAACCCGTTTGTAGGAATACTTCCGGCGCGATATAGTCTGGAGTGCCGACCGTACTGTAAGCCAGCGCTCTCCTGTTTCTCTTCCAGCTCTCGGCTCTTCTTTTGCTGTCCATCGCGCCGCCGCTTCCACTCCCGCATGATGTCACTGCGCGAGAAACAGGCGAGGTATTAGTTAAATCATCATCATCGACGCTACGGCAAATATCTCTCTTCGAGCAACGATGCAACTTACTGAAATCGGAAGGTTTCGCTTGACTCAGGTCCCGGTAGAAATCGGTTCTGTGCGATTTCTTCAGACCTGTGCACAGCCCAAAATCAGAGAGTTTTATGTGGCCCCGTGCATCCAGCAACAGGTTGTCTGGCTTGATGTCTCTGTAAAGTATAGTTAAATTAATATAAATTACTTTTGTCCTCAATTCACGCGAAAGTATTATACATATATGCTTACATAAACAGAAATAAAATTAAGTATAATTCGAAAATTTGTAGCGCTCTTTAAATTATTAAATAAATGTTGAAAAATAAAATAACTGTGGAGTTAAAAAATCTACGACAATCATATTTGTAAAATAGTTTTGAAAGATTTAAATCAACGATTCGTAAGCAATTATATTGAATCGCATAAAATTATTTTCTCGATAAGAGTTGCAGCAGATTTTTCACGGACGTACCTATGAATAAAACCTAATTTGTGTATGGAATCGATCGCTAACGCCGTTTCGGAAATATAAAATTGCGTGCACTCCTCGGAAAGCGTATCCTTCTTCATGAGCAGCGTCATCATATCACCTATAATTCATCTCAGTTTAAATATCCGCGACGCTCAAGGGTAACACCTTCGCTTTCACCGTCCAGGAACAATGATGATGACTTACCGCCGGGCAGAAACTCCATTATCAGATAGAGATTTATAGGATCCTGGAAACTGTAGTACATTTTTACGACCCACTGATGATCCGCTTCCACGAGAACATCTCTCTCCGCTCTGACGTGCGCGACTTGCTCCTTCTCGAGCATATCCGCCTTCCGGAGAATCTTCATCGCGTACACGTGTCCGGTGTCCTTCTTCTGCACGAGTCTCACCTGTTTATTTCGCAAAAGAGGGCGTTACAAAGTGAAAATGCCGACAAGATTTCTGTCGCGAACGATTAAAAGCATTCTCTAGTCTAATTTCAGATCTTTGTGCGAAAGGGATTCCACTTGCTTCGCGAAGCGAAGAGAAGTACTACTTTTCTCGAGAAATAATGAGATAATTTCGCTCTCTCGTGGACGTGATCACCGCTTGTGAGAGCCTTTCGTCTTTCCGTTATTATTATAATTGTTGTAACTACAAGCGAAGCTCGATCTTCATCTCTAATGTGCACAAATTGTCATGTAAACTGAGCGAGTAATTTATGTATCGTCACGCATACGATAAATATATGATTTAAAATGAGAGGTATCAATAAATAATCGCAAACTGTTATAACATGCAAGAGACATACATCTAATTGTAAGATTAGAACTTATACTTGAAAAATAATCTCTCGAATTAGAATCAAACTCTTTCTTCTCCTTATTTTTTTCAAATTACATAAAACTGTGCACTGTGAATAAAAATAATAAGTTACGTTAGCTATATGCACGATATCACGAATCTCTTACATTTCCTTCTCATTTTATCGCAGAAGAATTTCGCTTTGAAATTGCTCATATCTCAAACAGCAGCCAATTTAGTAATTAAACTAACACCAAACTTTCGCGCGAAACTCGCTCGCTCATTAGCATCGTTATGCAACATCGATCCTTCTTTACCTCGCCAAAGGCACCTCTGCCGATGACTTTGAGAGGCTCGAAATCCTCGACGCCGAGCCTGGACCGCTTGAGCCGAAGGAACTCAGTCTCCTTTTGGGCATGCTGCAGCCTCTTTTCCTGCTTCTGTTGCTCCGAGAGGCCCTCATCCTTGAGGGACTCCTCGAGCTTCGCCAACCTCTGCTTCCGCTCGATGTGTTGCGCTATCAGATTGCTGTAATAGTTCTCCAACGTTACCTGCAAGAGACAAAACGTACACGCAGTGCTCCAATTATCATTGCATCAAACCCGTATGATATCGTCATCGTTCTTCTTCTTCTTCTTCTCCTCCTCCTCCTCCTCCTCCTCCTCCTCTCATCACGACAGCTCGACGTAACGCGATCGATAACGTTTTATCTCGTGTACAAAAAAACCACTTCCTTCCGCTGGCCACGCGCGGCTGTCACAGCTGGCGAGATTATTACGCCTTTCGAGATCAAGTTTGCATTCACCGTCGCGAGACACTTCGGTGCCAATGTTATTTTGCAGAATTGTTATTGTCAGAGTTATTGCCACCGTAAAGGATAAAACTTGCAAAAATTCCCGAATTTTTCAGAGTATGTCTCTCATTCTTGAGCTCTTTCCAAATTAAAATAATAATTAACTGTAATTATAAAATCCCACTTTAATTAAATTTCTAGCTTCCTTTACTAATGTAAATATCTGATATTATAATACAAATTGAAATTCATGTTTCAAAAAGAGCGAACGAAAACTAAATAAAATGAAGAAAATGACAGATGCATAAAAAGACAAATTTTTTATTATATTTCTTATTATTACTTTTAAAACAACTTTTATGGTTGTTAAATGAGTCATTATTTGATTTCCGCATCATTAATGCGGCAAACTCCAAAAGTTTTTTGCCATTTTCTCGAGTGTTTTCTAATTTTCTAACTTTTTCCGGTTTTCCGCAAAATTGTAGCAACTCTCTTTGTATCGTTTAAAAGTCCGCGCAGATACGCTGATACATGATAAGAAATTGTTTTCTGCAATGGTCAGTGCTTATTATCAACGAAGTTATCGTGTCTTCGGCAATAATTAACAAATGTTGAGCAATCGTTCTTGAGTAATAACGGGAAGAATTGGCCAATTTTTGGTAATTTTTCTCAGAAAAACATAGGTAGTCATTAACTGCGAAGTGTTTCAGATTAAAGCGGAAAATTTCGTAATTCGGTAAACGACATATGATTCATCGCAAACATTAACTCGCGCAATCAATATTATATTTCGATTTTTTTCGAATTAAATTTCTAATCGAGGAAGCATTTTTTAACTATTACAGTATATACATTTCTGTAGCAACATTATGCATCTAAAGATTTAAACGTTATTAAGCGGAGTGATGTCTTTAAATACATATTTTACGAAATATCAAAGCATTTTACGAGATTTGCGAAAGTAGCATCGTAAATAGAAATTATTGTACATTATTTATAATTTTATTTATAATAATATACTAAACAGGTGGAATCGCGAATTTATCATGTTATTAACTATAATCCTGAATGGTGAATGATTAAATTTATAGCTACGCGGATATATATATATATATATATAGAGCATTGCAATATTTATTTTGTTGAAATGGCAACCATTAATTAGCAACACAGTTCGTCGGTATTGCCTTTACATACAGTTGAATTGTCCCGATGTTGACCTACATTTCTCTTGCTTATATAAAGGCGCGCGCGTACCTGGATACTCTCAAGGTTCTTTGCAGAATAGTGACAATTGAGAACTCGAATATTAAATTATCAGTTATAGTGTAATAATCCTTTTAACCGACTGGCTTTTAACGACACATGACCTCGACTTAAATTTATTAAGATATAAAAACTTTGTTATAAATAGCAGAAAAATAGTAGAAAATATATCAATTTATTAAAGCGTCAATTATATATAGTGTCTGTGTGCTAAAGCGTTAGAAGTTAGAGTAAAAAAGTTTAATCGGTTGTCGATTGATTACATCGATCTCTCCTTCATCAAAAATTTAAGATACAAATATATTTGCAGTATTATTTACTGTAAATATTAAGTATTCTTTATACACAAAATAAAAGTTGAAAGAATACTTGCAGATAATAATAATGACAGATAATAAAGTTTTATTTTTTGCTTAATCTCAAATAAAAAAAAAATAATTGTAACTTTTAATTATCAAGTTATTAAATATCTTGTTTATCCAAATTATTTCTGCAGAACAACATCTTCAAAATTAATTAAAGAACACCGTCTTGTTATATTCATGTCAATTATATTCTATAACACTCTGAGTATATTGAATCATCTGTCGCGAAATGGATTGATGAACGATGATATATAGAGCAGAACGGTCGTTATCTTAATGAAATAATCAAGTTGGAACCAAATTCGCGAACTCACCTTGGCCTTGGTCGCCTTGTCCAACGTGTGGCCACTAAATCGGATCGTGCTCTCGGTGGCCGCCATCTCCAGCACCCCTGAAACAGGCAAGGAAAGAACATCACTACTTGTTATCAATTTCAAGAATTAACGTCTCGTGACGCGAATGCTAACGCAATCTCTTATGTACCTTGCCAATAAAAATATCGCTCGAACGAGAGCGATAGGAGGTAAACATCTTCATTGATAAATAAGCTGACAACTCATTAAGCGAAATATCGAGCCAGATTATATCAGTTATTTCCAATACTAATTATAAAATGATACTATCAAAATAATTCAAACTATTTCATGTCTTCTTATATTTATATAAAGAAGAATATAGAAAGATGAAATATTCGTTATATCTTGATCCATGAAATTAGACGTTTAATTTTACGAATTTATGATTCATGGTTTAAATTTTATATACCTTCTATTGATATAACCACGATTTATATGTCAACATTCAAAATTTTATATTTAAAGTTCTCTGAGAAAAACCGAATTTATTACCTCGATATCTCTAATTTCGAACTATGTATTTCAATCTTCCCTCTCTTATATATAATATATAATATATATATATATATATATATGTTTTATATCTCTATAAGTGTTTTAATAGACGTAAATAATTATAAAAAATTTTAATCATTCTTGGTTATAGATTTATTATGGCTTTTAAAAATTAATTTCCTTATATAAATTCCAGATCCGAATATTCAGAGAAAATTCGGCAAAATTAAAAATTAAAATGTAATTGTTATACGAAAATTGACGGTGGACGCATCTAAGACAATTTAGACAATTCATATTCATCTTCGATGTTCGCACTTGGAAAAGTAAACTTTAGACGATAAATTTATCTTGTACCGCATAATAACTGCGTACGAACATTACTGCTTTTTCAGAAAAAAGAAAAACCGGTGAAGAGTTACACACCTGCGAAAGATGACAGAACATTATGAATATGCCTAGTGAGCAAATTGTCCCGAGGCGATCGTAGGCTTCGATTGCGCATTTGTCTTCGAAGGCCGATATGTGTAAGAAAAAGTGAGAACGTCATATGATCGATTATATTTGAAGGGGTTTTAACAAATGCCACTCCTCTGCAATGCGGACGCTAATTGTCGCTATGACAAGATGAATTTGTGAGCATTCATGTCAGCATTCGATATGACAGAATCAACTGATGTATTCGGAGTAGTAATGTCGAGTAACTGTCGGATAGCTTTTTACGAGAGAGTATACATTAATAATTTCTTAATTTTGAAGCTTAATTATGCGAAGAATCAATACAAATCTAGAACGAATTAAAGAGTCGATTCACATTTGACCGTTCTTAAATATACAAAGAATTAACTTGCATTTCATATAAACACCCCATATTTACCTTAAAACATTTATCTTAAATTATAAAGTTATATTACACAAAGTATGTAATATCAAAATAATTATATAATATTTTTACCATAATTAATTACCATTTCATATTTATATCATAATTAACGTTTAGGAATATTTTCATTGAGTAACTAATTATAATTTGACGAAAATAAACAAGATATTCTTGTATTTTCCATTTCCTTTTAATTAGAAAACCTGCTATTGAGAGCGCTTCGAATACATTCCTTTTCATTAATATAAAGAGAGAGAGAGAATCAAAATATGTTTCCTTTTAATCTGATATATCGCAATAATACATTGTTTCTACACTAGCCCGTTTTCCTTTAACACTTGAGTGCAGTTAAGAATTAAGCGGCTCATGATGTCAGGTACTCAAAATGACCTAATTACGACTTTGTGCTCGACAGAGCAAGTCCTTCATGTGGTTCAAAGAAATTCGCGATCTTTTGCGCGTTTTATAGTGCTATATAATACACGAATCTAGTTATGACCTCATGTTAAATTTTCAAGTTAATGACGCTAACCGCGAAGAGCTTTGCAACAGATGTTAATTCGTAATTGTGTTGCGAGGCTATTATTCTAACTCGTTAATTTTGCAGTTTCGTGGCTTTAGATAATTAAAATTTGTCATATTTAGAACAGTCGTTTTTAAAATGAAAAGGATGAATAAAAGAGATATAATATTACTAATAATGTAGCTATTACGTTATGCGTGCGTGATATTTTTTCTTCTTATAATCTTTTAATGCAATTATTCTTATTAATTATTAGAAATCTTAATAAAATTATCTGCCCTCTGAATTCAGCTCTCGCATCCGTTATAAAGAAGACAAATAAAGATCGCGCTGTTTTAGAAAAAATAATATAAATAATAAATAAATTCCTTGACTAACAACAGTGTACAATAAAATGATACAATAAGAAATAAACGTTTGAATACGTCGTGTTATGTATAAATAATATTTATATAAAAGCTTGCAATAGAACTGCTCCCATGAAATTTTTGGAGCTGTATAAAATAAGTTCTTGTTGAATATATCTGAAGTATCAATGAAGCATCATTACGTTATCAGTCGGACTTATGGAGCGACAAATCTCTCGTCCGGCTTAAAAGAATGACATATCTCATAATCACATGCCAAGTGTGTTTACCATAACGCAAACGATGGTTCTTCGCGAGGGACACTTATTTCGAGGACATCGTGTGGTGTCATCGAATGAATCATTATTACGCAATCACATACAACACACACACACACACACACACACACACACACACACACACACACATAAGCACACATATACATACGTTGCAGATACAAGTACAATGAGTTACAAGAAGATTCGTTTTGTTAGACGAATTTCATGTTTCATGTTTCATTTTTGCATGTTTCTTTGGCATAAACGCGTCAATATTGTATGCTTTCATAAGTGTGCTTTGACGCATTTGCAGAAATTTGTTTCGTATAAATATTCCCGAAACTAGACAAATACTGACTTTTAGAAACACCTCGTATCTTAGCTACTAAGTCTTTTTTTATTTGTATTACAAGGAAAAGTTTATAATATATGTTTATGTATATACATGCGTGTGCTTCGCATATAAACTTTGTTGTTTTAATGGCTATAACACACAGACTTTGTCAGTTTAATGACAAAGTACTAATTTGCGTTAATTTGCCACGTATCTATTTGTTTCGATACTCTCAGTTCAATAGGATTAGCGGTACTTAGTAAACAGTATTGATTCTACAACGTTATCCTGAAATAATTGCCAATTAATGTACACATAGTTCTACGTACGAGAAGATTATATAGTCGATGTGCGAAGGCAACTAAAACGCAATGTGATATATCGATCATTAATATTTGTATATATTTCGTTGATATATAAATATATCAATGAAAAAATCTTTTTCGTAATTATTCGTAACGTTTTTACAAGCGTTTTAAAATCCAAAAAGATCTTTGAAATATCGAGATAAACCAATATACCGAAAAATTAATAGAAATTGCCACATTTCGGCATTAATATGTAATTTCGTCCGCAATGCAGTAGAGAAAGATTCGATGGCCCGAGGTACAACGTGGTGGACCTAGATACGAGAGTTTCCCCTTGCGATTCATTTTATGAGCGTTGATTAGACGCGCTCGTGTCAGGAATATATCCCGCTTTCATAACTACGCTAGACGTTAATTATCTCGGACATCGTATTAATCATCGTTTCGTGATACGTTGCTAACGTGCTCGGGGAAACAATGCGTTCAACTAAAAGCGAACGCTTGTTTGCTTTGTCGATTAATTCGACGCGTCCCATTTCTGGCTTTTACATCAAAAATGTATCTAAAACGACCGTAGTCGCTTCGTACTTGCGGGAGAAACTCTTAAAGGATATCTATATAATATATATACTATACATATACTTAGATAGAATGTGTTTCTCTGGGATCTGCAGGTGGATTGATTAATATCGTATACGTGGACGTATGACATTTGTCCTTCAACTATCCAGAGCGAATATTGATCCGGTTCCGAACCGCAGACACCTTTACGTATCGACAAATGCGAAAGTATGAGTCTATTCATATGAAAATAATTAATTCAGAAGGAACGTTCATGTGATAGTCAAACTCAAATTGAAAATGCTTAACACATTTGTGTTTTAATTTATTAAACGTTACTACTATCTTCTATCGTTGTTCTTTTTTTGAGATTTCATATCTATATATGTTAAATATGAGATGTAAAAGTACAAAATATTTGCAACGAAAATCAAGTTCATTACTATCATATACCTAAATTTTTATGTGATTTAGATTATGATAATTGTTACACGATCTCATCCTCCATTTATTCATCGTCTTACTATTATCGATAACGATTCTAATACCAGATTAATCAGTAACTAAATTTTTTAGCACACATGGAAGTGCTGCAAATAGTGGCTCGCGTTCAATTGAGTTAAAAATATAATATCCCCGCGTTTCATTTTCACTCATCAATGACTCAATGATCCCGTGGATCTGCTGGAAGTCAACAGGTTCCTACGTACAAATTTTATGTACGTTTCAGGAAGGCTCCTTGCGTCTGTCGCACGTGGGCGTAATTCGTTTTAAGTGATGGGATAAATATGTATCTATTAATTGCCGCCACGCGAGTAACATGAGTTATAGAACGTGTAAACAAACTCGGTGACGCGAAGCACACATGTGTATCGTGCGGATCGTGTACATATCGTGTTTATATACCATCGTATATCGAGAATTAATCATGATTGCGCGATCTTGCCAGCTATAAACTATTGCGGAATTATTTATTCTATTAAAACACTACAAATGTGTTGACGGATTATTGAAAACCAAATGTCGGGTGACGTACAAAAATATTTATCAGCGAAGCAGGAATGTTATTAAACGGTGATAAAAGCAAGTTATAAAGGCACGCGTGCACGGCTTTATCATGTAAACTATAATACGCGCTTACTCATTTCTAATCCGTCATGAGTCAGTGAGCAAATGACGTACAAGTTTTTATAAACAGTATCAAGGGTACCGAATGTCTCCTCACAGGTTTAAATTTTATCGACGAATTTTTGATTAATTTTATTTTCCCGCAACAAAAGTAGGTACGCTGAGAAGCTTGATTATAAAATTACTTATCGTTGAAAATTAAAAGATTTCATGAATTAAGTCTGCAGAGTACGAATGGACTAGAAATTGTATTAAAATGAAAAAGTTGTAACAATCGACTTTCATTAAATTTCTGTCAAAAAAAGGATTAAATTTGAGATGTTAAAAAATATTATTTGTAATAGATATTCGCACAGTCTATATTTTTCTCTTCATTATTATATTATTATAGAGTTAATAATCATGTAAAATAATTTATTTCAAAAATAATCTAACTTCTGATGTTATATTCAAATTCTTATTCTGATATATTCCAATCTGTCTTTTATAGAAGAAGATAAATTTTTTCGCTCTCTTCGCAAAGATTCTTTGTATGCTGAGTGATAAATATAATACAGATATATGCAGAATGTGCGAATTTTTTAGCAGGATGTGACGGAGCGCTCCGTTATCGAAACGGAATAAACCGAGGCGTCACGTCACAGTAATTTCAAGGAAACAGCGGGTCGCGTTTCGAGAGAAAGAATCGTGTGTGTGTGTGTTTCCAAAGTAGAACGTACGAACCGTAAAGCGAGTCCTCAGTCCTTAAACGGCAGCGAAGCGTGGGTGAATCACAGGGACAACAACATTTGACTGGATCCGCAGGCAACAATGCCACACATTTACGCCGCAATGTTTAGCCTTGATGTTTATTAAATAATGGCGACAGACACAGTCCGCACGTCGCCGATGTTTATGCATGCACCGAGGTTTTTTTTTTTTTTTTATCGAACTCATGCAAATAATCGCCGCCGCAAAATGTCGACGTCAGCGCGCAATTAAAGCCGTCCGCGCAGCTGTGCACTCAGAAAATAACACTCCGTCGATAGTGGTGGTTTTCCTTTACAAACGTAACGCGGTGGCGTTATTTTGAAACACGTGTTTAAACGCTCGCCGATTAAATAATATTTTGTCGCGTCGACAAATCGCGCGAAAGCTTCATGAGATTTAATTTCGCGACGGTAAAATGACTTTATCCCCGTCCAGTCTTCAATTTCCTCGATTCCGCGCAATTTCACAGATTCGCGTGGCAACTCTGTTGTAACGCACCGTTGAAATTTCGCTGTTTCCCACCGTGACATTTGCCGATTCGTTTGGCACGTAACAATCTATCACAACCCACTCTGATTATATTACGGATTACAAAGCCGCGGCCCCAGAAGCCATACATCTACTTGCTGCGCTTATTGCGCGAAAAGAGACATCATTAGGAAGTCGCGATAAGAATCAGACAAGTTCGGTGTATGAGGAAAAATGTCAAGGTTTATCATCTCCGTAAAGTGGATCATCAAATAAAATTGAATGGACATGTAGATAAACGCTCTTACTCGGAATGAATAAAAGAGTTTTGCGCGGAACACTGGTCTAAGTCATTCTTTTTTTAACTTTGAAAGATAAAAAGATTCAAATCGAACAAAAGTGCTCTGAAAGTTTAAAATCATTTCCTATTGAATTCACATATAATAGTTCCTTTGGAACCTAACATGAAATAGAGCTAATCTATTATTCGTTAGAATAATACCTCTCTATTCTATCTTATAAAAGCGACCGTGAAAAAGATGTAAAATCTATCTGTCTCTTAAGTGTATCTCCTTTGTACTCTTGATAATTCCATATCAATTTACTGAATGTCACACATTCTATTCAATTTCATTTACAATCAGACAATCGTGTTCTTCAAATTTGCTTAAGGGTAAGTTTCGACCTAGATTTCGTCCAATTGGTGGTTCACCATGCAACGTGACGATTCTCACGCGGTCGTGATTTCACACGGCTCTCTTTCGCGACAGAGAGAGAGAGAGAGAGAGAGAGAGAGAGAGAGAGAGAGAGAGAGAGAGAGAGAGAGATACGGAAAATCGATTTTACGGTGCAAAAAGAAGAACCGATCCCTCGTCATTCGCGAAGCACGTGCAGCATATCGCGTGCGCGCGTTATGCACACGATCAACCTACTTACTCGGAGCGAGGATAACCGTAAATAACGGTCACTGCACTTCTTGCCGGATCGGTCGGATAAATCGCGAGAACTGGTGAGGAGGATCACGGATCCTTCGCTTGTCTCTCGCCTATATTTTCAGCAAACGGTGACACTCAAGAAAATCGGGATATAAGAGAAATACATAAACGGAACAAATAAGGATGAGTGCATTTAGTTGAAAATCAATCGGACAATCGTGTACGTGAATATCTAAAGCATTTCGAATTTACAGTAAAAAATAAGCATGGTATATACTTATATTAAGAAATGGAGTATTAAAAAAAATCAACATTCAAAAATTTACGATACAAAAAATAGATGATCCTTTTAATTTTGCGCATTTTTAAGATTTCGAAGATTAAAATCTTTAATAATAATAATTGACGTATTTCCTGCGAGGAACAAGATTCAATATTAAGAAGGAATTAAACGATCAAAAGAATATTTTTTTAAAAACGAGGAAGAAAAGTGGTAGAAAAAGGAATTGAAAAAAAATATACCGTATGAATAGATACATTTTTGAAAAGAGAGGAAACGAAAACTCGTAATAAAGAACGAGTAATAATGACGGCCTATGACAATAAAAATACCTCAAAAGCCAATACATAAACGAGAATACGTGGTAGAATTCTTGGGTTATTAATTGGCCATTTAAGATTTCGTTATATCATTTGTGTTTTAACAATTTTTTATAAACGCATTCAGGCGGAATATTTTCGTGTCGCTGATGTAACGCGGTTTGTTCGGACATGTTGTAATGCGATTATCGAGCAAATAATACCAAGGCCGATAGAAATCGCTATCGTGTACATATATATACACACACACACAAAAGTACTAGCTTTCTCTCTATTGGTTAATACCGGAGCAGGGCTTCTCTGCGACATCCGTTATATAAGACACGATCGCGCTGGTGTTAAGTTTCACAGCTGATAGATGCAAACGTAACGACTGCAAAGGAAAATAGTGCAAAAGATACCTAATTAATTAGTGTACATTAATAAAATGGAAAAAACTTTTTACTTCCATATATACATACATATATGAGACGAGTATATATATATGATTTTATTTAGATTCAATTCATTAAGTTAAAGAATTATTATCTGCCATTAATTAGATGCAGAACATCTCGCATATATGCCGAATAAACACAAGAAAAAATATATAATTAAAATAACATATAATTACAATATGATGTAATTTGTCTTTTTCTTTGCTACGGAAATAATTCCCGCAATCAACGCGTTTGTGTAGCTCCATCGGAAAACTGTCAAATGTTATTCCATGCTATTTCATCGAAGTTGCAGCAATTGCTACCATGTGAGTAAAATTACAGTTGTAATGGCTGTTAGATTATTTTAGATGATGAAAATAACTCGCACGTTTTTTTCATCAAAGATTGCTTCCGTCCAATCCATGTCGGTTTCGAATAATAGTATCACCGATCGATAGATGTAAAAATAGATCTCGCCGGTTCATCAATAAGTGACCCGTTGGCACGATGAGTGCACCCCCCAAGAACTCTATCAAATTATATTGAGAATAAGTATGTCGCAATCGGTCCGAAGAAGTCGTAGAGTTGCAAGCGTAAAAATAGAAAACATTTCCGTGTTCTATAGAACGCTATAGATACGGCATTTATTTTTATATTTCTAGCATAAAATCGAAGTTAATTTGATTCTATATATTCAGATTTACATATATAATATATATTTAATACAATGTATTTATAATTATAATCCAACATTTTATGAAAAATAATTTTGTTCATATAAGACAGCTGACATTTCAGTCTACATTAAATTTAGTTCTATGGAAAATAATTTCGTTATATACGGCTGACATTTATATAATATATAAATCACTGTTAAATTAACTTTTATTATTTCAAGTTTCCATTTTTTTTTCTCAATTGTATTGTTTAATATATATATATATATATTTGAGCTTTTTAAAAATTAATTTATGAATAATTAATTCCTTTTAAAATAAAATATAATTATTTTGTTAAAATTGTAATTAAAATAATATGTTCAAGATGTAATTTGTAGATTTGATGTCGATAGCATATTATTATATCGTCGATATTTTAATGACGTTACAACGTTACGTTTCTCTCGTTATCAGTATTCTAGAATTAGTACCGGATTGTATCTCATCAGATCTGCTTCGAAAACGAATTCTTCGGTAAGAGAGAAACTTTGGTTATTACGCGAGTAAATTGAGTGCAGGCTCGCGAGCGTCTCACGCGAGCGGGAAGTACTTCGGGCCGAGTTGAAGTTTAATTTGCCGAGTGTACGAACGCGAATCTTTAGCGAGAGCCGAGCACGCGGAAGAGTGCGACACGATGTAACCGATGTAACGGCGCGACTACTATCTCGGCTGGAGGAACAATGGATAATACGGGGAGAAGAAAGAGAGGGAACGGAAAAAAAGGGAAAGAGCATGGGATAGACGAGGAGCATTGATGCGTGTCGCGTCGACTCTTTTTCTCATTTCTTATTTCTTTTTTTTTTATGCCCCTATCTTAGCCCTGCCGTTCTCTGTTAGCTCTCTTCGTCGCGAAATGCCGGCACTCGATAAAAACTGCCGTGAGAACCGTACGATTACGACGAAAAATGATTCGCGAGATAATCGGAGAGCTCGTTTAAATCATCGAAATCATCGCTGCTCCTTCCGTGCAATCGTTCAAATAATTGGTAAACTTGATTTGCGATAAATTTTTATACATGAGCAGACTTAACAAAGCAGACAGAAGAATCAATTTTCCTTTTATAAAATAAGCCGATTTAAAAAAAAATTTTTGTGTTAGAGTACATTAAAATGCACTTCTTTTTTTAAGTTGCAAGATATATGCATCTAAAATTTGTCGAAATTATAAAGCATATATTACATTCGTTCAAAAATAGATTAAATACATAAAAATCTCAATATAGTAACAAAATTACCTAAGATATTTATCTTATGTAATATTGAGAAATTTATATTTATTCACACAATCTATATTTTTATAATTACAATATACACTTTTCATTAAATTAGCATCAGAAAAAAAGATATTTATCGAGATGTATTTTATGAGATTCTTATTGAGTTACGCATTGTTCACATACAATGCTATTTGTCTACCATTACCACGGTCATTTGTCTACATATTATAAATGATAGGCATTAAGAAGAATAATGCGGTCCATCGAGGACTGCAGATACTCGAGAAGCAGCAAGAATATTTCACGGTCATTCATGAAGATAGAATACACTCGATAACGCGACAATGACTTAATCGCTATCAATAGTCGTAATCGGATCTCGTCGTCGAGATGGGAATTTACGCTTTGTGCTTTGAAGAAGCCAGTGCGAGATTTAGAGTGCATGCACCAGATTGTTGCGAAATTCTGTTCAAAAATAGTAAATTCCACTGCTAAATGAAATTATTATTTTTCTACGGCGAATCTGTTTTAGATGCTAAGGTTCATGTTTTAGATGTCAATTAAATTTCTGCACGTTATCAAAAGCGACGCGGTAGCGTCGCGACGCCAAGTATATAAAAATTTCTTCTAGCTTTTCAAAGTTTTAATTTTACGTAAAAATCGTATTCAATATTAATAATGAAACCGAAGGTCTCAAGGTATTGATAATGTTAACTTAAAAAATGGCACTACTTTTGGATAAACGTACATACTATTTCGTTAGAGACGATCACCGAAATATACCGCAGGCTACAGTCTTGTCGAACTTTGGTTTATTTTATTTACGGCCAACGGAAGAAGCTGGCTTAATTAGTTCGCAGGCACGTGAGTCTATGTTTATCGCAGCTCTCGACGAGCATTTAGACTGCGTGGTACTATTTGTATAAGCTGCACTAAAATGTTCAATAGTTTCCTTCTAGCAAAAAGTCTGACTTTATATATTTGAACAGCGCGTGTATCGTTAAATATATCTCTTTCGATGAGCAAATAGTTACCTTAATTTAATATTGGACATCCTCACTTATGCAGGTTTAATCGAACCGTATTACATAAAAGGAAAACAAAAAAGAAATTACTTCTAAAAACAAAACGCCTTTTCCAAAGTAGCAGATCTTTATCCGGATGAAGATTACACGAATACAACAAAATTGATTTACATTTACTTAAATAATGTAATAAATAATTATGTAATATTTATATCATTAAAGAGTAAATGCAGACCTGGGCATGCGACATCTCACACGTTATTGATAAATCAAAGTACAAAAAGAAGAAACAGCATGATGTTGCTGGCACGATTATTGCCAGAAAAGCCAGATACTATTTTCGCGTTGTAACGCGTACATGCGAATTCCGCGTCTATTTCCGTGAAATATTTCACGTTCTATCGCAGAAACCGATAATAGACTGCGACACCAATGTCTGCGATTGAGAGAAGAACAAAAATGCGGAGAGAGAGAGAGAGAGAGAAAGGAAGACAGAGAGAGAGAAAGATAGTGATATGAAAAAGAAAAATAAAGAGACTAAATCGCGTCAGATCTCGCGAGTATCGATAAATATCGTCCACGCTTTCGCTTTGAGCAGGCAAAAAAAGCGCTCACGTGCGAAATACGAGGGACTGTGTGTATATAGCAAAACCGTATCCCTTCCGCTACGTTGTGCACAAATAGTGTCGATCAAACTGCAATGAAATGAAAACTGACCGTGAAGAAATGCGTTATCGCATTCTTCCGGATCGCTTACACGCAAATACAATAGAAATAAACAAAATAAGTGAATGGATTAAATAAGTAATTTAATTTGAAAGCGGAAAATGCGAAGCTAATCTTGGTGAACATCGATATACCGCGGCAATGGAAAATAGATTCACAGTAAGCGACTTGGATAATATTATTAGAATTGAGCTGATTGTGCTAACCGAATCAAGGAAGTTCAGTGAAATGGAGAAATCTAATTTGTGATTAGAGAGGAAAGTCAACAATTGCATAACCCATCAAGAAGTTACTTAATTGTAAATATATCGCACATATAAACGCTTTCTCAAAATATAATATCAATATATTATTAATAATAATACATTATTTCAAAATAATATGTAGCTTATAAAATTTAAACTATTTATTTCCATAATAATTTATCTCATCAGATCAATTTCATCCACTTTCCATGTTTTCCTGTAAATTATTTAATGGCAGAAAATACTATGGCGCGATTTAATATATTTCGAGATATATAAAATAATTGTGTCTTATTAATTATGTTAATTATTTGACAGCTCGCAAACATTACGTTCGCCATGTGAGCGCAAACGCACACATAGCTGCACGCGTGCCTATACTTGATGAACGTAGCCACGTGCGAGGCAACCGGTAATTGGATCTAGTCTAGTATCGACCGGTGGAGCATGCAAAAATAGACACTGGTCGACAACGACGATGCGTGGCTAATCGTGAATCGTCCAATGATGATGGAAGAAGCCGAGGACAGCGTCGCGATTGTTTCGTATTAATTGGTTAGACAATTTTTTTATCCTTGTTATATAATTAACCCAAATAAAAGCTTATTAAATTAACATGTACATTGCAGAAAGCATGATATAAAAAAGCACGGTTTTTCAACGAGATTTACTAAATTTGCTAGAACTATTATATAAGATTATGTAGCTAAAGGCACTTGAGCGGAAGAGAATAAAAAACGTATACATTTTTGTAAAGTTAAATTCTAGAAGCAATGAGTATTCTCCTCCAATCATAAATTCCATAATAATTTTGACGTTAAATTTGCTGATAAAATATATTTTTTGGGAGATCATTTTTACATATAGGAAATTTTCTTTTTAAAGTTAAATAAAGTTAAATAAAATTTGGCAATTAAACCTTTTAAATTAGGTATATATATTAAAGGCGAATTAAAAAATTTGCTGAATAATAAGCTGTTATTGTCTATTTTATACCATGCAGTTAACATTTTCATTTCGCTAACAGAAAAAGAAACACAAAGAAAAATAGCGAGCAATGAATAGATAATGTAGAAAGACTCGGAGTCTCGGAAATTAGCTATATATCGGAGATAAATACGGCATCGGATGTGAATATGAATATTAATCACCGGATGCTGCGCTAAGTCATATCGATCGAAGCAAATGTATTTCTGTCGTCGACCATTTAATTTGGTCGACGAAATTTGTTTGTCGCATTCGCGACGCGGTCTTAATTAATATCGCAGACGCAACGCACGGTATGTCGAGTGCAGAAAGTTGGAGCTCAACCAACCTCTCGTCTGCCGCGAGAGAAGAAGAAATGTAGCCTGTACTCCACAGTACCGGGATACTAGTAAGCGACCGGAAGTATGCCATTCACAATTACGTTCATTGTAAATGCACCTTGAATGTAATGCGGATACGTGACGAGGACTCATTGAACTTCGACTAGAAATCGTGTGAAAGTGAAACCTCGGCTCGATCACGTTCCAACGCGGTTCTTACAAGAGACAGTATACGTAGACGCGGAAAGGGGAAAGAGGGAGGAATAGGCAGACAGCAGTAAATGCAAATGTTCGAATTACCGGGGAGAGAGGGAAGGAAGATCTGCATCGAATTACAGCGTGCGGTGGAAATAGATGGACACGCGTTGCAACCTCGAAAATTTTGTTTTGCACCTTTTGCGCTGTATTTTCAGCAGCGCGTTTCATGTTATGCGTGAATCTGTGATATCGACACTTCTTTACATGTGCGCGAGAAGAACTTATTAATATCAAAACGGGAAATTGATATCATTCAACGTTAAATAACGACTCAAATATCTGAAAAGCAATTCTATACGTAGCAACAAGATCCTAAGATTATATATATTATTTAGTGTTTAAAAAAGTAATTTATAAATATATAACTCTCTTCTCTCTTCTTTCTCTCATAAGATTAAAATATATAAAAAATTTTAAAAAGAGAGAGATAGAGTAAAAAGAATTATACGAAAAATTAAAAATTTCTCAAAAGACAAAATTATGAATTGCAGAGTAAGATAAACCAAATCTTTTTTTTTTTTTTTTTTTTTTTTACAAATATCTTTGCATTGATTATAAAATATTTGATTTCTTAATTTCACACTGCAGCTATAATCGTAGTAATATATTAAGACATCAATTTTTATCAACGCATATAATTGGAAGTTAATTATTACTATCAACTTTGATATGCAGGAAAACACAAAAACCATGAAAATCGGACGAAATAAAGTATTAAGCTCGCCGACACAAAGACGTTTCTACGATTCTATCTCGTTTTACGTCATCGTGAGTGTACCACATTATCCTAGCCGACGTACACATATTGTAACGACAAGGTCTTATCCAACCTGAGAAAAGGTGATGGACATCGAGATACATCGCAAGACAACGATGCGCGCGATGCACGCCGTAATTGCACGTAGAGATATTACTGGTGTATATACTATATCTCGATGCCAGGAACGATGTAATAGCGGTGGGCGCGATAGTGTCCCTATGATTAATGCCCGCCTGAATTAGAAACGAGCGCGCGCGAGTCTCGTTTCGACATCGAAGCCACGCCGTACGAAGACGCATCTGCACGCGATCGTGGATGATCGTAACAGGATTTGACAAGGAAATGATTTATGATTACAGATATAAAAAAGCGCGTGAAAACACGAGAGATGCAAAACGAGAGATAGATATCTGTTTCTCGACGAAGACGAGCTACGATTGAATGTGATGATATAAGAGCGTAACGGAGATCTATAAATTTAAATAAACATCTATAAATTAACGTTATAAAAAATAAAAAGAAGTATTTAAAAAATTGTGATTGTTAGAAAGCCATCGATAATTTCAAAGTAAGCGACCGAAATTATATCTGTCAATTAGTTTTAAGAAAATGTTTACTTAATATAATTTTAATCTGTGCCAGTTTATATTTAAATGTATTTATTATTAAAAATAATAACTGCAGAAAAATTGTAAAAAAGAGAGAAAATGTAATATTTAATTGAAATTTTGCTCGAAAAGTTTTCACTTAAAATTTAGTTAAGAAGAAACATGCGGTTCCTGGATCATGCATCTGTATCTATGCAGATAAGTTATTTCTAGCATGCATTATTCACATAGTGCCTCATTTTAAAGTTAAAATATCAACTAGAATTTCAAATAAAAATTCAATTTTGACAGTAAACTTTAAAATAATAATAGAATTGTTCGTACGCACTTCTATGACGTAATACAAAAATTAAGTAATTATATAGAATATCATATCTTCCGCGAGTGAACGAATGAAACAACAAACGTACTCATCGAAAATTAGATCTATTCTCACGTTAAATAACGCTCCAACGCGTTTCTCATTGTTCTCAGATAATAGAAAAGCCAGTGACAAATTTGCCTGGCGATGTTAATGCGATGCAATCGCACACGGGTGCATCTAACCATGCACAGGTCTATTTTTATGCGAATGCAATTTCCTTAGCGTCGCGCAGCGAGTTTATTTTGCAGCGCGCGTTGGAAGACGAGATCGGAGCGTAATAAATTTATGAATGAAAAGGTATTTTTAATTCACAGCCGCCGTTGTAACGATTTTCTACGAGGGTAATCCGTAAAGCCGTGGAGAGATACACTTGAGAAGGCTTCTCAGGTTTTTTTATTACTGCATTATCGATGCCACCTTATATAAGTGAATCCAACGTGAAAAAAATGTTCTACATAATATGCTCTACTAAAATTATATCTCAATATGTATAAGCAAAATATAATTATGTGTAAAACCAATATTAAGATTCTAAAAAATGAAGAGATAACAGAAAGCTGTACATATATATATATATTTTTTTAAATATAGTAGTTTAAACATAAACAGCTTTATATTATAAATCGTTGAAAATTAGAAACTTTTGACGTTAAATTTTCAGAGAAATGTAAATAGATTATAAAATTTATTCTTCTATCACACACAATAGCAAGTAAGCTTTATTTTAATTAAAATTCTCTACTTGATTTTATTGTATTATATATTAAGAAATTTAATTGTAAAAATTGTTTTTAACATTATAAACACACATGACCTTAATTAATTAAACTTTAAGGGAAAATTAAAGATATTTACTCGCTTTTTCGTTGCACTCTGTTATCTATTAAAAATTTCAATCAAAAAGTATTAAACCATTTACTTAATTTATAATGCTCTTAAATTACGGCTTATACTCTTATCATATCTTCTATATAGTGGTCTTCGCCATAATGGATGAAGCAATATTAATAATGAGCCTTGCAGCACGGAAATGCTGTCGGTCGACTGATTGAAAATTTATTTCAATATGGAATTGCAGCAATCATGTCGCGCGATCTCACGGTGGCGTATAATAAATCTTTCCTTATGTGAGAATCCGCGAGTGAATATTACAGTAAGTATATCGATCATACGATGCAGAGCACCTGTGTTCGCGTTGCACTTCGTGACGATGGCAACAGCATGATTCATCGACGTTGTAGGCATCGATGCCATTATCCTTATCGGGGCGTTTTACGTGAGATAATACTTGTTCGATGGCTGAGTAAACAACGATGCGATGTCGCGAGTACGTTAGCCTGGGAAGAGAGCGAGAGACATATTTAGCGTTTTAACCGTAGATTTACATAAGTTTCCCCGGCTTAATCGACCGATTGATTCAATCTAAAATTACATACGAGTGTGAATAGTATTCTCGATTACGCGATTAAATCATCACATACGGATATTAATCGATAATTGCACTTAGCGATTATTTACGAGATGCTATTGTCGGCTTAAAAGAGATTGCTTCGCATTAATAGAATTAATATCCTATAAAATGATATTATCAGAAGACAGAAACTTTCCTTGACATAATCTATTTTCTTCGTCAATAAGAAGATTAATCTCATTTTTAAGTACTGAAAGTTACAGTTAAGTTTGGAAAAGATAATCAACTAATAGGAATTTATATTTATCTGTTTGTCTTTCAAATGTATGTAAATATAATGCATTTTACTAAACAAGGATATTTTAGTCAATTACAAGCTGTTACAAGCACAATATTTAATATAAAAGATTACAAAACTGTGATAAGAGAAGGATCGATTTCAGATTGCAAGAGATGAGATTTCTTCCGAATAAAAATTGTGAACCGATGGCCGATTTCATTAATCTCCCTTAAATTCTCGTTAAGGAGGGTAGGATTCGATTTTTAATAGCTCGTTAAAGCGGCTTCAACAATCGTCAGTGCAGACGTTGATGAAACGGTCGTTATCTGCTTGAGAAAACTTGATGAATCCGGCCATAAGTCTTGCAAAATGCACTCGTATAATCTACGAAACATCGAAAGATATTATTTACGTCCAAGTTCGTTAAGTATGAGAAGTGAGAAAATTATTATTCTTCAGAATATCCTCAAGATTCGACTTTTCTAATTATACCTATACATTATATAGATTTTTTAGAAACTATTGAAAATTGATTTTTTGTGAAATTGAACTTTAAGAATGACGAAAAAATGTTTTTAATTTCATATAGTCTATCATTCGTTTCACTAATGTTAATAAATTTTTATATTACATTTAATTAATTTTCTATCTATTTTAAACCATAATATGAATTATATGTACTTCTATAACTGATATAATATATTTACCGTAAATAAAAAGAAAAAAATTCGATTAAATGTTAGAAATAATTAATGCTAATAAAATTTCTCTCTGCTGCCTTAATAATATATACATACTTTAAGTTTTATATTTTCGAAAAATTTTTAATATTATTTAATCTTCTCGAATCATAATTTACAGTGTAGTTATCTAACATTTAATGCTAGAAATTACTTGATTCTTCTTTGAGATGCAAACAAAATGTTCGATAGACTTGTCAATTATGAGAGATATTACAGCTAGATAAATCTCTGATGCTAAATCATCGGAAGTTGCGAATAACGCGATATCTGTCTGAATAAGAGCTTTGCTTCCGTTCGTTCGACAGTTCTTCAATCATCTTGTAAAATGGAATGAAAAAATGGTACGCGCGCGTCGAATCTTTTTATCGCGCCTCTTTCTGATCCATTATTTCTTTTCCATCCGTTTGCCATTTTCTCAATCTCATTCAGGTTGAGAATAAAAGTCGCTGAATGAATGCTACATCGCCCTACAACGCATTTTGCAGTTACTGGCAGCAAAGATATAGTAACGCAATTTTGCGGGCATCGTTACGCAGCGATGAGGAGCAATAAAACGCCGGTACATAAACCGCGATAATAGTAATAAAGGGAAACAATATAAAGGACGTGTTAGGCGAGCGTCACAATACAATACATCTCGCAACGAATATATGGGTTAATTAATGTCTATTGTAAATATCTATTTAAATATCTCCGCGCTCTAAAGCGAAGCAGTGGCGCACTTAATTCGTATCCGTTACGTTCGTTACGCCGCGGATATTACACGCTACGATTAGTGTTATTATCTCATTTTATTATCACCGGCATTACGATACACGATTACAATTAATAGACAGTTTCGCTGTTAACGAGGCGGGTGCTCTCGCGCGACTACTTTAGCGCGTTTAATCTTTCTCTCTCTCTCTCTTTCTTTCTCTCTCGTGAGATACTAATTTGATACGCATTAATTATCTTTCGGTCCTTTACGCCGATAATGGAACTCGCGCTGTTTGCTCGGATGGAGCATTCTTCTTGTTTTTACTTGCGCGATCAGTTCCCCAGTTTTCACTTTCCCCTTGACTTAACCGATTGAGAAGGAGAGAAGGGAAAGGCAGACGGCCATTATAATGGACGTTTATCGTTAAAAGCGATTTCCATTAACTGCAGCTCAAAGTACCGACCGACCGAAACGGTCGACCCGCTGGGAAAAGTGGACGTCTATTGAAAACTTTCGTACACTGCTCGCTCTCACATGTTTTTGTGCAAATCTCGTCGATCATACCAATGAAAGTGCTAGAGGTATGCGTCCTTTGATGTAGTCTCTTCCCCCCGATATTGCAGAAAAAGGTTGATAAAACGAAAGCAAGTAAGCATAAATAACGTAGACACCTTAAATGTCACTTCTCTCTTATGCTTTTAAAGAAAACACGACATATCGCGGCGGAATATGAGCTCGGGAGAAATATTTGATAAAAAAGTATGCGCACTTCTCTCTCTCGAAGCAAAATATCTTCGCAAAATTTTATTCTGAGAAATATTTTGAATTTAAATATTCATTATTCAATTTCTTTTTATAGGAATAAATTTTAATGGCATGCTATTTGAGAAATATGAAATTATATATATTTCGTTTAATAAAAAATTGATGGTGACTGTATATAATCGATTGTGTAGGTTTTTAAATTTTACATATATTGAATATTTTAATTACCCGAGTCATGTGTGCGTGTATATTATAAATTTATAATATAATTTATTAAATATTCGATATGTGCTACTTTGCATACGTCATTTGACAAATTTCTCGTATATTTTTATTCAGAATATTCAATATTACGTGTTGAATATTAATTATTTTGTCTTGTACTTGTGTAAAAAAAGTCTGTGAAATTCATAAGCAATGAATAAAATATGAGAAGAATAATAATGATAATAGTGAGAGACAATAAAGTTAAAAATAATGCTTATAACGAATGCTTTGGATTTTTAATGTTTAACAATAATGACAGCTTATTAAATTTTATAAGAATAGCAATAAAAAAACGAATATGATCTTTATGTTCTCAATATTCATAATCATAATCATTACAAGATGATTATAAGATGACGTAACATGACCATTTTTATTGCTATCGCGAGCTATCATTTATTATTCAAATTAATTATTATTATTTTTATTTATTTTCATAATTTTAATATTCACATATAATAATGCAATTGAGGAAGAAATCTGCAAACTGCAATTCCTACGAAATATTGCATTATTTCGCAATAAAATAATAAAATACATTTGTAAGTTTCATCATGGGTTCATCTCGGAAAAATATTCACATTGCAAGAGTGCCAAATTCAGTCCGGATTCCGGATGTGACGTAAAACGGAATAAAAGTCGCCTTAACGGTGTGTATACCCGTCGGATTACTTTTCTCTGATAAGAAAGTCGAAGGTCACGATCGATTTTCGAATCCTGTCGGATGGACTCGCGAAATAGGTCTTGGCATTCGGTCTTGTTTGATTTTCTCACGGATCGTAGGATCCGCATTCAAGACCGCGACAGAGCGCGAGATGGAAAACGCGAGGTAAAGGCGAATTTGCACGGTTCACTTTTGACGATGATCTCGAATGAAATGTTCAAAGCGGATAAAAGACGAACAAATGTTTCCGCAAAAATAATCAGCGGCGTTAAAAGAATTCAAAATATATACTTCCGTTCGCACACTTTAAACATTCAGTATAGATCCGGGATAGAATATGTAAACATATGTGTCATTCTGAAAAATTCTGAAAATTTCAAATTATTTTGCGTGAATAATAATTATTATTTTTAACTTTTATTTCTAATTAATTTTTTTATAATAATATTTGACTAATAATATTTGTCTCGCAGTATCTACGTGAATAATATAGATTCTGATTTTTAAAGTACTACTTCTAATTCAATTATGGTAACATGTGAGCAATTGAACATAGAAATATTTGATGTTTATCATGCTATTTATCGCGTTCATAATTATTACTAAATTAATTCATTATCTGAATAACCTATTATCTCACATACTTATTACAAAATATAATAATTATTATTACTAATCATTAAACCATAAAACATCAAATCATTTTAAATTATTCTCATTAGAGCTCTTAATTGACTTGATTTCTCATTAGAATTTCTAATTTGAAGACTCTTAACATGAATTGTATAATTAACAATAATATTATTTCTATATTATGTTTATTCTTATATCTATTATAAAAAGTGATTTATTTTAAACCCATTTCTGCTAACGATTTAACACGCATGCACGTGGAAAATTGGATGCACCTGGCGTACATTATACGGCTCGATCTCAAGTGACATAAGATGCTTATGGCAAGATGGAAAAAGAGCCGATGCTTATATTATACATCAAAGTTTCAAATGAACAAAGTTAAATATATCTATATTCTTCTTTGCCATTGTATCCATTATGTAAATCTAAATATCCACAGATCAGATATGTATATTAGGTATTTTTAAAACTACATCAGATTTAAATAACATTATGTATTTCTCCATTACACGAATTACATTCCGATGAACAAGTGTGACGATAAATTGTTTCAGTACGTATCTCTCTTGCAAACTATATAAAATGTTCAGTTAGTAATCATTTATTATTATTATTCAGTGATAATGGTAACGGTAATTTATCATAATCACAGAAACGCTCAAAGACAATAGAAAAATTTGTACTTTATTTTCTCTTATTTTATTACTAATTCGATGAAGGAAGTCAGAAATTTTTCAAAATTTTACACGAGAAGCATGAGAAACTTTTTCACGTATGTATGATATCGAATGTATTTTTCATCCAGCAAAATGATAGACTTCAACCGTGTTGGTTTCTGGTATAAAGAAAACGTTTCTAAATCACGATTCAATTTCGCGGAAACATGAATTTCCACGATTCAATTGCCAAATACCTTGTTTATCTCGGCTGCATGCCAAGATCTCGTGCGCTTTCGTCGATTTGCGTATGTATCTGCGATCATCATACAGTCTGATTTCTCTTTTGAACATCGGTTTCCCTTCATCGCAATACGCGCTTTCCCATAAAATAGAGAGCGATTTCTGAACAAACGTCACACAATCCTTCGCGACTACAATAATAAAAAAACGCGATGTGAAGGGTTGCACATCTTCATGGTTCCGCAAGCAATCAAAAGATGTTAACTCTTCCGAATAAAATTTTCAATTCTAAAGAGCACTTCTTATATATTATTATATTTATATTCTAGTTTTAAAAAACTATATGCTCAAAAAGCAAGAAATTATTTGTTGAAAATATTGTAAAACAATATTATATATTAATCGAAACACACTTATTGTTTCGTTAAACTCGAAAGAATTTTTAGAAAATATGTTTGTTTTTGTTTTATATACAATATATAATTTAATCAAAATATTTCTGGACAAATCACTCTGCAGATCTGATTGATGCAATTAGCATCTAATATTTAAGCTTTATTAGTTTATTTGTAAATCAGGGATCAGATGAATCGCGATACCGATCATTGCGAAACGCAGGTCACGCACTCGATGACTGCAAAGCAGGCATTATCCTCGACCGGGACCGGCGTTCCTTTCCTCTGTGCCATTCGGTGTTCCTCTTTCCATTTGCCATTCGGCAAGAATTGTCGCTTCGTGGTTTTAAAGCCGTTAGTATAGAGGTTCTCAAATTGTTCGATCTCACATCTTTTTTGACACTCTAACTTTTACATCGCGACTAAATTTTTAATTTTCTGTCGAATTTCATTAGACACAATCATTACAATTAAGAAAGAATTTTATTTATTATAATCAAATTTTCAAAAAATAAATTGTTTCTCTGCAAATTACTTGAGACATAAATATATACAATAGATTTTTTTTCAATGTATATTTTATGTATCGTGCTCGAACATTTTTCAAATTTTTAAGTGAGAGAAAAGTGAACATATCTTAAATAAAATTTTTTCAATTTTCTTTTATTTTTTTAACATCTTTATTTCACATCTGTGCAGCGTCCAGTTTGGGAACCAATGTGTTGTTAGGTGAAAGATCACAATGCGAAGCCGCCGGTCGAACGAGCGAGCGAGCGAATGGTCGAGTGACTCAGAGTTCGAGTATCCGTGGCACAGAAACTCGTGACGGCCATTGTGATCACCTTTCTTTCATCGAGCTTTACAATCTATTCGTGGAATTCCTAATATCGACCGTGACGTATGAGAGTTCACCGTTATGACATTAGAAATGAGACAATCTCGTCGTCGATGCAGTTTATGCGGGATCGTTGCGAGATTACATTCGATTAATGCTCAGGGATATTGTGCGCGATCGTTGTGACCAATTTAGAATAGTATTAGCTAAGGAGGAATGAACAAGGAAAATCTCTATAAGTAAAATTTACTCGAAATTCTTTAAACTGATACATCTGCCTCTGTATACATCTTTTCCGAATCATTGAATAGCAATTCGAATTTTTTGGAACTTCCTATGTAGAGAGATTTTTCTTCTGTATTCTTGTTACATAAGGTATTCTCGAAAGTATTTTCCATCTCGACCTAAATAACGACCCTGATCTTAGAAAAGGGAGAACGATAAGAATAATGATAGTGGATCTTCTCGAACGTCATTCCTCGCGTTCGAGCTCCGGTGTGTTTTTCTCTACACACACGCAGATTACGTTTGACCTAAATACAGAATTGTACCTGTCTTGCCGTCGGAAGTACTGTGCAGCGATATCGCTATCAGGGAGATGTCGTCGTGACGATACAAAAGACAGGGATATCGATAACGTTACTGTCAGACTATTCACTCATTGTCAATAACGTGAGTGCCACTTCCATTTTTACCGGCTTTTTCGGTATGCGTATCGCAAACGTCTAGAACAATAACCTCGCCAACACAGACTCGATATAGCAATCATCGTATGAAAGAGCCATACAGAATATAAATACGTGTCAAGGATATATAGCAACATAAAAAAAGGATCGATCTCTCTAATATATGTACATGAAATTATAATTCAGAGCAAACCGAAAAATTGATATATAAATCGTTATCTGTATTTAATAGATTTTAGACAAATTATGGATTTGATTTACTCTGCATATAAATATTTATATACCTATAGTATTATGAGAAATAACAAATGTATTTATCGATAAATAAAACATTTAAAAAAAATCATTAGCAAGAACACATTTGAAATATATAGAGAAAAGAATTGCAGAGATTCTTTTAGAAAAGAGAATTAATTCATATCTGCTTCATGTCATATCACATACTTTAAAAGAGAGAAATTTTGACATTAAGAAGTTCGCACAAATTTCTATCTAAATTATTTCACAAAAATTCTACCATGCCATGATTTTTTTCGCAACAATGCTTTCGAAAACGATCGATATAAAGTCCATAGGCTAACAGCGTTTGATGCAGCCTTATAGGAATAATTTCGGTTAATAGAAATACCGTGGATTTTAAAGCGCATAGTCTGAAAGCTACAAATTGACTGGTGTGAAAATCGTAGATAGAGATAGGACCTTGTCCCCCGACGCTCGTATATTTCTCGACAAAGTGCAACGATCATTTCGCGTCGGACTTATTTATCGAAGAATTTTGTGATTATAGGAAAGAAGAAAGAATATGATCGGATAAAATAATTTTTATAGAAATATTCTTTCGTTTTACTTTTTGGGGATACTGGATGTTTTTTTTATTTATTCATACTAGAGCAGCGTTTGCGCTATACATTTATTTGTTGCGGCTGCAAATGGGATGATAACGTATAATAGTAATAGTAACACAAAATAATAATTTTACTATTATTATTATTTATACAATTTATTAATATAATAATTTAATATAATATAAATATAACGATTGTATCGCTATACAATCGAATAATATTTACATTACATTAATTGAGAAATAATGAGAGAGTCAGAGATGGGACACAATACTAAGTTAAAAATAATATCCAACATAGAAATATAGTAAGAAAGGAAAAATATAATAAAAAAAGGAATTATATAGGATATCCCTATATCGCGACATTTACGTTACGTCACACCAGCAAGATTAAATTTTCATTTTTGTAATTTTTATTTCTGTTTCATCGATTTTCTTTCATTAAACTTCGTTTATCAAAAGGCAATAGCGAGATTCTTCGGCATTGCAGACTGGCGCCTCAAAAACAGGTAAAACACGTAAACAGGTTCTTCGTTGATTTACACGCAATGCCGTGAAAACGCGAACGGCTGGTCGTTAGTCAGACATCTCCGAATTCGATGCGACTATTCCCTGAAACGATTGCCTCTAAAAATACTTCACGTTCAAATGGTTCGTTATATGAGCTGCGAGAAAAAAAATTTCCGACCAGATAACAGATAGTTTGATCTATTTGCTAATAGTTTCCACTTGCCTGTCAGTCTATTAATTCTTAAATAGATCGTATATATTTCTATAGATCTTTATTCTTTTATTTTTATCGCACCTCTCTTCTCAATCAGATTTATTTTAGGTAACAGTGATATTTTTAATTGTGCATTATAATTGTATGTTAATAATTAATTAGATTTTTATTCCTTAATTTAAATCTATAAATAACTACCTTATTTACTACATTACTTTTTCAGTTTTTTATTTTACGCATAGAAATTCTCAAAAATGTCAGATGTGAAGTGTCACACATTCCGTTGCATACGTCATGCAAATCGAAATTAAAGTATGTCATTTCAAGTGTAAGTAAATGTTACGTATCACGTGTCACCTTAGAATACGCGTATTCTCGACACCTTAGTTAAGTTGAGTGTACGAGCTAGGGGATATTACAAAAGCCAAACAAACAGCTGACTTTTATTTTGACGTTGACACGGGATATATGATGTGAGAGCCGTTCCGTCAAATTGAACGTTATGTAACGGATCATCGATCATGATTGCGCGAACAAGTCGTCTTTTTCTCTAAAAGTTTCGAAAAAGAATAAATATGTATGACCCATTTTCAGAATCTTGCTCTATGTTGTTTGGGCATTATTTTTAGTGTGGAGAGTTTTTAATTGCATTATATATATATATATATATATATATATATATATATTGTTACTCTATACTTTATGTATTAAAATAATTGAATTATTAAATTTTTTTGAAATTTATATTATTTAATTTTTTATTATTTGTTATTAGATATTATTATAAGTTTGAAAAGTTTTATTCGTTATATACCTAGATTTATTAGAATTTACATTATATCAGAGGAAATAACAGTATTTGACAAAATAATTTAAAAATACAAATTGCGTGAATTTAATAAAAGTCTGCAATCCAACTTCGAAGCTGTGGCACATTAAAGTCCAATTCTAATACGGTAAAAAATTTTCATTGAAATTAAATTTATACATCATTTATTCTTTATACATATTTGCTACTCGTTAGCTTTTTATGATACACATTTCCTGCAGAAAAACGTGTTTAGTTTTCCAAAACTAACGCGTCATTTTCTTTCACGAGAAATTCTGACCATTTTACCGTTTCACAATACTCGAATACGAGAATAATCGCGAAAAAAAATATGTAAAGGTTAAACGAAGCCATGAAATAAATATTCGGTGTGCGGTATTTAAAACGCATGTGTATGCTATTTTGCAAAACGTTCGGCGAAAATTCTGGTCCATAATTAACATTCTGCTAACGACGGACTTTGTCCTCCTTTTCTCTCCTGCTATTTGTCGAAGCATAAATTATATCGTTGTCGAGGAAATGAACGATGACAGGGTTATTGCTGTCAGAATTTTGCCGCCATGGCGAATGACAATTGCCAGATACGCTTTCGCTTTATCTCGTGATAATATTAATATTGATATGTTTAAAGTGATAGTTTTTTATAAACGTTACTTTGTTTTTTTATTTGATATTAGATTTTTACAATATTATTGCTAGTAAAACAGCAGTTGCAACAATATGGCTTGAAATAAACAGATAAGTTGTATATATTTTAATTAAGTCCCATGTTTTTTTAAGTAATTAGTAAAAATATAATGTAATGTATACATATATATATATATATAGCATGCTTATCTCAAAATATAAAAAAATTTATATATATATATGTATATATATTAATTTTTTTTATATTTTGAGATAAGCATGCTATATTCGACAGAAATCATAAAAAATGCAGATTTTAAATTTTATGTGATGAAGTTTTGATATTGATTTTTAATGATATTGATATATTATTATTTGCAACAATGTATGTTTATACGTGTTTCTGTTAATTAAAAATTTATCTTGTACATTCA
The DNA here is from genome assembly GCA_949152495.1 of Lasius fuliginosus. Lineage (NCBI taxonomy): Eukaryota > Metazoa > Arthropoda > Insecta > Hymenoptera > Formicidae > Lasius > Lasius fuliginosus. Next base: position 11,029,131 of record OX424452.1, on the reverse strand, counting down.
TTTACACCATCAATTTATGCTGTGTGTGTTTGTGTGTTTTATAATTCGATAATTACCCATTTTTTATAATTGTTATATTTTTTGATCGATCTTAAAAATATCCTGAAAAGTGTTACAAGAAGTTCATTTGTTTTAATTTGAGTCATTTATCAAATAAATACGGTGAGACTACGATTTGATGACAATCACAGATGGGTTTTCAGTCAAAGAGTATTAGTCCAAGCCGTGAATCTCTCATTTTATCGAATGGCTATTGAAATGCCGATACTGATACCCTTTTTTCGTAGCTTTTGGAATTTGGCCAAAAGCTCCCGATATTAGAAACTTTATCATAGATTTAGTTTCTCCACAAAGGACAAAGCAGCCATTTGTCGAATAGAAACTTTTCGCTTCCACGCTTACCACGTATCGACTATTAGCGTTTGAAAAACTTTTTTCATTATTTCGCCATTCTTTTGAAGGAATGCGGTCTTTTGACCGATGGTAACTACACCGCGTCTGACATATCACGAAATCATCGAATATATTATACGTTTTGGGACGATAATTTCCGTAATTAATAATTATAAATTAATTCCGTAACTTAACTCCGATTAATAATTTCCGTAATTTAACTTAGAACTTGATTCACGACGGATGCAAGTGGATCGTCGGATTGTTGTAGAAATTATTTAATGGCTAATGTGAGAGATTGATAGCATCTCGCTGACCGTACTGAAAACGCCACGCATACGATCACTTGACTGACACAGCATCTGTCAAGCGCGTCCGTGATATGGGAACAATCAATATCTAGTTATCAGATGCGCAACAAAGAAGACAGTGGAACATTCCTATCGTCTAATCTGATGCATTTGTAAACAGTAGTGTGATATTATTTTTTGCCTACGGTGTTTTATGAAAACTAATGTAGAAGATAAAAGAAAAATTTTTAATTAAATTATATATAGAATAAATTGATTATTTTTGATTTTTTTTAAATTTATCACATTTTGTGCTTAATAGATTACATTTTATAAAAGTTTATATTTCTCAATCTTTATTTAGCTATACAAAATAATATATTATTATATATTAAACAACCGCTAATTAAATAATTAAATTTTGATTAATATTTATAATATAGAAAAGTCTCTAAATTTAGCAATCTACTTTCATTTTTTTTTTTGTTTAACCTGTATGCAATTGTTCGAAACTTCGTGATGCATTTTTTTGCAAAATAGAACGTGTGCTCGAATCGCACGAGTGCATTCTCTCTGTTTGGAAGTAGTTATTTAAGTAAAATGCCGGTCGTAAAATCTTTTCGCAGAGAATGCCGTGCAGTGATGTATTTACATCTCCTGCGAAGAATGAGCCAAGTCGGAATCGCTCACGGAGAGACCACTAAGCGAGAGCATCTTTCTCGTAAACTCTTAAAGCGATTTTATACGGTTTACTCTCAATTATCGTCGTGAATGAATCTGCCGATTGAATACATTCGATTAACAAACCCGAATTTTAGAATCGTAGTATTAAAAATGAATCAAATAATGCTACACTCAGATGCAATTTTGAAACATTTATGAATTCTTGGAAAGACTAAAATGAGAAATAAAAAAAGTTTTTAACTTTTGATTGATTTTTTAAAATAAATAAAATAGATTTGTGTTGTGTAGGTATTTATATTATAAAAATAAAGATTTTATTAGATTAAAAAAAAAAAACTGTTTACTTCAGCATGTTATTTTTTCACGCACATATATAGTACTATCGAGTATTAAATCAATATCGGTATCTATAAAGATCGATATATATTCGGTATGCGAGAGTGTTTCTTGTTTCGCGAGCGAAACTACGCGCCGGTATTTCAAGCGTCGCTCACCTTTAATTAGCACCGTCAGGCGAACCTGGTATTTACTTCTCAGCGAGGAGAAACATGCAAATCTGCGTACCTTCGTTATCGTCCGCGGAATGATCTCACGACGAGGTGCATCGTCGTCCGGTTCGGCGCGGTCAGCTGCACGAGCACGGCGCGGCTAAGATATCCAATTTTAGCGCGACTCTCTCGGCGCAAGTCAGTGTCAGATAGCGCGCGCGCACACACACACTCGCGTTGAAATAACTCGCGCGATGCGTACCGACTGGCTCGAGCTGCCCTCACGATCCGAGGATGTAACACACGCTCGAAGGATGCTGTTGCTCTCACACTCTCTCGTTTCTACCCCTCCGCACACACGCGCGGCGTCCGTTTTTTCCTTCCTCCGTTCGATATCGAAAGTTGCATCACTTCTCGCGAGCACCGCCGAACGACAAGAGATATCGGAGCGGAACTGGAATGTATTCTTTACGCGAGTGTCTATCGTAACATCAGCGAACGTGCGTGTCCATTTCTTCCGAAGCGGGAGTTAAAGATGCTTGCTCGCGCGCGCATGGACACATACACGACACACGCATACGCACACACACACGTATAAACGAAACGAACCGCGCGAATGCCAAGCGGCGACTACTCCGATTTCTTCGGCACGCACGGCGAAAGGGGGGAAGCGCTCGACGAGGGGTGACGAAGAGACCCGAAAATACTCGACGGACTCGCGTCACCTGATCGCGGTCGGTCGCGCGCGCGCGCACATGTGTCTCTCTTCCTTCCTTTCCTAATCCTCCTATTTTTCTCTCTCTCTCCCTCTCCCTCTTCCTCTCCCTCCCCCCCTCTCCCCCCCCCCCGGCCCGCTACCTTCACCGCACGTAGTAAGGCACGTTCTCTGGAATCTTCTGCGCACAACCACGTGTCACTCTCGAATCCGACCGTCGTGATCGTTCAACTTTAACGCGACGTGAACGTTCAACTTTATCGAGCACGGATAGTCCGTTCCCGCGCCCGATTATTAAAGGGACACTGGAAGAAAACAAGAGCGAGGCGAAGACGCGACGGGATGCACGGACCTCGGGCATCTGAGCGCCGATGCGCGACCTGGTCTCACGCGAGCGATCCTCTCGCGCTCGTTTCCGTCGGCGCCAACGCGCACTGCCAATCGCTCCGCGCCCTAGTCTCCCACTCTAACCGGTCATGGTCCAATGACGGAGCACGGACAGACAAATACCTATGTGTGGCGCGAGTATGCGAGTATCCCGATAACGCATCGTCCAGGCGTCGCGTCGCGTCGCGTCGCTTTGCTTTCTTCCGTCGAGACGAGCCCGAGCCCCTCGCGCTTCTCTACCTGTCCCTTTCCCGCTTTCTGGCCGGGATCTCGAGATTTGAAAGTAAGCGTGCACGGATCCGGCACACGGCGCGATTTATCACGAGGAACCGAATGCGCGATATCGTGCACAAGCGTGAATGCCCCGTTAACGAGTCAAACGCGAAGGGGGTCAAACGTGAAGGGTCCAACCGTTGCGCTTTCTAAAAATTAGCGCGGCTCCTATGACAGGCGGGCGTGCCGAGGGAATTTATCAATCAGCGCCGTTTTCGATGCGCAAAACACGACGGAATATAAGCCGAGGCTAGCAACTTGAATTAAAGTTCTCTTTAACGAAGAGAAGGGATATTCGTGGCCTTTAATTTAGAAACTGTAAGAAACGAGAAGTTGCAAAAATACTAATAGATAACGAATCTTTTCGATTGTTTAATTTTAGATGGATGGACATTTTTGAGGTTTACTTACGAAAATATTCAATGCTGGGGAATTTAACGAGATATAAACTTTAACGAGTTCAATCAAATATTTACTAAAGAAAAATGGATTTGAAGTAGGTCAAAGAATAGCGGTAGCTCGAGAACCTTTTGTAAAATAAAACTTAAAATTTTGTTTATTTACAGCGGCCGGTATTCTTTTTAATAAAAGGCTATTGTGGTCCAAACTATTATAATTAAAAAGAACACTGCACTTTTCAACAATTTATAAGAAATTGACAGAAATTGTCAAACGATGTTTAAACAGTTGATGGCCATATTTATAATCTCTGATTAACTCCAACGTTAGAACCTAATTGATTATTTGTCTCTTATTAGAATCAGAACTTAAGCGAGACAAGAAATTCGTAAAAAAAAGGGGATTAAATATAATGAACTGATGAAACCTGCTTTTAACAGACTAACGATCGCTTTTTGAAATACTTTGTCTAATTATTTCAGCCTTAATTATTATATGTATATAATGCCGCTATTACGGCTAGCTATATCGTAAATCATGAAATAAGTATCGCGAGCAATGTGTGTGTTAATTAGCAGGCAAGAGTTTCAGCTCTTGTGTAAAAATACAGATTGTCAAATTTATTTCAAGCGATTCGAATTGGAATCGTAAACCGAACAAATCGAACGGTTCCGATAATCGTAATCGACAACCCGGAGTACCGAAATGTTTCCCTCTTTGTGTTCATTACGTTTGCAAGCAAACAGAGCCTTTACAGTCAAGGGATACGCGTATCGAGCTTGGATGCGTCTTACTTAAACGGATTAACCGGATTAGCGTTGCTTGTACTCGCGTGACGGTGAACGTTATTGGATGCATTTACCGCGCGCGTTATTGTACGGATTCCTTGCATTAAGACCGGATAGCGCATGTCACGCGGATAAAGAGTATTAGTGGCTCTCGTGACCCAGCCCGCGAGATTCCCGTTAAGGAAGCATTAAGCGATTCCCATCGGGTCGCGCATCGGAAACGCGACCGCTCGGCTTCCGCAATTAAGCGCAATTATGCGCCCGATCCAATTATCAGTCCGCATTATTCTCCGCTCTACACAGTGTTGGAATACTCCGAGCATTTATCCGATAACCATCTCTTCGCGCGGAAAATTTTATCGCTTCTCCCTCTAACACTGATGTGTCATTTCATTATTTGCAGTTTCTCTTCGCGGCAAAAAATTAATCTCACGTAGAATAGAAAAAGAAATATTTAACTTTGGATTAAGCACGATGAGGAAAAATTATTACCGCAACAATTTTACAAAATATTCCTCTTGATAACGGAAAGATTCAGCTGGAGTTTCGTGCTTGAAAAGGATTAAATCGCGATCGCGCGATTGGGAGTATCGGAATTGCGATATCCGTCTCTTCGGCAAATTCGATACACTGGAAAGTATCAGGCACTCCGGAACGGCGATATCCTAGTCCGGTTACTTGTGCGCGGTCGCGTGGCAGAGCACGTGAATGTGGGTTAGAATGCGGTAGGGTAACCAAGCCACGACGAGCATAAGCAGGCAGGCGAACGGGCAGACGAGCAAGCAAGCAAGCAGCTGACGCGGTGGAATCAATATTCTCACGTGTTCGCGTATATAGTGTATACGCATGGATCGATCCACGCTCTCGCAAACGATATGTACATCCGCGACCCGGAAAAGGTGGCGATCATTAGCAGCAATGCCGATCGTTGAGCGAAGTAATTTCGGATAAAACGTTACACGTTTCAGTGATACGACAGCTGATAGTCATTGTATATTGATAATCATGTGATGGGTATTAAAAGTGTAGACAGCAATTGTTTTATAAATGATTTTTTAAAATTAATATTAGACTTACAATCGCGGAGATTATTTTTGAAATGTTACATTAATACATATATAATTATTTTAATCGACCTCTATCTTTGGATAAATTTAACATCAATTTTTCTTGGGTGAAAAATTAAGCAGAGATCGTTAAATTATTTTTTTACTTGCAAATTGAGCTACGAGAGAAAAAGTTATCAGGTCTTTATTTTTTGGTAAATTTCCTGAGATATTTACACCAAAATTCTTCTTATATATTTAAATTACTTCTAAAAGACAATGTGTGTTTATGTTGAGTAGATTCATAAAATGTAGATTAGTGTTGAAAATAAGTATATCTCTATTTTATTTTTGCAATCTTCACGTTTCTAGGAATACATTATTAATTCGCAATTATTCTGCGATTATAGACATTTGTATAAGAGGGAAACAGATGTATAGCACGTTACTTTGAACATATGTTTAGATGAGTCAATCTCGATCAGATTTACATCAGCAATTTTGTTTATTCTTCCTATCGAATAGTGAAGGAGTTGAATTTGCTTTACGAAAAACGATTTATCAATTTTTTAACATCCGACAGGAAACATACACTTTCGTTCACACATTCAAATACATCGCATTCGACGCATTATCGTTGACCACGTAGTCGTCGAGTATAACGACGAGATAAGAAATACCGCAAACTTTTCACGCCCTACTTTAGAGTAAGCAGATAAAAACTATCGTGTCCTTTATGGTAACCGCTATCGGTTTCCTGAAATTAAAAGCTCGTCCGGATGTGAGTGAAACTAAACTGATTTGAAGGCAGAGAAATAATCAATATGCATCGCAATTTTGCATGTATAGCGAAATTACGAAATACAATATCATGTCATAACGAATCTTAAAGTTCCTATCAACATAAGGAAAGCGAGTCTAATTTTGGACAATCGTTAAATCGAGTAACATCCGAAGCTTCTCCCCTCAGGAGCTTTTGCATAAATATAGGATGTTCCAGAGTCTGTTGCAGTGCGTGTAATATCTCAACGCAGATTAATGTCCGTTGCATCCACAACATGAAATACGATCACTTATCTATCCGCCCATCTATCGCTGCATGGATGCTAGAGGATTCGTACATGATAGAACCGAAAAAATGGTGGAACGGTGTGTGTGTTCAGAGAAGTAAAAAAGTTAATACATATGCGAACATTATTCCGGAAACATTGGCGCAAAAGCATGAAACTCGGCCCCTTTGTTTCTGGGCACGCTCGACGATCTCGAACGGACGCATTGACCCGCTCAAAAGTACCGTTCTCTAATTGAGGCGAACGCAGACTGTGAAAAGTACAACAAAAACACAAGGTAGAAACCGAAATTGATAGTTTCGAGCTGCGAGACGAGAAGCAAGAAAAAGCCTCGGGATAAAAGTCGCGTTTTTAGATTTGACCTATCGGAATATCGTAGCAAAGGCGAGCAATATATCGGAATTCGAGTGCAATCTTATCGAGTTTATCTCTTTCTCGCGAAGGCCTCCAAAATCAATATCTAAACGAAATCGTACAATTTCTCTAAAAATATTAACAATTAACAAATTTTTAATGTGAAAAATATGTTCGCAATTGTTTTCATACTAAAAATAAAATAATGTTCAATTTTATATTTCATTCCTCTCTATTGTCCATGTGTGTTTTTTTTCCTCATTTATTTATAAAAATATAACGCTTCGAACACTTCGAAACATCTGCTGATATCAGCTTTTTTTATTTAGATCTACCAGATAATTTTGTTAGAAATTTTATTTGTTAAAACAATTGAGATGGCTCCTGCGCGTAAAAGCGATGTTTCGTTTTCCGTTTCGGCTTTTAATGGATTAATATGCTACAGCGACAGGATAACCAACCATCATCGAGAGGACACAGTCAGACGTATAGTAGAAGGATTACGTAAGTTTACATAATTTGGGCGGATGTGACTATCACATATGGATCTACTACGATCGCTCAAACACAAATTACAGGCTCCGATGTATGCAATAAAGGGATAAGCTCAAAATGTGCGAGGATAGTTTCTTCCGCAATCCATTTATCATGAGAAGAATTGCTGACGTATTATACGAAAGAGTAAAGTAGATTTGAAATAAATTAAAATATAGATAATTTCGACTTTTGTAGAAAGAAAAGTAAAATAAAATCAGATAAAACAATAGAAGTGATTGTGTGTGTCTGTGTGTCATTAAAGAGAAGAAAGACTTTAAAAGTGATCTGAGTATTGAAAACAGTAATTAACAAGCAAGGAAAACCTCATGAACATTAGAAAAAGTTTTAATAAATTAGTTCTTTACATATTAAATAAACTGTTGATTATAATAGAATGATATAAATTATATAATTCAGACCAAACATCATACAATTCTTCTCTTTTTTTCTCTCTTTCAAGATTATAAAAAGTATCATAATACTCCGAACATTACATATGTTCCTTCATAAGATTCTTTGTTCTTTAAAAAAAAAATTTGACTCGCGCAAATTCGATATACTATACACTTCGCCATTTTTTATCCTTATCACTGTAATGCAGTTTCGTGCTGCTGTAATCTAGCCCTATCTTACGAAAATTTATCTCTCGTGAAAAAAAGTTTATGGGGCAAACCTCATCACTTTCGTGCTAATGACTCTTCGTTCCGTTCGCGTTACTCGCTGACTGCCTGACAATCACCATCGAAAGCTAATCGTCACTATGCGTTACCGAATAGAAAACCACGATGCGACCGACCGTAAAATGTAAAAGGATTGCCGTTAATGATGTAAGACGTTTCACTGCGCGTTGTAAAACGTTGCCGCCCGACAACGTCGGATGATTTCAAGTTTTTGTGTCGCGTTCACGTAATCGAATCTCCTTGACTATGAACGATCCGAATACGTGACAATTCGAAAAACAATTCTAAAATTTCCTCCGAAGAAGAGAGTGCAATATAATTCTATGTCATCGAGACAATTTAGCACAGAGCGATATAAGCTTCATAAACTTGTTTAAGAAAAACAAGTTAAGTTTTTAATATATTAGTATGTTAATATCATATGTACTATCATATTAAGAAAATATAATATCATATTAAGATATCATATTATATATACCATATTAAGATATAATATCTACATAAATGTAATATATATAAATTTAATTTATGACTTTTTAAAAAAGATTTAACTTTCTTTATATATAAGAATATTCTTAAAATATCTTCAATTCTTTTATTTAAAAAAAAAATAGAATTTATATTGTGTAAATTCTTTTGTGTAAAAACCATTCAAGCGATCTAAGTCATTCAAATGCATTATTTACCCATTTCATGGACAATTTTTCCCGACATTTTCATCAGCAAATACTAACTTGCAACATAAAGAACAAGAATATATCAAAACACATCGTTTTAATCTAGAGATAAGCCAATCTACGATTTCAAATTAACTTTATCGGCAGAATACAAAGAGCTTGATATCAAGATATCGTTTGCACAAATGCAGTAATATTTCCTGTCGCAATATACGATCAGAGATGCGAATTGTATTACTCGTTTAAAATGAAATGATAAGCGGATCTACGATTTCAGATTGACTTTATTGGCAGAACAAAGAGCCCGATATCAAGATATCGTTCGTATAAATGCAAACAATATTATTTATCGCAATATGCGATCGGAGATGCGAAATATATTACTCGTCCAAACGAAATAGAACATAAAGAGTGAGAATATAAGAGAGTATACAATTAAAATAATGCAATTAAAAGTCCGGATAAGAATGCAATTCAGATTCTGTATAAGCTATTTTTAGCGCTTTGTGTTTTATGTTACTTATTACTTGACGTCGAGAGGCTATTGCATTTATTTAAAAATTCTGTAAAAGATATCAATCATAGAAATATTGTATCCTTCAAGTACTGATTTGTCGTAATATACATAATTCCTATCGTTAAAAAAAAATTGATTTTTCAAAGAATATCAAATATATATTAATAATTCTAATTCTCATTTTAGAGATGCCATATTATAATAAATTACAGTTATGTAAATTGGATATTCCTTTTAGTTCAAAGTTGTGGGATAATTGTATGAAATTAGCTAACGGAATCGATAACATCGATAACGCAAGTCATCGCGCAAATAGCAGCGGTTAATATGGCAAAAGATGATATAGTATGACTGAGTTTATGGAATTATATTCCTTTGAACGTAACAAAGAATCGCCGTGGAGTGAAAGGAAGCCTCGACGAGAGAATAACAGAATTCAACGCGCGCTTGACGAAATACACGTACAAATTGTGTAAATAAACGTTCGAAACTGGCTGAATCACGGTAAAAAAATCTTTGAAAAAACTACCTCCGTATTCAGAATTAGAGCGTTCACTTTTCTAACTGCGCGCTAACAAAAGTGTGCGAAATGGACACTAACTTCGAGTTATTTCGCATTAGTACATAATTAGTATATTTTTTTACTTTTTCACGTACGAAATTTCTAACTAGACATTCAGAAGAAAAAGAGAGTGTAATTTATCATTTTCTACACAACTTTCTAAATTTCAGCATTCAATTCACTTTTCAAATTTCAAATCAAAATTTTATTATATATATATATATATATATATATATATACATATATATATTTTTTATTTTATTTCAATATATATATTGAACTTTATTTTATATATATATATATAAAATAAAATTCACTTCAAATTAAAACGATGGACAATGTTTCGTTGTCCACTTCTAAAGTTTCGCAAATAGTTTCAAATCACATATAGTTAAATCGCGCATAGTTTTAAATCTTCCATTCAACAGCTGTTTTATTAAGAAGAAATACCTGCGTCGAAATTTCGCAAGAAATAGCTATGTGACCACTTTTCGTCACACTTCTGGGACACCCTGTAAAACGATAGCCGGTCATTGTCGAGCGCAGCTTCTTTCCCATTACTGCCCGTGGGAATTTAAGCGCACCGTTCGCCAGACAACCGCTACGAACCCAGGACTACCGCGAAGCACTGTTTGTTCCAGAAGGTGGGGAATTTTATCGTGCGCCGGACGGAGAGCATAAACGAGTTTCTTTCAGCTAGTCACGATATTCAACGCTCTAACCTGCGATAAGTAGTCCTCTTGCATAAAGTCGCGTTTATTACATTATGTAAAGCGAGGGGTGAATTGAAACGAGGGGTGAAACGGATCTAAAGTTAGATTTCGCTCATCGTTCTCGGATTGGGCCGTTAATCATTCCGATCACTCCAGAAAGTCGATATCTTCAGCGCTACAGATTTTTGTCGGACGTATATTGTAACTTTAATCCGATTCGCTTTCTAGACTCACACGTCGATACGTGCTATTTATAAAGGAATTCAGTTCCTGAAAAAATTCAATATGCTTCTAATTGTAAGTACAACACAAGCAATTCATTGTTCGGCTAGGAGATAAAAGATAAGTATGCTGTGTCTGAACTTCGAACTCCTTTGTTTGATTATCTTTATCGAATGTCAAACTTAATTCTATTTTTACTTCACGTTATCAAGTTTAAAATATTTTAGTAATATTTGTTTTGAAAAAGTGTTAAAAAAATTCCACAATATAAAAGATGCAAGATATCAAATAATCTATCTGTGACACATTTGAGCTGAATAAAAAAAAAATTATGAGAAATACAAGATCTTTTCTTCAAATTTATATCGATCCTCTTCTTTTTTTATAATTCGTCTTTAATTAAAATAAAACCGAGGTAAAAAATTTCTCTGATTTTCCCATATTCTCTCTAATTCTAGTTGTATCTACATCATCTCAACGTCCAGAGAAGAATATCGAAATAATCTATCTGCTACATTCTCAGGGCAACGCGTGGAAGAAGTATATCGGAACATTTTGACTCGGGAGGATCGATGCTCGTCCTCGAGACGTCGAGTCGCGTCGCGCAGGAGCAGCAGCTCGGGACACGAGTGCACGCTCGCGCGATCAGCTGTGCCGGATGCACGGTGGCCTCAACCAAGCGCTCCACGTGTGCATTCAACCCTCCTGAGTCATTCTGTCCTTCTTCATCTCCGCGCGTTGGTTATGAGGGTTCCCCCTCATTGTAGCGGCTCTCCTCTCGACGGTGTGACGCAAACAAAGTGTCGTATTGGAGCCGAGAGAGAAGGCAACTGAGCGAAACAGAGACGACCGTCCCGAGAAAAGAGAAGACGACGGAACGAGTCGGCAGGGAGAGTCTTATTGATTTTTTCGAACATCTGATCGGACAAGGACGAGAAGGAGGAAGAGGATGGGGAAGAGATCGCCAAAGAAGGGCAGTGAGAAGTAGCCGAGAGGGCGAGAGACGGGGAGTCTTTCCGTTCTTTTCCGTTCCTCTCCTTTCCGATGGCCTTCGTTGGAGTCTTCAGTGTCCCGTACCTGTGTTGCCACGGTAACAGCCTAGATTCGAGAAGAGAGCGGACGAATAACTCGGAGAGAGGAAAAGCGGGCGAGGAAAAGAGGGCGAAGAAGAGGAAAAGAGTTAGAGAAGAGGAGCTTGTATTACGCGGTCGCGTCCCTCTGTTCCAGATTTTCGCTCGGTATCCGCGATAACCAACACGCCGCGAAGCGCGGACACAAACTCGTATACGTATATATGACGACGCATCATCATTCCGCTTCGTCGAAAGTTAGGGTAATTTTGCGGACACGTACATGACGAGACACGAATGCGGACGAAGTTTGACACAGTCCTCGGTTCATGATTAACAACTCGTTAGTTGATCGAAACTAGTTGCGGAAAGGTTTCCCTCGGCACTTTCGAGATACGAGGGAACTCGCGTACTTAATGCACGCTTTATCGGATGAGAGTAACTTCGAAATATAATTCCAAAGCGTAAACGAGAAGTGGGAGAACGTCACGGATATTAAAGTTTAAAGTGTGATGTTTGATGAAGCTGCGATTTTGCTATAATTTGAAAATAACGATGGTTATAGAATCGAGCAATGTATAATAACAAAGAAGCAATTACTTGTATTCAAATATTACAGAGCTGTCTAATGACTAGCATACTTCGTTCTACATCTCTTTCTTGCTCGATCGCTTGTTTGCGTGTCGTCATAAGTTAGACGGCTCTGAAATATTATATTATTACAATAGGATAGTTCTATATACATTATTATTATATATGTATTCAAGTTACGTTAGAGTGCCCTTCTTAGTAGAGCATGATTAATTATCCTTGATGGTCGATCTAAGCTATTTGGGAAAAGTTTCTTCCGGTATTTTGAAAGCAGGAGGAAATTCAAAGCATATCCTTACACGAATATATAAAATCGCAAGTAAGCGAAATTTCGGCGTAGAATCTAGAGTTGAAAAAGCATTACAAATGCCAAGTTTTAAATGTCTTTGACAAGAAAACTTTCTTAAACTTTAAAAAAGTTTTTTATAAATCTTTTCTCTCATTATAGTTGTTTAAGAAAAAAAATTAACAACATAAGTGATTTTTTAAATCTTAAATTACATATCAAAGATATTCTTATAATTTTCCCTCACTTTATTTTATATATATATTCTTCATTAAAAATATAGCTTTAGGTTTCTAACAAATAGAGTATAATTCAATTTCAACGCATCTATTCCTTTTTTCGATTTGCAGCACAATTCCATCACCAGATCAAAGTAAGCAGTCTTCGAAAAATTGAATAATTTAATAATGCGTATTTCCATCTGTGTTTGTCAAACAAGTAAGCCACACAGTCTATCATTCTCTCATCGTTCATTCCCTTCATTGGATTATATTTATTCAAGAACTTGCGAAATGACGCAAAAGTATATATAGACTTATATACGTTATATATATATATATATATATATATATATATGTGTGTGTGTGTGTATGTGTGTGTGTGTGCGCGCGCGCATGTGTGTAGGTGAAGCCATTACAGATCAGAAGTTCAAAAGAAGTGAAGATATTGCTGAGAAAAACTGCAAAAGCTACTTTACTACGACGTCATCCTATTAGAGGGTGATGAATTTCTTTTCTTCTTTTACCTCACGAAGTACATGTAGCGCGCATTTTTTTTTTTTTTTAATTAGCAAAACAGAAACTCTACTTTTTTATACGTGTAATTCTATTTCTTCGATAGATAAAAATTGCAAATCCGATTGTGACAGATCTTGGTGTGATTGTAATATAATTCGGTTTTGATTGCAATGATTCACGTTGTATTACAAATGGCAAATCGAGTCTAAACGAATGTTCATAAATATACGATAGAAGCCGCAATATCGCACTGATGATTATATTTTGCAAGCGATTCAATTATTGCAAATTCTATGGAAGATAAATTCAACAAAATCTTTAATTGATCCTGACAATATCGAAATATTTTTTTAAAATACAGATATAAATGAAATAACATTTCTTTTTTTTTTTTAAACTGCTTTATAGTATAGTTTATATATATATATATATATATAAAGATATATTTTCTCGTATAAATTATATAAAATATACTCTCTTGCTTCAATATATTTTTAATATCGCAAGATAAAAAATTTTATATTCGTATTATTTTTTAAATAATCCTCTTTAATTAATGATTTAAGAACATTATTAGTCGGAGGATTCTCGAAGGGAAACATAAATTTTAGACAAAATCATCATTTCTCGTGCGATATCAGTTAATACTCCGTATAAATCTAACTCAAATCTAAATCTCACTATCATAGTGACTGCTAACAATCACTGCAATTAAAACAAACCTACCCCCGAACAAACTATAAAGAGATTCGTGAGAAGCGCTCGATGAGAAGCATGCGGATCTACTGTAGTTACGATTTTGCAACCTCGTCCCTGATTTCTCTTCTTACCCTCGATTTCAACGATCATCATCCTCGGCATCTCTCGCGTGGCAAACCCAAATCCGGTGGATGGACCCAGCATCCCGCATAACGATGGGCATTTTGCCAGACAGGATGAGAACGTTCTGCACGCCAGAATACACAGAGCGCGATAATCCGACCGCTTGTGACGCGGACGAAAATTTAAGAGCGAAAATAAGGTTTTGCTGGAAACTGCTGCGGTTTTTAGATGAAGAAGTAACCGCGTTTTACACACACACACACACACACACACACACACACACACACAACGGTCGCGTGACGATAAGATCGTAAAATCAAAAACAAAAGAAAAACAGAAATATGCATCTTAAGCCTAAAATTCCGCGATTTCCATAGAAAACTCAGATTTTTCTCGTTTCATTACAGTTTTATTAAAATTAAACTTTTTTAAATTTTTTTACGAATCAAATTTTAAAGATGTAACGATGTATATATATATATATATATATAATTTTGTCTTTCATTTAATTCCAAAAGCATCATCAATAATTTAAAACTTTGTTAAAATATGTGATGCTATATAAAAATTAAGAAAATGTAAAAAAATAACTGAGCTCTAACTAAAAATTCTAAGCATGAACGTGAAATTAGCCGTAACTTTCGTTCGTCCATTCAATGACATTTCATTTTTAGACTAAATGAGAATGTAAATGTCTCGTCAACATTTTTCGGTATTGACGTAAGGCGCGAAACTTTGTGACGCACATCATTCAGAAGGATCTATACACATGTGTGTGCTTTCGCGACACATACACACACACGCTCGGGTATTTTTGCAGTTGACAGAAGCGGAACGTCAAAGTATACTTATGTATACGCTATGAATCTTTTAAAAGGCACGTGGGTGTATCACGTGAGTTATGATTTCAAGTCGGCGTGACTCTGAGAACATAGTAAAAGCAAAGAGCGGCTTATGCTCTTTACGTGGGTTTTACACGGAAACACACTGAAAACGAACGCGACGACTTACGTATACTTATGCATATTTATAGGAAAATACTTTATGTCTGTCTCATGGTACGACGCGCTGATACATGCCGTAATGGATTCCAGATTGTTCGTATTGCTATATGATTATACTATGTATAATAAGTTCCAAGTTCTTATAAATGTTTTATATATTACAAACTTGTAATAAATATCAGACTTAACGTTTATCGGTTAGAATCCTTTCTGTTATTAACCACGGCAAAATATATCGTATCGTATTAATTTTAGAATTAAGGTAAATTTATACGTGTCAATAAGCTAAATTATTGGAGAAACATCAAACTCTTCTAATAAATATGAGTTTGACAAGCTATTTATGGAATCGCAAATTTCGGTCAAGACCGTATTTAGCAAAACCGGCGGCAAGCACATCGATCGTAAGGATGTCAGACCGGAAGTGCCGAAAAGGAAAGGAGTTCTAGGTCGGGGGCTCGGTGAACCCGCCGTAACCCAGTTTCTCGAAATGCGTGGTCGGGTTCTCGCGATGCGTCACATGCTACGCGCACGTGTGTGCGGTCGGGCAATATCTGATCGTACAATTGATCCATCATCGGCATGCATGGACGCGCGTATCGATTCTAACGATTGCCGTATACATACTTTCGTTCCGATTAGATCGCTCGCGCGAGCTATTGTTTAAAACATGCCACGAGAAATGTGAACGAGCACTCTCTCCTTCTTGTTCTCTCTCTCTCTCTCTCGCCTCTTTTTCACCGATATTATTAATTATAACGCACATATACGCTAGTACACGTGCACATTGGATGATTCATTAACGCGCCTTTCATCTGTATCTTCGGGTTGTTTCTAAATTTAAAATAAAATGACGCAAGCGAAGATGATGAGTAGATTCAAACGACGTACTTTCTATTCGTCATATATTGCACGACTTTATAATTCTTTTTTTAATTCGCATGTTTGAAGTGTATGTGTGTATAAAGATTATAATATTTAAAACTTTCGTACTAAATTATTTTCATTAAACTACGATTCTTCTGTGAACATATTTATGAGTATTATAATTAATATAACTTGTAAAATATTAGTAAATCAGTTTATTTTAATTCTAGTGGACACATATGATTAGCGCCAAAAATGTAAAAAAGAAGAAGACTCGTTTTATTTATTTTTTTTTCTCTATGTTATTTTCCATTGTCATTTTATTCGTTGATTGAAATGTTTTTCATTGAAAGGATATTCGTCATCACGAGATATACATTGACTTCCGTCAAAGAACAATATTTAGCGGAAGTACGCGCTAGAGAGCGAAAGTCAACGACCAGAGCGTACGTTCGCGGGTTGACAATGAGATACTTTTATCTTACTTAAAATCAATAAAAATAGTTTCACATAACAGAGTTATTACATTAGAAATATCCATACTTGCGATAATGTTACGTCTTCACTTTCACTCTTACATAGATTTCTTTTTCTTCCAATTTTTTATGAGTCGACAGGTATTTTATACACGTGCAAACTTCTTCACTCTATAGCTAATCAAATGATATATGTTAAAAAAGGTACTAGTATATAGGAATATTTTTCTCTCAGTTTTACTTTTCTTTCTAATAAATTACTTTTTTTTGCAAATACAGATATTAGTGAATATGTCTATACATATGTGTATAATATATAAAAATTGAGAAAAATAATAATTGTTACAAATTTAATCAATATTAGAAATTAAAAAGTTTTAATCGATTAAGCCTCGCGAAGATATAAATTTTTTTTTTCAATTTTAATAAAAACAATGTGTTAAACCGTAATTTAAAAAATAATTTATGTTAAAATTAATTTATAGCGACAAATAATAGCGTCCTATAAGATTTTGGTAGAAAAAAATCAATTCTAAAACGTTTCATAGAATTTTTAGTTGAAACAATTCTTCCGGACGATTTTATCGATATTCTAAAGGGCCATCTAATCAAATGATGCGATAGCGATACAAGAGATTTCCACTCGGGAAAAATGCGTGCTTTCTGATCGAACGGACGGATCGGAAAGCTCATTATCGGCAAAGAGTGAAAGTGCATCCGCGTAGCGATTACCGCTTTGTTAACGGCCGTCTTTTCCGGCAGCGCTTTCGCGCGAGTCAGTAATTCCGTTCGGCCGAGCGATTTGGAATCGCCTAGCACCGTTATCGACGAGCAAACATCCAATCTACGTGCCCGAGATGCAAGTCCGTGAATTACAATTGCAAAACGCCCGCGAGTTTACGCAACGCAATCGCGCGCTATCGATGCTATAATCGCGCCTGTTTCTCGAAGCGGAATCGAAACGGATAAACAGATTTTATGTCAAAAACAGAAAGGCGCGTAAAGAAACGTTAGACTATAGTAATTACAGACACTATTACAGAGAGAGATTAGATCTACTTTAATTGGAAAATAAATGGAAGATAGAAAAACAAAAGAGAAAAATATCTTTCTATATCTCTTTTTATAATTTTGTAAATTATGCCCTACTTAAATGCAACTGATGATTATTTATTTGTTGATGAATGATTTAATTCACAAAAATTTTTAAAATTAAACGCAAATAATATAACAATGTAGAACAGAGTCATTATCTTGAAATTAATTTGAGAGTATACTTGATTTATTACCAATTATGCAAACTATTACTATTGGCGGACCAATAGTAAAAGAAATCACAGACCGAGAATAATATCGACTGGCAAGTAATTGATTTTGTGCGATAACTCTTTTGGACGACGGTGTGCCTGTAAATGTAGCCAAGAACTCTTCGCGAAGATACTATTATCCTAAACGCCAAAGGTACTATTATCCTAAACGTCCGTTTCTCGTTCTGTGCTAAATTGTTTTCGCGTTCTCCGTAGAAAATGACGCAAATTCTTTTGCACATTCGAGAGAGCGAAGGATCAATTTCACTTGTTAGAGGCAATGCCGGAATAATCATAAGGCGGAAAAGGCGATTGCTATGCTAATTATAAAGTAGCTCCAATATTTTTTGGAGAAAGAAACGTTTTATCATCATTAATTATATCAGAATCAACCGTACAAGATTTTATATCCGATTATATTTATATTATTATATCACTCTACATTATCGCACACACATTACGGCATTATATTATTATATTAATGTATATACATCCTTCTCAGCTAATGTATAATGTAATGTCAATATTCACAAAGATCCTATTTAACAGATCCACTTTATGCGTCTCGATATCTGTAAATCCAACACTGATCTCGAGCGAATATTATTTATCGTAAACGATCTTGCGAAATGTGGTCGCAAACGACCATTGCCACTCCTTTTCTCGATTTCAAGCCCCCGCGTACAACGTCAGAGGAAATATTATGGCGAGGTTTTCCCGTTGTTAAGGGTATCCTCGGTTGCTTTCACTCGTTTTTCCGCTTACTTTCTACAAACAAGCAGGCCGCCTCCTTTTCTTTCTCTGCTCGCGCGTTGAGAAAACGGGAGCGACAAACACGCTTTGCCGGGCGTCTTGTTTGCACAATTAATACTTGTCAACAACCAGAATTATACTTCAGAGAAAGAGAGAGGATCATCATTTTCTGCTTTGAAGTTTCCACGGAAAGTCTATATACGAGATACACATTTAGTACTAAATGCGACCGTGTGATTCTTTTACTGGGGGTTTAAAATTGTATATTACTTTTCTCAAGAGAGAAAATCCATTACCGACAAATATACAATGGCAACTTGAATGCTATACTTTTGTTTCAACGATTATTTCTAAAGTATTAAAAAATAGTTATTCGTCGACTCAACGTCGACTTAACATAAGGTTGAGGAAGGTTGATAAAAACGAGCGACAGACGCGATAATGCAAACTTTAAATTAGATAAATAAAACTCGTAATTACACACACAAGTCATACTTGCGGGTACACTGATCATGAGATATACAGAACAGAAATACGAAAGCATAAATTAAGCATTTATCAATACATTAATTTACACTTTATCTTTTCTTATCTTTAACAGATATGAAAGCAATTTTGTAATTTTCGCTGTTTCAAAGAAAATCAGGCCTTCAAGACCGTGTGGACGTGGCACTGAGAAATTAGAAATGATTGTGGATAAAGATAAATTCGAATTATAATTAAATATAAGATATCACAAGAGCTTGTATATAGCAAAATAAAATAAACATGAAATGCGAAACAAAAGCACAAAATAAAATATTTTACAATAGTTTTCAGAAGATTGTTTCTCGTTAGTCTCACATAAATTTTGAATATAGCAGAAAAAAAAAGAAAAAGTTAGTCATAACATTGAATACGTTAAAAAAATCCAGTAAAATAAACGTCAAAAAAATTAAGGGTCTACCAAATATAAATACGATAAGAAGCGAAAGATCAATTTGCTATACCGAGACTCTCATCATACACACACGGAATCGATTCACTTTAGAAAGCAAGCCATTCACAACTAAGGTCCAGCAATTTTTCGACAGTGTACTGACCTGAGAGGTAGGATCTAGCGCAAGTGATGTAGCCGCACATCCGTCCTACCTTGGTCCACACGGTCTTGAAGAGCTCGGAGTTATACATCGGTAACAACAATGGCAATCGCTTCCGATCTCTTCCTCGATCGTCCCACCTCGACGGCGCCTCGCGCGAGCGCGATGCAGTCGCGCGTCACGAGATATGCGCTCCGTTGCGCCGCGTTGCACGAGTGTCGTTGAACCCACGCGCGAATTCGCACGGCGAAATGTCACACCGAGCGGCGCACTTCCGAGATCGCGACGATGCGTAGGCAAGACGAGCTCATAATTTTCTTACGGGCACAAAAACCTCGACTGTCGATATCGACCCCGATGAATCACTGCGATTTCTCGATCATCAGTTGCACGAACAGAATAGCGTTTACTGTCGTTATGCATATGGTAGTGTTTGTCTAAATCATGCTATCAATCTTCGGGTACTCTAGAGTATAAATATTGAGATGTTTATTTAAGAATTACGCGATCAAAAATGTGTTTGTCGTTCCAATTTAAAGAAAATCCATTTAAATTTTGTATCAAAGATATAATTAAAAATAAATGTACATATAAAAGTTTTGTGAGTGAAGAAGCTTCGTTCTTTTACTTTAGAATTTACTGTTGAGTTACCATCAAGAATTGCTCTCAGAGATAAAAATATTACAATCAAGTTCAATCAGAAAAAGAATATATATGTGTGTGTGTGTGTGTGTGTGTGTGTGTGTGTATACATATAATCACATAAATTTCACACTGTATATGTGGGAAACTTAACTACATAATTGTTCTCACTTTTTAACTTGCTTCTTAAACAATATTATAATTTTGTATATTCGAGAATATTCTCTTTTCTAATAATATGCTACTCTACAGATTTTAAACTTTCAAATTTATTCTTCTTCGCAAATATACCGCTAATATTCATCACTATCTTTGTGGCGAACTCTTTCTTCTCAATCATTCTCAATTTTATAATTTTTACCATCGAGAGTGAGTTTCAAAGTGAAACTCAAATATACACCAGATTATGTATCAGTCAATAACGAACGATGCTAGAGCGAGCGATCGAGTCGGCACGTATATGCAATTAATTGTGATCCTTGACTCTTTATTAAACCTGGCTTCATCGTGGCACGAACTTACTAGTCGCGTGTTACGTCATGGAAAATACGTCACTTACACGCACGCGTGCACAGGCATTTCATGTGCCGTCATTTATAGTGATTTCCGTATACGCAGTCCGTCCCTTTTTAACCAGCTGAGAAAACACGAAATTACGCGATACCCACAATTTTCTTGTTCGACGAGCTCGTGGTGATTGTTGTGCTCTTACACTGTCGTACGAGACGCCATATATTTCAAACTGTTTAAACTGTGCGACCACCTGCCAGATAAACTCGTAATTTTAGTAACTTCGCGTATAAAGTTTCGTAAGGCTTACGTCGAGCAATAAATCTCAAATTGTCTTTTTTTAGCGAGAACATAAATCAATTTCAGAAAGAGTTTACAAAATTTTTGCAAACTAAACATGGAATGTGTATATAAACTGATAATAAAATCTCATTTCTTCTTTGAGGTTGAATCTCTTATAATTCTTGGATTTATGAGCTTGAATATGGCAATTTTCATATTTATTTCGCAATTATTTCTAAGCGATAGTAACTTCACTGACACGCGATTATGTAAATTTATCCGGGTATATTGTGCTTATATATAACAAAAATATGTTCTCATTTCAATATCTAATAATTCTCATTCGATATCAAGTTACGACCTTTATTTTAATATGATAAAACCGTAATTCAAGCAAATTTATATATAGCGGAATATATATAAACGGAAATCGTTTATTGTGGATATTTATAAACATTGTGTTGATAACCAACAATATAAGTATCAATTCAAAACATTGTAAAATTTTATTAAACATATTTCGATTAATATATCTCAAAAGCTAAATGTCAAAATGGATGCATTTTGATGATTAAATAAAAAAAAACTCAAATTTTTCAATTATATACATACTATAAAAATAGAATTTGATCGAGTTTCTCTCGGCATCGAAGTTGCATTTTTATATTCCCTAAGCTCTAACTATATAACTTGTTTATTAAAAAAAAAAAAACAAATGATATAACTTTATTCATTTGAGAAAAGCATTATGTTAAACTTATTCTATTCTTGTAGGTTCAGGTGTTATTTATTTTTGAACTTGGATTATTGGCGTAAAAAGAGAAGTAAAAAAGAATAAATGCAAAAAATGACACGTGTGCGAAAACGCGTTGCACTTTGCGATAAATATATACGCTGTCGTCACGCAGCGATAACAAAAATGATTAAAATTTCTGCTTCTCGTCTATGACTTTAACGAATATAAAAAGCGATGTTAACGTTTTTATCTCGAAAAAGTACTTCCCTCTATCTAACGTTATCAAACGACATATGTATATTTTTTATAGCATACTAGGAAACGTATAAAGCTGACTCCACATTAAAACAACTTGCGCGATTGCTAGATGTCTACTGATAATTCTCGTTACACTTGATAGTAAAACACAAAATAATCTTGATTAATCCTCTTATATATTTAATCCTCGATATTTAATCCTCTTTCCTTTATTATAATTTCTTTCATTTTGCCTCATTATATATGTTTATTTCAAAAAAGGGAATTTTTGTTAGTATCGAAATTTTTTTTTTTAAAGGAAGGTGAAATCGAGATGTCGGGTTTTTAGATGCAAATTAACATAACTTGCTATTACAGTTAACTAAGTAATTTTAAACTAAGTATGACGATGAAATGAATTTTTATTACACTTCTCATTTTCAACTTTCACGAATAATTTGCAAATTTTCGAGAATTCATTTTTTTGTCAAGTTTTACGTATATTAATATTGAGTAAATTTTCTATATCTTGCAATTATTCAAATCATATACTTATTCGAATTTTAATGTTTATTTAATGGTAATAAAAGTTGGAAATATAAAAACATTAAATTCTTTGGAAGTTGCTAAAATATGTTAAATAGCGGTAATATTTGATAGTAAGATTCTTATACGGTTATACAATTATGCGCGAAGCAGTCGAGTGCATTTCTCCGTTGTATGGACCTACTATTCGATTAAAAACAGCGCGAACCGGATTCCTAGTTCCCGAATCATTTCAAACGATAGACATTTAAATGTCACAGCATTTCAGATGTCAAGGTGTCCTTGCAAAATCAATGATGAGAAATGTAAAATAAATTCCAACTTAAGTAACCCTCACTCAACATTGCGCAATATTGTTGCCATCAATATCTCGTCTCTCTTAATTTTTTGCAGCAATTTTATGACGGCAAAAACTCATTTTGTCGTCATAAAATAAGTCTATAAATAATAAAAAGAGCGAGTGCGAGAAAAATATTGCGCAATATTAATTTCCTTTAATAAGATATCTTCAGTGCAATAATGATCGCTCTATCTAATTCTTTTCATATATTACTTTAAAAATTAGTAGGTAATTATAACTATTATTGCGGTGTGACACGCAAAGATAAAGTTATAATAATAAAAGCTTCAATTTTCTAATTAATCTTTCTAGTTATCCATTAATATTTTTCAATGTTAGTTTAAGTGATTCATATAGTGCTATGTCAAGTGCATGATAATTTTCTGGCACGTGCCAATAAAAATAGTTTGCATAGTGATAACTGAGTTCTCTAATACCTCTAAGTATACCTTCAATATATCCTAATCTTTCAATATCAATATTTCACACCTAATATTACGAAACACCAGGTAAATGACGATATTAATTTCATTATTTACAATAAAAATTATATTCACAACAATAAAAAATAAAATTCTTTTTAATTATTGTAAAATATCTCACAAATCTCTAAATATTTTTCAATATTTACTACAAAAATTATTTGTTCAATAATAAATTCCTTCTAATTACTGTAAAATTTATAGCGCAATCTTTCGTTATAATAGTGCTGCATATAACAGTATTTAAATCGCACAATAGTGAGTCGCGAGCTCGCTCAATCCGAATCTCGTTGCATGCGCACCGACTTCCTTCCTCTCGATGTAACGTATGCACGAGCAGTCATGTGTAAAAATGCGCGACTCAAACTTCACTCGCTCTAGCGTGGGAGATCTACTATATGTGTGTGTGTGTGTGTGTGTGTGTATTTGTATGTATATATTTGTATGTATGTATCCGAAGAATGACAGCAAAGCAATCGACAGGCTATCGAAGACTTTGACTATACTTTGACTTTTTCCTCCTTCAAAAGCTACTTCGTTACACAAAACACCTGTCTATTGCTTGTTGTGACCCAAAAAATGACTCTCTAATTTACGGATTTTTGTTATTAAATAGAACGTACCAAATTCTTAATTTTATCAAAATCAACATAAAATTTTTCGTACTGTTTTTCGTAGTTTGGCACTGTTGCGCTTGAATTGGAACTTCAATTGTATCGTTTATTCTAGCTGAAATACACTCGAAAGTTAGAAGGGACTAGTTAAAGATTCTTCCCCCGAAGGGATTGAAACTTTTTCGCGGAATTTACGCGCGCCACCGAGTTTATAAATCACTTACATCCAAGACTCACACTGAGAAACTTAATGTCTGGATCTTGGATATAAATTTTGGAGAAATTAATTTCCACAGCTATAGATATTAAAAAAATGCAATTGGACTGATCGTTCGCGAATAAATGTCGAGATTATTTTCGCCTATCTACATCGCGAGAAATCCAAGCTCAGATTACATCGATCTCGATGCCCGATATTAATCGGTGCGATTTAGCACGTATATCACGAGCTAAGTTACGAACCGGTCGCGCGTGCTCGAGCTGACTGACTGACTAAGTGACTGACTGACTGGCTGATACTAGTGCGAGTAGAAGATTCGTGTGTAGTAGAACGTCGGGGGACGACTTTTGTGCCCACGCACGACTTCGCCTTTAAGAGTAGAAAATGGACGTAAGAATACGTGTCGTATGTCTGTGCATGTGTGTCCACAGGTGCGCCGTACATGCATTATGAGTGAACGTATGAGTGAACGTACGAGTGATAGTGTCCGCGTGGCAGTAAATATGAATCGCGCATATTTAAAACTCATTAATTCTTAAGAACGAAAACGACCAGTGTAATACTGACACAAATCGAGAGAGACTCTTTCGAAAAATATGATGAATATAAAATGACAAATTTTACGGGGGGGATCAAATTTAAATCAATTTCAAATTTAATTTAATTTTAATTTTATTTAACGTAAATATAATTTGATTTATTTTAATTTGATTTGATTTATAATATTTTTGATTTATTAATGTCAAATATCGAGAAAATGTGGGAAGCTTTATTATTAGTTGGCACAAAAAGTTAAATCGAAACGAATAAATTTATTGGTTTTTAGATATAATCATGGACAAATAATAAATTAAAAGTAGGATTATATCAGATGCTGTTTTTCATTTTTCTGCCATAATGTTAAAATAAAATATTAATGTCTTGTGAAATCATTCAGTTAGTCATGAATTCACGTTATCTTGTCTCATGAAAATTGACATACTTCTGCACTTTAACGAAAAGATCGATAATTTACAATAATTTTCGTTGTATTTTTAGTTTCTACCTTACGCGCGCGATTGCACGTCTGCCGGATGTATTCGCGCCGATAATATGATATCATTGTTTTGAGTGTTTTCTTAATCTTTCCAAGCATCAAGGTCGATAAAAGATTCCGAGATTACTGAGACATTTATTTCGCTTATCCTGGCACGACTCCAACAACACAGTCGGATCGTTAACCGGAAGCGGAGTGCCGGAATAATGAGCACCATCAAGACGAAATTTGTGCTACATGCGGAGGCACTCGGATGAACTCGCGCGCTCGCTTAACTTTCCGCTCGATTTTTCTACAGAATTGCAATTCTAGTTACTGAGGTTGCATTAAACTAGATACATGAACAGCATCTCGAAGTTATACTCTAACGAAACCACTAAACAAAAATCGGTATAGCAATTCTGTAATATCTGAGTACCAAATAGCACTTTTAATATACAGTATTAAATTAATGCCAATATATGTACTCTGACATGTTAAGTTATTTTTATGATACATTTATGCACGAATATTGTTTCGAATAATATGTCCTTAAATCAACAGATTTAAACAATTTTGTGCACCTACCAAAAAAATCAATATATTTAATATATTAAATTTTATTTATTAGTAAAATATTGTTAAATTGCTAATTAGGCGGTACTAATTAAACAACGCTCATTAATTCCTAGCAATGATTTTACATATCAGTACGTTGCAGTAATATTTATCCCTCATTTATAATTGCAAAATTATAAAAGATTCATAATATTAATAACATTTCTCTCTCGCTATTTCTAGAGAAATGTAATTATGTGACTTTATATTATAGAATTATATAAGTAATTATTAGACAGTTAAATTTAATAAAGCACTGTTATAAAGCGAGTTAAAAACACGTCATCTCGACGGATCGCATTCGATAGGACACTTCTTATCAGCGTGCTGCTGACGACGGTGGAGGGCAAAAAAATAACAATTATTAATTCGCAGCCGCGTGGCGAAGGGGCGAGCGAACGATGTGGCTGACAATGAGTTCAGTTCGCTTGGCCCCAATCGACGGTCGTGATGACGCCATCGATATAAAGTTGCACGCGTGTGTTGACTAACTGTACCTCGCACGAAAGTATATGAGCGGTATACATATACACAAACAGGGTGTCCCAGAACCATCGCCATACCTCTCAACTAAGGACAAGGAGAGGATGATGATCTCATTATCAATATGAATAGTCATTGTCGCGTTGACCGGCAATAGTCATTGAATTATAACCAATTGAAAATCAAACGGCTGTAAATACGTTAACGGTTTCAGAAAAATTATTAAAATTGCGAATTATAAAAAAAAAATGCAGATGATAATGGATTACGAGTACTTCTAGTCAAATTTCTCAATAGACCTTATTTCAAACTTCAGATTTGAGAAGTCTAGTTATAAGAATGTAATATTATTTACAATTAAAAATATAAAACAAAAAATTAATATAATGTAAAATAAAAATATAATATAAAAAAATTGAATAATGTGCCGATTAATAACTCGTATTAATTTTTCTGGTAGCCCTTACTATAAATATTTATAATTTTGTTGAGGATTAATAAATAGATTAAAAAACTAAATTATAAAATAAAAGAGAAAAATTATTATTATTATTTCTATCAATCTTACAAATTTATCGAAAAATTTGTAAGTTGCAGGCGACAATTCCAGAACACTCTACATACATATATGCGCTCATATAAATGATATCCACATATAATACTCAACCGCACGAGCACCTATGTAGAATAGCTATACGATCGCGCGTAAATGTGTGTATGTGTATGTGTATAAACGGCAAAAAGATAGTGGTTGATTCTCGTACGTGCTCTGGCACGTAATATGGAGAAGACTGCTGCGAGCGATGACACAAATAAATGTCGATTATTCTCTCTCGTTATCTTGCGACCGCGTAGCACCGAGACAATGTAACGAGATGAGGCGCGCGTTGACTAGTCGCGTCGAGTGAAAAGCCTTCGAGGGAAATGAAAATTTTACCCGTGGCACTTTGACATTTATATTCGAATTATGTATATATCGCGCACACATTAAATGTATAGATGTAACATCATTAGATATCACGTATACAAGCGGAAGTGTATTAATACTCGCTCTCGATATATTTTTCTCGCTTGTCTATCTACTAACTATAGAATAAAAAGTATTATTTTTATTACACGTATCACTTGTTTCGTGATGTAATTATTTCATAAAATTTTATACAATATTTTAACTTTGCTCCTTGCAACATATTCACATCAAAAAAGTATTGTAATAAAATAATTTTACTCGATATTTTTTAGTCTATTTTTTGAAATTAATTTCAACTAAAATCAAATTTTTTGAAAAAATGTTAGTATCTATATAATAATTAATAATTTCTTAATATATAATAAAATCTTAATATTTTCAACAGTAAAATCAATTCAATAGTAAAATTGTTAAACAATTATAATTCCTTTGCTGCTAGTTTTGTAAATTTTATTTTATGTGGTAATAAAATATTAATATTATTAAAGATAGAACCCCAAAGTGATATAAAACAAGAAGAAACTTGAAAGACTTCACAAATATCCAACGGTGCCCGTAAAATCCGGAGTTAACTAATTTCGTTTAACGGTCTCCTGTCCTTCTTTGCGAGACCTATCACGAGTGAACTATAATGTAGGCCGGCAGAGAGAATTGAGTTAACTGCGCTTAGCGCTAAGTGAGTCGTTACACTTACACTTACAACTTTGTGACTAACAAACTTATAAATTGCCGTCGTGAAATGAAAAGTACTATAGCGTCGACAATAAATATATTTCTCAAATATTTCTCCTCGTCTAGTATTACGGGTCTTGCAATTTTGCGAAACGAAGTCTGGAACTAACCCGTGTTAATCCGTCTTTTATTAATCCAATAAAATTATAGTAAATAGCTTTTTCTCTCTCGCGCACGTTTTATATATCACTCTCACATATAGCCATCGATATATAATATGGCAATATAAATTATACAACGAGAGATTGAATACGGGGGAGAGGAGAAACGTGTTTATATTACTCAGTTTAATGGAGAGCAGAAAAGAGGAGATTAATGTTACGTAATGGATAATAATTAGAAGACCAGCGCGCCACGTCAGCCGCGTTTAATCGTAGTTAGTCGCGCCGGCAAAATTGGAGCGGCTGCTAATCGGTAACCTAACTCCAGCAGGCACCCACGCGGTATCCTTGCACGACGTGGAAATAAGACGTCTATAAGACACACGGGCGTCACACGACGAAACAATATCCGCGCTCTCAATGGCAAGCCATGCTTGTCCGGTCAGGTACGCCACGGCCGCGCGTTGTCAGGGTCTGTCTCACGCCTAGATAAACGCATCTAGAATTCATACCTTTTATCGTTCTATAAATAACAGAACGCAGATAAAAACAAATACTTTACACTAATTTTTAAGCGAGAATATCAAGACCAACAAGCAGCTGTTAGACATAGATGTTTATGCTCTATAGTATTTAAAGTACATACCTCTCATATTATTGTTCCCCATCGCAACAGTTTCTGTCTTTACTCAGATCCTCTTCAGTCAAAGATTCATAACTGAATGACAAGCTAGACCTCTGTGTACGGTTTATAATGCTGCTTCGATCGAACGAGGGATACATTGTAATAAACAAATAATGTTTACGTTTCTAAAATCCGGTAATACAAAGCATGATCTTGTAATTGTATTAAAGGATCTCATACACATAAATACTGTTTGTTTATAAAAGTTCGTTTGTTCGAAGGCACGAATTATTGGAAATGTACTAAAACGCAAAAGAAGATCTTATTTTTATTCAACCTTTGAAAAGAATCTGGATAAGAATCGCGCGAAACTATTTTCAGTACGATTGGAACATATACTATAAAAGGTGCACTTTAAGTACTGTTAAGTATTGTATAGCACAAAAATATCTGGCTAACAGCTCGTGTGTGGCTTTAATATCCTTGCCTTTAATATCACATTCTGGACTTTTAAAAAAAACAAGCTAGAATTAATTTTTTTTTACTAATAATTTTTTATATTTTAAATTACAATGTTAATTTTTCTTGTTAATATACGTAAATGCATATATATTCTTAACAAAAAACTGGTTTTTTATTTGTTAAAACTTTTTTTTATTAAAACAAGTTACTTTAAAAAGCAAGGTATAAAAATATAAAAGTATGAAAGCTCTCATAGTACCATAATAGCAATTGTTTAACACGAGGAATACATAACAAATATTTATTCATGTTACAGAATTCTATATAAATTTTATTTTAATTTTTTAAAACTTATTTAAACTATTATTTATCTGGATCAAAACTATCATCATCCTCTGCACTTCAAATTTAAAACGAAATTGGAACGTATATAATAACAAAGCTGGTAAAACTAACAACCAGGAGAATCGCAAAGAGTATACCTATACTAGAAATAAAAATATTTGGCGATTTTTAAAAAAATAGAGCAAGTTTACGGATATTTAAAGTGGGAGAGAGGCATGCGTCGTCGAACTTGCGTTGTATCCGGGCGACGCATAAAAATACAATGCCCACGGTCGAAGAATAAACGTTGGCGCGATCGATGAAATAAACAGCGTTATAGCTTAAGTTGCATGTTACGGAAAAACGCATTGCTCTAATGAAAAATCTGCAGAAAAAATAAACCACCACTCCTTTAAAACGATAAGATAAAATCGCGCGCTAGCGTAACTGCGTCAAATGAAATATGCGAAAACACGCGAAAAAAGAGCATGCGTGTATTAAATGCGCTAAACGCATACAAAATGCTAAAAGCGAACGTGTTCTTTTCTTTAAATCGATTAAATAAATATATGCAAATATGTCGGATATTATTATCACTTAAGTGCTATGTGATTATTATCAAAATAAACGACTTTCTCTAAAAAGTTCTATCTTTCTTATTAAATTAGTTTTCAAAATAAATTGAATCCCGAATAATACTCACATACAAAATATTTTAATCGATAAACGCCATGAAAATGTTTTGCATGTTATAACTTTCACAGAAATTTTTGTGAGAATTAATTAAAATGTCAAATTTATGTATGAAATAGATCAATGTATAAAAAAATATTTTATATAATAAGAAGAATTGGAATCTTTTTTATATTTTTCCACAATTTAATGTAAATTATCGATTCTTTTTTTTACACAAAAACATGTAATAAATTTGACATTTGCAACATTTACACTTTTGAAACCTGCATTCCTTAGAATAGTTCTCACGTTAAAAATCCATGCTAGGAAAAACTTTCACCGATACTTAACTGTAATCCCGTTAATTTTGTACTCGCGTATGTTCCCATGTACACTACAATCAAGTACCGTGCATCAAGGGTACCCTAACTGTCGAGAATTAAGAATGATCGATGAATGCCTCTAGTACACAATATTTTTCTCTCTATCTCTTTCTCGTCTTCCATCCACTAGATCCTCTAGCGTACCTATCTATTAATCGTACTATACTGTGGGAAAATTTTCATCGCAAGATATAGCAATAAATAATTGCTCCAGATAGAGAGTATCTCCAATGCCTTGGAAAATTTTACTCATCAAAGGAAATCTGATCCATATAAAGATAATAAAAAGATAACAATAAATATACACTTAAAGAAATAATAGAAAAATAATAGAAAAAATGTTTAAAGCAAAATTAATATCCATAATAACTTTTCAAAAAAATAGTTGCATCGACTCCGTAAAAAGACGAATAGAGGATTTTCAAGAAATAGTTATATTATCTCCGCGAAAGAGCTACTTCAAATTTATTTAGAGCGTAAAATAATTACTATCCATCCATTCATATTATAAAAGATTCTCCTGTAAGATATACCTATTTTATTTCTTTCATCACATTGTCGTTATTAAACTTCAAAAATATACATATATGCGTCGCATATACAGATATACAATGTATCCCAGATTCGCTACGCTTCTATCTCGGCAATTTTTCAAGCAATTTAGAGTTGCCTACTCTAATCAAGATATGTATGTAAATATTTAAATATACCGTAGTATATATATATATATATTATAATTGTCGCAAACAAAGAAATTTATTTCTCACTAACGGCGGCCGTAAATTCACAGCCGCAATTAAGCTTTTTGTAAATTGCAGCGCGATAACAAGGACGGATTAGAAGCCGGCGTCGATATAGTGAGATTAACCACTGCACTTAAGAACCGCTAAGAACAGACCCATTACATAGAAAGGTGCTAAATGTGGTTCCACGAAGTGGTTCTCTAGCCGCGCGCATCTCGCATCTCCACGATACACTGAGAAGTTTATGACGCAGGCGGTATTGCCGCCCACAATGACGAATGTACGGCTATCGCGCATTTATTCTCTCGAAAGTCCGACGAAGTCGGCGCTCTCGAGGTCAGTCTCGAACTGCGAAACTGACGAAAACTGAGTAATGACGTTGTAGCGCGATGTAATTACGCTAAGTGCGAACCGTTACGACCGCACGAATGCAGTCAACTTCATTAATTATTCAGGGAAACATCGCGGCAATTTCGACAAGAGTTTTACGTGATCATAAAGCACTTCGTTCAAGAAAAAATCATGATTAAAAAAAACTATTCATTGTTTAATATATTTTAATATTTTTGCGTTATTGAAATATCTTTAATAAGCGTCATGCATGGTACTTCTTTTATGTCTTAAATTTTGCAGAGAATCTGTTTCTCATATATTGTCTATCTCAGAACTTGCACGTCTCTTGTGCTGTTTAAAAAAAATCATCTACTTACTTTTCTTTCTTCGCAAGAAACTACAAACATCCGTAACATATATTTTATCCCATCACAAATAAAAGAGTTAGTATTGAGTATCTTTAATTCTCGTGGAAGAAAATACGTAATATTTTTTTATTTTCTAAATAATAATATTATCGTGGAACGCATCTAAAGAGATACGTATGTTAATTTATAAAACATCCCTTAAAATTTTAATAAATTTTGTTCAAGTTTTATCATGCAATTGTCGTAAGCAAAAGATAAATTATCTTCTTGGCTAAACTAAATGCATAGCGAAACAATTTCTATACAGATGTCCCCCCCAAATATGTCCGCAATTCCAAAGATTAATGATATGTCATAAAAGAAGGCGATTAATAGACGCGAATAGGGACACAAATAGATATAAATTAATGCTGACAGCTTTATCGAAGCAAGTTACGATGGAAATATCGTATTCCTCGTTAAAGGCGCGTTTTCGATGGTAGATATCCAAAAATAGATAATCAAATCGTTAACGCGCTGATTATGGATCCAATGGATGAACGAATTTTATATATAACTCAATAAAACACCGTTATATACAAGTCCAACAAAACGATTCGCTGTACATAGGTAGATTCCTTA
Organism: Lasius fuliginosus; assembly: GCA_949152495.1. NCBI lineage: Eukaryota > Metazoa > Arthropoda > Insecta > Hymenoptera > Formicidae > Lasius > Lasius fuliginosus. The sequence goes on along the minus strand of OX424452.1, from coordinate 10,996,282 downwards.
TTCAATTCGAAGTATAGCAATTTCTAATAATGACCAATTTTATTGTCAAAGAATAAGAATTTTATAATGAAGTTTTATTTGTAAAGCCAATGACATTTTAGCGAAGAAATGGAAAATTAAAGAAGTGCGTATATGCGGAACATCCTGTATGTACAAAGCACATTGACCGGCCAATTTTGAGAGATTGCTAATTTTTAATTGCGCGAGAATCGTGCACTCTCGCGAGCAAGAAGTAATAACAATAATCTAGTAACGCACACGTGCGTGAAATACGCTCGTGAAATAAGTATGATAGCGGGTCGAGATTGTCGACCCGACGACCTACTTCGGAGGTCAGGATACGCATCAACATCATCTCGGTTAAGCATGCTGGTCCTGCGGAGTCAAGGTTGGCGAATGACGACGTCGTTCAAAGCAGAGTCTATGTGACAAGATAAAGGGCAAATTTGGCCCGTCTTTTTATCGCGCTAATAAATCGAGTATTTGGACACATGAAGCGTTTTCCTTGATCGAGATAATGATATTACTATGACTATGACGTGAGACTGAATGATGTTACAGCATGTCGACGGTATTCCAGAACTAACGTGTTTGCCTTCGGTAAGTATTTTTTGAGCTCGCTGTGCACGCCAGTATTTTATAAGAAACTTCATTGCGGAAATATTTGATACGAAAGAATGATATGAAAGAATTTTAAAATGTCCTAGAGAAAGATCTTCTAAAACATCAATAATAGTTAGAGAGTTTTAATTATTTTATAGTTTTTTAAATAAAAACTCTTGATTTAGTATCTTATCTTGCGCAAATATATACAATATATTCTCAATCATAAAATTAAAACAAATAAAATTAAATTATACAAGAATAATTTACGATAAAATTTACGATAAGCACACAAGTCTTCTCATAAAATTTAGAGAGAATCTAAAAGCAGATTCTCTCGTAAAATTCACGCTAAAGACAAGTTTTCTCGTAAAATCTGCATCAAGAAATAGCAATGCTAAATTGCCGTCGAAAAATTCGTGATCGAAATGGAGTCCATATTGCCACAAAATTGGAACGATAATGGATAGAAGAAAACGTAACCTAGTTTGAGAGAATAAAGAACATCACTTTCCGATCTCAAGAAATTCGGAGACAAAAATACGCGATTTCGAGAGAGATATCGGATATAGTTGTAGCAGCTGCAAGAATAATGTAACCTCGATGAATAAAATAGAAGTAGTTCAGAGGTCATGTAATTATAACCAACAACGGTTTGTAATTATAACCAACAACTGATTAAAGCATAAGAAATAAAATAACATGATTACCACATAGTGCATATGCTTTTTTTAGATTCTAGTTGAAAATAGTTCGTACGTAAATGTTTATGTCCTACTTTTGCATTATCAAAAATCGAATAGGGCAGGAATCGGATATATAATCTTCGAGATTACGCTTTCAATACACGATAATTGCATTTGGCCGAGTTAACCTCTCGAATAAGAGCTCGAATATTTTTGTCTTGCTAGTATTGCTAAAAATCGGAGCAGCGCATTGCAGTGACTCGATATAACATCCTATAAAAATGCGTGTGTTTCGATATAGATTAATAAATGCTGATATAACACGTCTGTGAATGAAATATGTATCCCGATAAAATTCGACTTCACAGAACTCACGGTTCATGTTCTGCTTAAACAAACATTTAATACGGCTTCTATCAATATTTTAAATATCAGCATAAGCTATTATATTTTTGTTTATCATAATCGTAACTTAATAAGTAACCAATTTAAAAATTAATATTTTGCCAAAGTAAAATTAAAGTTTAAATATAATTTTTGATTAAAGAATCATACACAATGTTTTTTTAAATTGTGTAGAAAATAAAATCCTTCTATTAATATATAATTAAAATTATCGATTGATAAACAACTTTTTCAATAAACCACCGTCAAAAACGTTATGCTATTTCCGCTACTCACCAATTAAAAAAAAATATTGTTTTTACTTTGATGTTTTTAATTTAATTGTGCAAATGATCGCGCGCGCACGCGATCGATCAATTTCATTACTCTCGAAAAGAAATTCAGCAAATCGAAAGAACAAACGGTACAATAACGAGAATAATCTCGCAGCGATTGATTGCAAGCAGACGAACTATCGACCATCGTACATTCAAGTTTGGTACCGTAATAGAAAAGCGAATTGAAACGTATTCTCCATTATCGACATCCGCGTATCCATCCGGATGAATTCGATATGCCAGTTAGCAACGTCATCGTGATATCGAAATCGAATATACACGTGTGTGACTCCAAGCTCGGTAATCTTTCACGAACGTTCGTCGATTCGATCGCGAGACAGTTCGAGTAGCCAGTAATATCCATCGCAAAATATCGACAGAAAAAAAAGAAACACATGCGGAATTTTTAATAAAGCCCGAACCCGAATGGTTGTGCCATTTTTACCGCCGAGCGCTGGCAATCAATTGATAGATATATTTTATCGAAAAAAGATAAAGATCAAAGGAGAATCGAGCGCAGGAGAATCGAGCGCTGGAGAATCGGAGTTGAAATTATAACATCAATCAATTTCATTTTTAAAGTACAAAAATAGCACAACGTGCCGAAAAATATTTACTTTATATCAATACAAGCTTTGTATCTTTTCAGACGTAAAAAAATATTTGTAAAATTAAATAATAAAAATATAATAAAATAAAAATAATAGTACATATTTTGAATATACTACAAAAATGTAGTTTTCAATCTCGAGTTAAATCAATAAATTATTCACATTTGACCTTTTTGAAAGAACTGGTCATTAAAAATAAAAAATGAGAAATTTTCTGACTACAATATATCTCGCATTATGTCGCTAAAAATATACATATAATACCACATGTTCGACAGAGCTGTACAAAAAAAAAACTCAATCTTCATAAGTATGCTTCAACGTCTATGTGATTTTCAGCATTTCATTTATAATTCGCGAATTTTGACACGCGATTATTTAAGCGTTAAATGAAATTACGCACGCTGTCGACATGAAATTATTAACGCGATACTAACCAATTCACAAGGATTTCAGCGTGTAATCGCGGAAGCCAAGTCGGGAGAGAAAGGGAGAGAAAGAGGAAAGAGAGAGAGAGAGAGAGAGAGAGAGAGAGAGAGAGAGAGAGAGAGAGAGAGAAAGAGAGAAACACACATTCAGACTGGGAAAAGGAAATGTCCGCATCTTACATTATTATAGCGGTTACCGTTAATAACGTTACCAATCTTACGTTATCTCGCCCTCGTTATGTCTCTGATCCTCGTTAAAAGTGCACGTCCAAAATACTTGACGCTATCAATCGCTCGCAAATTAAAAAAAAAACTGTTAAACAATTGGAAGTTCAATTAATGAAAGCTACAACTAATATTTAAAATAGTATGGTAATACGCGTAGATTGCATATTAATAAAAATACATCAAATGCTTTTAAGAAAAAACAGAGGTAGCATATATTTTACGTTTCATATGAATACGTTTCATAATTTTTCTGCGAGAAAGAGCATTTGCATATTGCAAAGAAAAAAGAAAAGTAATCGTGTTTTGAAGTACTTGAAGAATATCAAAGCAGACATTAATAATACTGGCATTAATAATATGCTGGCATGTATATAGAATTATAATACATAATTCATAGTTTATTTTAATCTCATCTTCCTACATTTTCCATAACTTTTCATTTACAGAAACACAAGCGCTTCAAATATATGCGAATACTTTAATATCCTTAGCATTCGCGTCGCGATAAATAAAGGCAAAAGCGTTTTCTCTATTTTATTCACAAAATTTCCTACATATTATAAATAAATATGCATGCCAATATATACACATTTGCGAATATATCGATACTGGTTTGAAATCCGCGAAAATTCTTTCAAATCTTGCGCAGCGATGCTAACAATATCAAGATAAATATTGATATCTTTTATGTAACGAGTTTTTGTAACACATTGACTTGGATTGACTGAAAAATTGCAAGCGAGAGTTCGATGGCTATCGTCACGCAGTATTCTACGTACCCGCGCATTTCACACGCGCGTAAACGCACGAGCGCACGTATGTACATACGTGCATGCGCGTCACGTTGCGCAAGCACGCGCGCTCGTTGCGCAACGCGGCGAACGCTTTTGCACTGCGAGCGAATAAGTAGGACGGGATAGCCCCGTTAACCCATAACCGTATCGTTAATCTTACCCGGCGACTAATAAAGTTGGAAGACATATTGCTCGTTTCCGCGGAAACCAGCAACGGCAATCATCACCCTTAACAATGAAAATGAGTAGGCGCAGCCTCAAGCTATGTTATTTAATAGAGTTGACAGAGAATTTCATCTTCGGAATATATATCCCTTTGCTACATTTCATGTTTATAGCAGTTACAACATACATGTATAAAGTCGTTGCAGCTCTCTCGCGGAATGAAATATTGCAAATGGCGCGCTGTCGCGAATAAAAATAGCGCAATATTGCATCCGTCTACATGTATATATTTTAAGATCTTGAGACTTTTCACAAAAAGGGAATTACAAACGTGCGAATAACTAGCTATTTTCGCGATCGAGGTTGCTCAATATTTTCGTTCCGTATCGAAGTGTCATTACTCGCGTCGCACCGCATTGTATCCAATGCATTCGCGTCATCCCTACCGCGGAATCGATATCGCGTTCGCGAGGAAAACATGTCGTTATTCTCGATTACCAGTATACGGGACCGTTCCGAGAGAGACGCGAGAGCTCATCGCCTTGACCTAAAAATCTGCCGCAACGTAGATGTCCGCGTTTTAACGCCGTTGCTTATTGCCGTTCACCTAATCCATAATTCCGTCACGCAACGAGCTTTAAATACCGGTTCTTATACTTTCCCGCGAGCCGTACTTATGTACGCGCCACGCCATCAAGATGCCGAAATAGCGGGGCCGCGAATCGGAATAATAATTATTGAGCCACTTTTCGTACGCGTCGGGATTATATATTTCTTCCGCATTAATCTTTTCAAAGCTACGTTGGATTAATATATCTTCCGAGATCTTTTTCGTTGAGTCATTCAAATTGTATAAGGGACACGAAGATTCGCCGAAAGTAAAAGAGAGATACAGTAGAGAATAAATTGATATTCTTAATGAAGTCGAGATACCTTTTTAATTCTTTATTTTTGGATCATTCTCAATCATGGATAAGATTGATTGAAATTTGTGATAGGTTTTATTCTCTCTACGGCGATAGTTGTAAAATTGCTTTCTTTTTTAAATTTCCAATAGATAAGATAAGATGCAATCGCGATATATATCATTTAGACTTAATGCTTCTTGTATAAATCGATACAAAATAATGTCATAAATTAACAAGAGGAAGTTTTAATCTTATTTAGGAAAAGATAATACTGCTCTTAATATTTAGAGAGAGTTTAGATTTAATATGTTTAAATAATTTCATCGATTTTCCGTTTCTTGTTATATCCCAATTTTTTATCTATATATAACATGAGAGAAAGAAACGAATAAATTTGGTTGAAAAACCGCATTAAAATATACAGACATTTATTTCTAACGTATGCTAAATGAGTGTAGAGGAAGCGAATGGAACAAGCAAGGTTAAATTAAGATAAAAGTCGATTAAGAGTGGTGGAATCGGCCATCGATGCTTTTATCCCCTCGCGTTTGCTTCGTCCATTCTGGATTTTTCCATATGGATACAACTACTTTGATATCATATGACGAAATTCATCGGAGAGAGAGGGGGGAGGGGGGGGAGGGAGAGAGAGAGGGCGAGAAGGCGCGGGTTACATTGAGCTTGTGATTGCGCGTTTACTTCCCGATATCAATACTACGTATACACAGTGTCCCTGAACTAAATATACTGAGAGAATCGGAATTTTAATTAAAAATAAAAAATAAGACAGCACTAAATTTTGTCAGTAGTAGAATAACGGGAATTAGAGGAGATATAGTAGTATATATAAATATAATATATGTAAAAATCCTAGAGATCTGAGATCGCGTTTAATTTGCGAAGCAAAAAAACTAATCGCAAATAAAAAATTGCGAGTTTCAATTAAATGCGTGTACGACAGATGCTACAACCGACACATTACAACGCATCTTGTAAGATATATTGCCGAGATGCGAAGAATATATTATCGGTCAAAGAATTCGTGGGTGAAAGTTTCGCAGTGTTATTTTTTGGAACATCGAGCATCTCGTAAAACTGCACATATGTCACCTTGTCTCGAGGTGAATGCAGAATCGCGTGACTAGAAATGACGAATTTGTGTATCTTGACGCTGTTCCTCAAGAATTTCTAACATCGCGTGAATATAATTTCATTCTTCAAAAAAGTTTTTATCTATGTAGTATTATAAAATATTCATTTTGTGCCAATATCAAATGAATAAACATATTGAATAAAATTGAAATACTTGTCTTTACAGATAAAAGTGTCTAGTAATATCGATACTAATTATTGATAAACCGAATAAATAAATCGCATCACATGACTGAAGATATCAATACTCTTGCTAACCCTTTTAAATCTGGATGATGTGAGATCGAATAACCCGTGGGTCACCAACAATCACGAGATCCTGTTTCACTTGAAATACGCAACAATGCTCACGTACTGGTCATTACGTCCGTCGGTACGAGGATCAAGTAGTAAACACGATTTTTATTCGTCTTGCGACCGTAATACTCTCTTGAATCAGAATACAAGACGGGACAGTCGAGTAAAAATTTTAACGCGAAAGATCGTTCGAATACGGATTTGAATGTGCTCGGCAAAGCTTGTTTTGAAAATTCAATCGCGTTCACAAATAAAACGAAAGAAATAATTGAGGAAAATATAAGAGAAGATGTAGAGAATAAGAAATAAGAAAAATTGAAGAAATAATAAGATGAAAAACAACAAGTTTTACTACATTGCGGTAACGTCCTTTAAATAATGTATCTCAAACAATAAGTTGGATTAAATCGATAAGAAAACATGAAATAAATATATACTATTTAAAATACTATTTAAAAATATTTCGGTAAATCAATCAAATATTACTATTTGAGTATTGTTATTTCTTTTACAATAGAAATTTGACGAAAGACTATGATTTGAGATGCGACAAATATCTCTCAATTAAATCTAAAATATTAAATTCTTCTTAATTCTCGTTAAATCTATTCTTAATAATTAAGAACAAAATAATATTGTTTATTTATACTCATAAATTTTAATTTTTAGGAGTATTTTATCTTTATTTATCGTTATAATTACGGTATGTTTTTGCTAAAAAATTAGGCTTTAGATTTATTAATGAATTTTTTAAGCTACAACAAAATGCAATCGATCTAGAACGTTCCGTATCATTATGCGCTCCACATTCCGATGAAGCGTTATATGTATGTACGATTGCAAATGTGCACATCCGGGTCGCATAAATCGCGTGATTTGCTGGCAAAGAGAAGGAGAAGTATAGGACTGCTTCATAAATTCACCATCGTCCGATTCGAAAACAAATGGCTCACCGCGAGAAAATATATTCGCACGGAAGGCGAAAGGAGACACAACCAGCATAAGGTCGATCGCCTTAAAAATGCGCGTGAGAATTTAAGACAACTTGCGAAATACGACGCGTAACCTTGGAATATGCTACGCGTGTTTTCGCGTTACAAACTTTATCGCGAACGCAAAGGGAAAGGCGAAAGAACAATATGAGTCAATTCTCTCGATCATACGATTTGTGTAGTGTTGTGTGTATTGTCTATAAATTTATATAATGTTGCATTTACGAAGAGATCTCTAGTGAAATTAAAGTATGAGGAATGCTTTTCTAATCATTTCAACGTGAATATATCGAAAAATCTTTACTTATAAACAATTGAAAATTTTACGTTAATTGAGCTAAAAAAAGGTTAACAAATAACAGAACTTTACTTTTCACCTTAATTTCCATCACAATTTACTTCAATAATAATTAAATTAAGATATAAAGTTTAACTATTAAAATAATTAACGCAAGAAATATTATATATGTCGCCGATTTGACAGGCAACGAATAATTTGCATACGTCCGTCATAAGTCCGTTAAAAAGTTGTCTCACGAGCAATTCGAGTAAATGATTTTCGGCTCGTTACCGAGTCAGCTCGTTACGCGTCGACAGGGTCACCGTTAGCTCGATTTCCACGTGGCATTCCGCGCGTCTCGGCCTCGGAAATTTTATAGAGCCCGCAAATCGTGCCTACAAAGCAAAGTTTCGTAACACCCGTTAAACCCGTCTGTACGCAAAGTTATTATTAAGTGTGTGTGTTCAGCGCTCGAAGAGAGTTCATACTTAGAATTGTAAGAAATTTTTCATCATTATATAATTTAACAACAATATAATCGAATATTCGAATTATCGACGATTGATTGCAATTTCTATTTCCGCAGTATGATATCGACGGTAAAATTTTTACTTAATGAAACTTGCATTAAGCAATCAGAAGTTCCGGATTACACTTGATTTACAAAATTAATTTTTAATCTTTCCGATGACGGACGATAACTGCTTCTCATCGAGAATGCAGTCGGGTAGGTCATTGTAATTTCGATCGGCATCAATTACCGCTTCGTAGGAGGCAAATAATTAAAAGCATTCTCTTAGCTGAGCATCAAGCCTTTCTCTGCCTTACCTACAATATTAATAAATCCGTTCTACGCTTTTCTTTCTTTCTCGCGTGATTTATCTCGACGATACGTTCAGTGACTCTCCGCGGGACACAATGTGCACCCTCGAAACTCTAACTCACTTTCGTTCCTACGCTCGAAGCAAGTTTCTATTAAAACAGTACTAGAAGAGATGGAGAAGAAGGTAAAAACACAATGCGAGAGCTATTAAGCTTTTAAGTCTCGAAGTAGACATAACTCGGAAAAGTGGACTATAGGCAAAAACCTTTATGTGCTTTTCAACGATATAAAAACGTATCTTATATAGAATCCATATAACATATATAAATATAAAGATTTTTTTAGACACTCGGATGTTATTTTTTTCGGAAAATATATAAAAATTTTGAATGAGTGTAAAAAATATGCGTGAGATGTGTGTGTGTGTGTGTGTGTGTAAAAAGATAGAGTGAGAGAGAAGACAACTTAAAATTTTCATATTTTTCTGGATAAAATTAAAATTGCATCTTAATATTCGCACAATCTATAATCTGATTTATGTAAATCAGTTTTAAGATGTAAGTAGTTTGAGCTTAAAACATTTAATTTTTTTTACGCAAGAAAAATAATTTGCACTCTTTAGTTAAGTGATAACAATAATTATGCATAATTTAAATTAATATTACACGCTTGTTTTAAGCGATGCACGGCGTGCATCGTTTATTATGACGTTTAATGCAGCGGCTCGTAGAATAGCACTTCATACGAAATAACGAACATTGAATAATAACATATCCGATGAATTTCCGCGATTTTTATAAGTCGCTAACTAATTCACATAAGACAGCAAGGAAAGCAGTTAATTTCCTTTTATAGCTATTAATTTCCTCTTCATATAATGTTACAACAGTTTGTAATAATATTATTGTACTGATGCCTTTAACGTGGTCTCAATTAGATTTAAACGGCTAAAGACATTATTTTCACTTTTAGCATATTTTCGGTATGAGAGAATAATCAATACGCGATTGTAAATGGTTAAACGATTATGAAAAATATAAATTTGCTAAAATATACAACAAAATATAGAATCTAGCAGCAATTACTTAAAATAGAAGAAAAACTATAAATGCGCTGGCAATGCGTAATTAAATGCTTATTTGAAAGCGAGATGTAATATCTGATAATAGTGATATGCATATAATACATAATATATATTAGAGTTTTTAAATTATCCGAAAAGAGCATGAATAAATAACACTGGTATTAAAAAATCGGACTTAAAAGCCTGAACTCTATTTTTGTCTTCAAAAAATTATCATTAAATTATATATAGAAGTATATAATTAAATAATTAAATATAATTTGAAAAATATGGTTCTTTAAAAGCAAAATTAAAAGACAGAAAATGAGAAAGGAAAATATAAGATTGTATAATTATTTATATATGTTACATTTCTCACAGACGCCCTTTTTCGGATGAATTCTTTTGTGATTCCACTTACATATAGACAGGTGGCATCTCGATTGTAGTTGGTCATTGCACTCACCTGAAATAAAATATGCGAAAGTTAATAAAATCCTGACCTCTCCATGAAACATTAATGAGGCTTGGCCAGACTATCGAGGATCGATAGTAATCGGAGTTGAGCTTACAGGTATACAAACGCATATAGAAACTAAAACATTATTTAAATATTCTATCGCCATTTCGATAAAAATTTACAAAAGCAAATCATTTTATTTCATGAAATTTAATTCAATTATCAATAAAGGAATATAATAATTAATAATTCAATCAGAAACTAATTAAAAATGTTATTTGATGAAAAAAACGATAATACGGAAATAATAATACGGAAACGATAATAACAGATAAATAAGCTAAGTTGCTTTTATTAGATCGATACAAAAATACAAAAATACAAAAACTGTTTAACCTAAAGAAGGAAATTAAACAGAGAACTTTTAATTATTTTAATATAAATGTTAAAAATTCAGATTTTATGATCACATATATATATTTTCTTTCTTTTCTAATTCTAAAAACAAGAACTCTTAATTTCCTCGATTGTAAAATAATCCTTCTTACATGAAAAATTGCCAAAAAATATGTATTTTTTTATATTTCTTTTGTTATCAAATTGAGTAACCATTATTGTTCTCAACAAAATCTAAAAATTTAAAGTCCAGCTTACATAAGATATTTCGTTCTAAATTATCGATTACTATCAAGAATAATCGATAAAATCTTCATCTTGTGCAGTCGCATAACGATACGCGTAATCCCGTAACGAACAGTCTGTTATATTAATTTACTCGGAAATCTCGAGACTCGACGTTGCGTCGCGCGTCGCGTTTCCCACACGATTTCATTTGACCCGAGACGTTATTAGCATATTACTGCATTAGCCGCGAGAGTTAAACGAAGGCCGGGGTTACATCGAGTGGGTGGACAAGCAGGCAAAGCAGCGTGTGTGCGCGCTGCTCATTGTTACGAATGCTACATTGCGAAAATTACGAGTACGCCACGGTTACCGCCCATGTTCGTGTACAGTTGTTCGCCCGAGCGGAACCAACGAGCTCTTAGTAATCTTTGCTTGCTTAGGCGCCGATACCCACCGCGTTCTAAGCTGTCAGTAGTAAACGATCATTCCTTTGTGCAGCGATAACAAATTGGAGAAATCAATATCCAACAAAGATCAATATCTAAGATCTAAGTAACTCCTCAACTTGTCAAATCCATCTTATCATACTGAAAAAATTTTATGAAATTTTATTGCATTTTTTAAGAAGAATTTAGAGAAAAAGTGATCGCGCGCTATATTTACAATATGAAATATTTATGATATTATACATTAGGTACTATAAAATATTGAGACACTCGCTTATTTTCAAATATTCATATTACCTAGATATCTCACAGTGCGGAAAATCTGTGCTTGGTATCTTATAAACTAATACCTTGGATATCCGCATTTTTATTCAATTAATCAGTTAACATTTGAGGAGAACCCGAAGAAGGGGATCGAAACTAGTATTACTTTGTAATACTGTGAAGATACTGTGCTTGCCGGTTCGTATTGACCTATCTATCGTTGTCTAGATTCCCTTATTTCCTTTGATAATAGAAAGGTTAAAGATCCAGGACAAATAATGAGACGTAGCGCGCGAGGAAACGTTTCGCGCAACGATTTCCCGTGTCTTTTGAATAAGGAAACGAGTGTCGCAATGCAGTTTCCGCTCGTACCGAAAATTAAACATTCCTTTGTATCAACGTGCGCGATTACGAAACGCGTTATCCTCTTTTTTTTTCGCCGACAAGATGTTGTACGAATCGCACGCACAATGAGCCGTGTTTTCCCGTGGAGCGAACACACGCGAACCTGCCACGTGCAATTAACAACCGTCGCGTTCACGTATTCTTTATGTATTCACGTGGGCGACTGGTTACTTGCGAATCCACTATCGTTGAATAGCAGCCGCACAGGAAGGCTCGAGCTTTATTAATGAGCGGTCCCAAACACGCGACAATAGCTATCTACGCCCAACATATAGAAAGGCACATAAAAAGATCTCTAGACATACGAGAGTCCCCTCTTTCTAGTTATTCGTGCTAATACAAATATAATCTTTCTTATCTAAAAATATATTAAATCACCTATTTATTTAAAACGCGAGTTAAAAAAGTCTTAAGCTATACCGCACTATTATAAAAATTATTTTTTTCTAGACGTATGCAGTTATAATTAGAATTCAGTTGAAGTAATTGAATTTTAAATGTTATTAGAAATGTTAAAATTCAAACATATTAAGATTGTAAAAAGCATACGACATTTATATTTACGCGATAATATATAATATTATACATAAAAAATGGAAAAAAAATATAAGTATATTATTAGATTAAAATTTTAGATTAAAAAGATTGTCATAAACGCGTAGATATTCGTCGGATGGATCCGTTGCAAAAGAGTTTTTTTTCCTGAAGAAAAATAGTTTCTCTCGGGAATGGGAGGCGAAAATATAATTTGACGAAATGCGACGCCTCCCAACAGAAAAAAAATTCGGAACCGTAATGTAAAAATTAGATCCGCCTGACGCTGTGCAATATCTGTTACTTTTTTTGCGCAACTACATCACGAGCCACCTTCACTTCCTAGTGTTATGCAAGATGCATGTTTTTGCTCGAGAAGAAAATACTGAAGCGTGTGGCTCATATTCGGGATGCGATTTCTGAAATCCAAAGTTGTAACAAGTCTGACAATCTATTGCAGAACATACGTTATATGCAACTTATCGATGATTTTAGGAACAATGATTTTGTTTAGAGTACAGAGTACTACAGAGCTTTCGCATTGCACCTTTATTTCACTATATTTTAAATATTTATTTTATTTATAAAATCCACACTGCTCAGATTAACTTTAAAAAACATCCGATTTTAGTTCACTCAATTCAATATCATAAGTATCAGATTATTTATCGCTGCACGCAATTAGCGATATAGTTATTCTAAATTGTTATATAAACTTTTCGATATAAAATAGAAACTGAATATATCAAATTAAAAATATAATCTTCACATTGTTAATTTTAATTATAAATAATGTAATATATATATATTATATATATATAACTGATAATATTATTCATCATATCATAAATATTAAACGTGATTGTCTGCATCGAAGAGTATTAATAATTCAATTAAAATAATTCAATTAAAAAAGATTCTCTCTCTTTTTGAAAAATCTATTAAATATTGATAATATGTTAATATATTATCAGTATTTATATATATAACAATGAAACAAATTTGTTTCCTTTTTTCATAGTGCATTATTTTAAAGGCTGAATACAAATTAATCGAGTAAAATTAAATCCGTAACATTAGTATTCGTTCGTCGCAATACATCGAAAGATTGCCGATGCTTATGTTACCAATAAATGTTAATCGTTCGATGTTTGTCATATCAGCTATAGATGTACAAATCTATTAGTCATCGCGATGAATAACTCAATGTCGTGATTGCCCACCTGACTCGCGGCGAGTTTCAGCCATCAGCGACAGTTTTCCTCGATCTGCATTTCCACGCCGCGATTTTCCGCGTTACAACGACGTTACCCACGTGCGTGATTTACGACATAATCATGCGACCACATGAAGCCGGTCTAACTCGGTTCCGCGGCTTAGCGTCCCGTTATGAAGTGCAACAGTCTGCGTCGTTAACGAGCGCGCGTCATATTCGCGAATTTTGAAAACGGACGCGATTCCTCCCGCAGTAGGTTTTATATGCACATTTAACGATATTTTTCGGTGAAACGCAAGTATTTTATTGTTTAATTTGCATTCTATTGCATGCAAACTTAATACCATACAATTTTACCGTAACGGTCCAATTTTTATGGTAAATATAATGTCCATTTAAAATTTAAACTACTACAGTATGCTTAACAAACGCAATCAATTTTCTTTTTATAAAAAAAGAAATTCAAGAATGTATTAAGATAATTAAATTCACCTTCGAGAAAAAAAGATGAAACATTCATGTCACATCTCTCTAATAAGCCTATAAAATATTATACGATTTCTTTTATTATTCTTTTCACTATCTTTTATTATTTATTATTACTTTTCATTACACATAAGTATTTTTATTTGGAGCAGAAAGATTTGAAACAAGAGATATATAGGAAAATTCAATTATTTGAACATTAATGCTGTATTAAAGAAAAAATACGGTCAGAGATATAACATTGCAATAATATCTACAATGACGTAATATGGAACACGAATAGCTCCTTAACGATAATCGATATAAACTCGTGATATATCATGGCTTGATTCCGATTCGCTTACTTGTTCGCTAACTGGCGCAAATACATTGGTTTCGTAACAGGCACGAATTAAAAAATTTAATTATATTTACGACGCCATAACGGCGCGGTTAGGTTTTATGAATTTGTTCTATCTTGTATGTATGTAAAAGAGGTAATTAAATATACAAGGTAAATATATAAAAGCATTAAATGTAATAGAAGGATGCAATACGGGAAGAGTGTGAAATGCTACATTCTGTAGAATAATATAGATCTAAAAGGAAAATAATGCACTTTCTAAAAATTTGATCTAAAAAAATAATATAGAGTTGTAAATAATTCCTGTAAATTTATTTCAAATTTTCTAGCAGTTACAACGATTATTTCGATACTTTTAATGTTTAAGTATTGCACTTTGAAAATTGATTGCGTTAATATACATAAATCAAAATTGATTTTAGTTAATAATATCCTAATATCCAGATTTCAGTTAATGTATCTATATTATTTTCCCCAATTAAATTGATAGAAGGAGCAGAATGTATGTAATTAATAACATGTTAATAATATATTAATATATGATAATATATTAATAACATATATATATATATATACATATATATATATACACACACACACACATGTATATACATATTATAATACATTAATAACATATTAATAATTAATCAGAATAATTGTGTAAACGCCCTATTATTCGATATTTACGTTATACATATATTTGATAAAAGAATCGCTGAACGTTACTTCTGCTCCGCCGAGATGCTCGGCCTTGCAGGACTCAGAAGAAATAATGACGGCCAGTGTCGACCCGTTATTCTTTCTTTACACCGTCCGTAACAAGAGACGACGGTTTCGCAAACGGCTAGCACGCACCATCGCGCGAAAGACGCAATCTCGCGCGAAAGACGCAATCTCGCGCGCATGTGTCGCACACGCGCGATGACAATGGACGCTTTGTTCGCGACTAGGCGTTTGCAGATTACCAAAGTGAACTTCGCGAGAGAGCGAGAGCGAGAGCGAGAGAGAGAGCGAGAGAGAGAGCGAGAGAGAGAGAGAGAGAGAGAGAGAGAGAGAGAGAGAGAGAGAGAAAGAAAGAGAAAGGAAGAAAGAGACAAGGAGTCGCCGTAAATTACAAATAATAGCTGTTCGCGCGTAATCCTTGACCTCACGTGGGAGCTTGCAGAATATATATCTCTCTCTCTCTTGAATATTTTCCACGCATCGAGTCTATGTATATTATGACATTGGACATTATCTACGTATATTATGATACCAAAAGAGATCTTATTGAAAAATTGTAAACTTTATCTTATAAAGATATAAGCATAATTAGCAATTTTTTAAAAATAGAATTAATGACTTAAAAGAGGGAAGTGTGAACTAAATAATACATGATTACATTTTTTTATAATATACAAAGTGATTTGTTTAAGCTAATGTTATTAATGTTATTATTAATAGATATATACTGTTTTATTAATATATATAAGCTAGAGTTTTCATAGCATATCTCACAATTAATATCGTCCTAAAGTTTTTAAAAAATGATTATATTGTGTTATTTAAAAATTTCATATAAGTAAATTAATTAAAAAAAAAAAAAAAAAAAAAAAAAAAAAATAGATTTATTTTAAATTTACTTTTAAATAAAAATGAAACCTATATAAATATGAATTTTCTATAATTAATAATTTAGTTGTGTGTGTAAATAATCATACTTTTCGGTTATTGAAATTTGTGAAAGCACACTTGTGGTTTACTGTTTGTAAAACAGAAATAACGCTAGAGTATATAACCTTATACTTTGAAAGCTATATGTGATAGCGACGGTCAGCGAATAAGGTCAGAGGGTGAATTGCATTAAGCAAAACTCGCGTCCCGGAGAAAATGGGATATAAAAGTAACTGATCTCTGGCGAATAATTAGCAAAGTGGCATATAGCCAGTGCAAGTGAAACAGTATAAAGCGAGTCTTTAATCTTAATTTCATTTATTCCTCAATCCAATTAACTCGCAATGTTTTTCCGATATATTTCGCGTGATTAATAGAGTGTACCGGAAAACGGTTCCTCTCTCTGAGCATTTCCCCTGCATTTCGGCATCTTTCTAATTCGGATTTAGAAACTCTCACATTACGAAACTTACATTATATTAGTCCCGTGTCTTATAATTTTCAGAATCAAATTAAATATTTTATCACTATATAATCATATTTCCTAAATCTTTAAATTATATAAATTATATTATTATATAAAAATGTAGAAATAAACGAGTAGAAACTAGAAGATACGTCGGTGAAACGAAAGAATTGCAGGTCGTCGCATCCGTCCGTTTCCGCAATCGCGTGAAAGTCCCGAGAGGCCATCGGTTGTGTTAATCTTCGCACGAAAATCGTGTTCGACGGGCCCCCGTCCTGAATTTCGAAACCGTCGTTACGCGCACGTGCCTCGGAAATGATCATGGAGTTTCGCTTTCTTGTCGAGTGTAAATCTCGCAGGTGACGTCTCGTGACTCTCGTCAAACGCGCGGCGTGATGCAATTGCTCAATTCTGACGTATTCCTCTATTGCGTAAAGTACGATATTAAACCGGGTTATCTTGTTTATAAACTCGATACTGTAAAATTTTAGAGACGCGTTTTATATTTACATTTCAGACGCAAGCTTTGCTTAAAATGACTCGAGAAACCATTGGACAAATCATAGATAATGAAAAATCTCCTTGAATATATCATGAAATATTTGTAAAAAATGTAATCCACTTTTTGAGGTTCTGCCTAATACAACACATCCCTTTGAAAATTCCATACATGTTCTCCAAATAGATCAATCAGAATTAAGATAATTGTGACACCTCCTGATATTTTTTTTAATAATATAATTATAACCATTCTATTTCTCGATAATTTATTCGAGTATTTATTAAATAAATGATCGTGACTTTAACAGTATTTTATACCGATCATTGATTTATCATCTTGACAAATGTCAAATTAACCGCGAGTGTTACGCGAGATGATAAACGAGAAAAATATGATTCTCCTCATATCTCATGCAAAATAAATAAAAATACCGGAAAGAACGTCGCATGTACGGATATTGATACGTAGTGATACGGATCACGCTTTCCAGGAAAGAAGGAATAAACGATCTTGTGCAACGACCGTCGCAAGGAAAAGATGCGGTTGGAACGTCGTTGTCCGATCGAAAAGATTCTCAAGGAAATCCAGTCCGATCTCGCGGAGACGAACCGACGTACGTCTTCCTCGGGATGCATTAGTCATCGCTCGCGCACGGGAGGCGGCGATTTGCGACAAACGGATGCACCGGCGCGACGATGTTGGCATGTATTACATACTCGTGTGCGTGTATGTACGTGCAGACTCGCTAGAAGGCAAACGTTTGTTACAACGACAGTCGATGAATTCTTCCAGACACCTGGATAATTCCTTCCCCTCCCCCTCCCTTCGCCGGTAGATTACGAGGCAATGACCTCCCGGCTCCAGTCCCCGATAGCGAACTAGACGACTGTAAGAATAATCAACACGCTGTCACGTCAGGTGTATTAACACCTCGTGCGGGTTCGTTATATCGCGGCCGCTGAATTACGATAGAATGTATGTATTATGGCAAGAGATCTCAGTGCAATTTCGTTGAAGCGACGAGCTATAATTGCGCTAATTTCGTTAATCTCAGATGACTCAACAAGAGTAATGGAGTCTGTTGGCTTTTACGATTACAGTTCGATTCTTTCTGAGTGCAACGAATATATGAATATATATGCTATTTAATATGGTAAAAACCTTATAAAATCTCTGGCAAAGAGAAAGAAATTCTAACGCATCTTTTCGTACAATTACTAATATATAATTTTAGAAGAAAATACGTGAAACTAAATACATGAAATAAAATTTCATAAAAGTGATTTTATAAAAATATCAATCAGCGGTTCTTTTATTTCTTTTAGCTGCGAATATATATATATATCTTAATCGAAGAAGAGGCATGTCTCTTTTAAACTACACATACGCGAATGGTTTAATCATGATATTATATAAGAGATTTCTAATATTTTTTGCTCTCTGAAATAAAACCTTGTTCTAAATTCAGCTAAATTCGGCTAAAATGTTCCATATGTGACATACCTTTTTCAAGAAGCTGCAAATATTATTCATTCAAAATTAATTAAAGACATATATGTCGTTCTAAATTGAGATAGTAAGGAGAGCTGTCCTATAGAAGAGTTAAAGAACTCGAGATATATTGATCAAGATTAAAATCTGTCTCGGTTTTCCCCGGCGATAAGAATCGCTGGGCTCTCACGTCGCACGCGAGACAAGTCGCGACAATTGCACGTGACTTTGCCTGCATCACTGTCCCTCGTGTATCGAGCGAGCTCAAAATTGCACAACGCCGACAACACATTGTCGTTAAGAAGTCTCTCGTGTACCGTATTTCTGTACGAGACTCGCTTACATTAATGCTACAAAAGCCGTTTACACACGCGACTTGACATACGAATCGGCGAAAGCTAGCACGCGCATACATAACGTAAGTGACCGACGATTATCTATCGGGTGTGTAATCGGCTGGCGTGTTACCAAAGTTTCGAAATGTTACGACATAACGGCGAAAAGTTCGGCAACGTCGCGACATCGAAGTGCGCATCGTATCACGTTCGTCCATTTTAACACAAAATAAGAGAAATTATTAAAGAATATTACTGTTTTAATATCATTCGTATTATTTTACTATTCGATGAAAAATTATGGATATATATTGGTGATAAAATCTTTTGACAAAGGAGTTCTTTATAACACATAATTATTGAATTATTTTTAAAGTTGAAAATCTTGCTGATTAATAATTTCAGAGAATATGATAAAATATATATCGAATTAGCTTAAACCAGATTTTATTTTAACAAAAATTTAACGTAATGCAATTTTTAAAATATTCAACGTTGTAAAATATAGAATTGCGATAAATGATTCCTTTCTTTGATTTTTTTTACAAACATGTCTTCGATTATCGAGATCGTTATATTTAATTTCTGAATATATTAATATTTTTTGATATGACAGTGATAATATCAGCTGAAATCCATCTGTGCAAAAAAAGTAATTCGCATCCAAAGGTTAATTATTTTTTCGCAACAATTCAGGTCAGGGGATTCAATAGGGACAATGACGAGAATGCGATGAATTTCAAGACGCAATTCAATCGTACATTTCAACAGCGAGAGGTCAGTCAGACCAATAGTCGGTCGACAGGTGCGAATGGCAGCCGACAGGTGACAATGTGCGGTCAACCTGCGAGTCGACTGTGGAACGCGCTTTAATTACCTAGCGTCCGTTTCCGTCTGATCTAACCAGTCGCCGCCATATATCCGGAGATACATATTTTCCTGGTATTATCGGTATACGCGAGAGGGTAAGAATACCGATTCATATATTAACAAAACTATAAAAAATAGCACTCTAACTTTTCAAATTTTATAAATTAAAAATCACATGTTTTGTATATGTTGTACAGTTTTTCAAAATTTAGCGAAAATCTTTAGGTCATATTGTAAATTGAAAGACGTATGTATAATAAGTTAATATAATCGCATCAGTGGAAAATATTTTAACGTGTTATATCTTGCCTTCCACTTATGAGATAAACGGCACGAAGTTTCAGAACAATAATCAAAATCTTTTGTTGGAGAATTATAACAATGTGTATAATAATAAAAAAAAAATAGCTAAAAATCTAAAGTTATATTATGAGATTTTTTTCTCTACAATTGTACAGAAAAAGAAAAATATTTTAGCTGGGTAGGCTTCCACCGAAGCCAAAGAATTGTTCTAACAGCAGCCTACTTTTAACGCATAGCAATCTCCGTGGCGTGGGCGTCGGCTAGCGTGAAGATCCTACAATTCCATCCAGCAGAACACAATCCTGTACACGCGTCCCGATCCTCTCTCGAGGAAAAAGCTCGCTCGCCCAACTCACTTCAGCATCGCGTCGCGTAATATCACACTAACGTGCATCTCTTTTCGCGCGAAGGAGACGAAGCGGCGATTATTATTGCGAATGCCAACGGCGGCGCGGCCTGATTTTACCGTCGAGTCTAATGTTTATTTATCGAGTTTACGGTTCATCCTCTTTCCGGCCCAGTTATCCGCGCTGCACCGCGTCGTTGCATCGCATCGCGAGAGAATACCAAATATTACAGCGTACGGCTCGTTAGCGAGCGTGAAATATGTTTATTTTCTGATTTTTATGTAGCCCGAATGTGAAAATAGAAATTACATTCAAATTGTTGTCAAAAATATAAAGAGTATATTTTATGACATTAATATGAAATATATATTATACGAAATTATATCAAGCAGATTTATATAACTGGTATGTAATTTACAGATTTCTTTCTAAGATTGCATCTTTTAGTGGAATCCTAATTATTATTCTATCATTTTTATATTAACGATTAGGCAATCAACAATTAAAATGGATTTGATGTGTTAAATATAGGTGTCAATTTCATATATGTATATTAAAAACAATTTAATTTACAGTTAATTTGGACAATCGGTTGAAAAATTTAACAGGCTGTTGTTTAACGAAAGTATTGTGTCCCGAATAGAGAAAAATTTCTGTTGTATTTTTTATAAATAAACGACGGTGAAGTCTATCGACCCTGTTATTATTGCGACATTCGAAATCGCTCGTCTGCAACACACTCAACTCGACACGTGTGGGCCGACTTATCGGGCGTTGCCTGCAATCGTACGATTTGTGTTTCATCACGTGTACGACCCACTTAAACTATGAAATATACACCAGAATGAGAATATCAGTCTGAAGCAGCGATTTCCAACCTCCAATTTGTAAAGGTATTCCGATAGATTTACATTGAAAGATTAATCTCAAGGGATTAATCACAGAAACGCTATATTTTTTGTCGTTTAAGTAATCATCGCTATTTCGATGATTATGTAACTTGTTAAAATTTTAAAATTTCTTTAAGGAAAAAGGATTTTAAATAATCCATAAATACGTAAATATAATAGAATTATTTCCAATTAACAAAAACAAAAGTCACTAGTAAGAATTATTATCTAATCAATAATTCCAAGAGTTCTTCCTGGATTATATAATCACATTGGTAAGATTTCGAAATGGCTAGAAGAGTGTAGAGCATTACGTCTATAAAAGCTATCTGACGCTACTATTCATAATGCAAACATTAAGAGGCAGAAAATAGGCATTCTATATTTGTATTTGCAGTAAAATCGGCCAATAAATTTATATGTTAGATAGGAGACAGAAATATATTATCGTCTTATGATTTTTGTATCATTTCTAGTCACTGTATAGTATTTCGAAACACACAAGACATAAGTCAATCATGATCCGATAAATGTTTTATAAATTTTAAATAAATCTTACACAAGCTCTTGATTTTATTTTAAAATAAACTTGATAAAAAGACCGGTAGTTAAGTACTTGTAAAATATTTTTTAAAATTTAATACAATGCACAAATAGTATTAAATTAAGATAGATTCGATCAAATTAACAATTAATAATAAATAGAAAATAAATTTCGAAACTAAGAAAAATTTCAAAACTTTTT
Source organism: Lasius fuliginosus (assembly GCA_949152495.1). NCBI lineage: Eukaryota > Metazoa > Arthropoda > Insecta > Hymenoptera > Formicidae > Lasius > Lasius fuliginosus. The sequence goes on along the minus strand of OX424452.1, from coordinate 10,974,150 downwards.
TTCAAAATTACTTGTTCTATTAAAAACATTATAAAATAATGAAAGAAAAAACATTTCAATATTGCAAGATTATTTTAAAATTAAAATTGAGTTTATACGTAATGGGACAAACAAACAAATGCAAAACGCTACTTGTTTTCTAAATATCGACAATTATTCGGATAATAGGTCCGATCCTAATTTTCGAAAGAGTGCTCAACGAAGCGCGGAGTAAAATCAATGCCGAGTCTCGAATGTGGCACGTGTACTATACATGTACTCAGTTCTGCCCGAGGAAACAGCGGCTTTGTGCGAATTTTAATGCCTCCGTCAGTGGCGGAGTCCTCATTTTACGCTTTGTCGATGAAATTTAATTAGGCGATTTCTTCTACCGTCCAGCGGAAATTCTGAATAACGCGAGATGCGTTAGATATACGATATCAATTATTATTCCGCGTGAGCTATATAAACGCGAAACGCTCGTTAATACGCCGTTAGACATTCGACATAAATTTCGCGAGAGTTATCCTATCCAATGTAATTTCTAAAAACCGAAATTAACAAACGAAACGATGTGTCTAAATGCAATAAAAAGTTGGAAACATTAATGTTTCATGAACTAATCAAAAATCTTTAGAAACACTTGAGACTATAATAAATAATACGAGAAACATGTAACAACTGTATATCTTCGTCGTGTTAGAAGAGAAAATACAAAAAAGATTAGTTTTGTACTTTCATCTTTATCAATTCTATATTGTGAAATATACCTAAAGTCAAAGGGATCGATAAAATATTAATTAATAATACTTTTAATATAAAAGATTGAAAAGAACGTATCGTTATTTCGCGGCACTTAAAAAAATCGCCTTAAAGTTAACTTTTAGCTTAAAAAAAAAGCATAAGACATTTCGTGTCACACGACTGTTATAACAAAAAAAAAAAATACACACTAGGTGTCCATCACAGATCACAGTATAGATTCAAACACCTGGTGCATCGCGCTACATGAAACCTGTTCAACCGAAGCGACTCATTTGTCACTCGTTTTAGATCTGCCGGTTTCTTTGTTCGACGCCATATGGATGAAACAACATCGGCAACGAACGACCGTGTATACACGTATTATGAAAAGCAGAAATCCGTGTAAGAGAGAAGAACCGTTAACGCGCTGCACTTCACTCGCTCATGACACATATACACACGTGTATAAATGTCTGTATATATGCTCGCGCTTCTCCTCAATTACTCATTACTATTACATACGAGAGCGTGCGCGCGAATGCATTCTTTTTATTTAACGGCAACTACTGCACACACGTACGATGCACCTGCGATGACTAACAGTAACACGCGGATGAAAGAGAGAGAAAGAAAGAGAAGAAGAGATGGCTGGACTCGATTTACGCGATCCGAAACAATCGCGTGTGGGAGTTGCTATCGGTTTGCTACGAATCTTACGTCATGTTTAATAGTTTTCAAATCGTTTCTGACGATAATATGTGTAAAAGTTACTAATTGTAGCGACACAATCTCGCATTAATCAGACATGTAAAAGGAAGAGAAATAAATTAAGAATATTCCAATACTATATTTTCTCCTACAATTTCATATATCTCTTAAATACTACAAATTTTACAGAGAAAAATAAAAATATGTTTATGAAGAAAAACTGTTCTGTGTAGAGAAGTCGAAGATTCAGAAACTTGATTAATATAATTTTTGTTATTTCATAATTCTTAAATGAAATTATTTAGATAATTTATAAATGTATAAATTGTACATTTACAAATGTAATTATATTTGATATCTAAAAAAAAATTTAAGGATTACGATAAATTTTGATGTCTAATATAATAGTCTATTTTATACATCACATAATGTAAAATTAATTAATTTAATTTTGCAGTGCAATGACACAGCATTACACACACATCTTCATTACTTAACTTTTTGAGCCTCAAAGATTAAAAAAAGTAAAAAAGAATAAAATGTGTATTAATTAAAATATATATTCTCTCGCATTTAAACAACTTAAGATAAATTTAATATTGCAACAAAACAGTTTGAAGGATATCGCCGAAGGAGATATGGAGATCACAAACAATGAATATACGTTATTTTCCAAACAACCAGCTTGTTTAGCTCATTGCTAAACCACTTAAGATTACTTATACACAGAGAATTTGCGTCAACGAATGATATCTCTATTTTCAAAGAATCGGATTTAGATTAGATTTCGAAAAATCTGCCTCGTTACTAAAAAAAAATCTTTTAAATTTCACAGCTTTTATAAAGCTACGAAATAAAGATTATCGCGAATATCCCTGGACTCTTCCTTTTTTTTTTTTATTTTTTTTATTTACCTGACTTGCCCATCGGCGGTTGTCCCAGTCTGCTGAACCACCTGAAGAATCTCCTGGCCGTTGTAGCCGCCGGCGGTCTGCAGCCATCCAGTATAACCACACCGTTGTTATTGTTGTTATTATTGTTATTATGATTCGGCCCTCCGCGATCCGACGGCGCCGTCCTGCTGTAGGGCGACATCCAGGCCGTCGTCGTGCTCTGTATAGTGGCACCCTTGACGGTGGTGATGGAACTGGTTATCTTGGCGCCCGGGTGGGGCACCCAGTCCTCCGAAGCGACCGGCATTTGTCTCGTCTTCTCGTCGGACGAGTCGAAGACGAAGCCGCAAAATACGAAGGTCATTCAAAGTCGCTTGGCGCCCTGCCGCGCTAATAATTAAGAGAGCCCTCTCCTCTTCCGTATCCGAGGGAACGTCCCGGATTCCTCTCGTCCGTCCGCTTCGCGCGTCCTCGATGAGACGACTCTTCAAGGTTTACCTCAACACTGACACTCTGTGTATCGCGCGACTTTAAGTAACGCGTCGCCTACATCGCGAACATCTGCGACGATTTAAATTGAACGTTTCGAAGTTTCGCACTGGAAATATCTTCTTGAAGAAACTCGACCCGCGAGTTTCCACGTCGTGGTTCAAGAGATCGATGGACTCGGGACGGGATCGAGGAGAGAAATATTCGAATCTAAAATACTCAGCTGTTCTCTTCTCGCGAGAAAACTTTCGCAACGAGATGTGCACGCCTCGCGAATCGCGATCGTCGACTGATTCACTTCTTCTCGAACTTATTGTCCGCGCGCTCGCCAACTCTCGGCTTTCTTATCTCGAACGACGACCAAAAGTTATCTCCGTAGCGCGCGTCACCAAATCTTACGTAAGGACGGACACTTTAATTGATTCGCGCGCGCGTGCTGTGCGTTTCACCACGTGCTCGCCCTTCAACTTGTTGCGCCTTCGGCGAAATCGATCGAGGAAGCACGTAGTTCCGGAACACTTTGACATTTGATCGTGCGATCGCGATAATGTCAAAGATTCCGTTTCCTGATTTAGTAGCGGTGTTTTTTTTTTCTTTCGCAAAGTCAATTATAAGACGAGATGATCAATTTGAGCTCGAGAACACTGCGATTGGTCTAACGAAATCCTCGATAGATCTCTCGAGTCGATTCAAAATCTTCTTATCGCGAGGTTATTATAAGCTTCGTTGGGATAAATTCGTTAATCAAACCGTGAGAGAACTATTGCACGCCGACTAAGTGGGTTTGCTATTTGGTAAGTTACAAGGTACTCCGTTTCCACAGTATTGCAGCCTAAATAATAATACTAGACTCGTTTCATCACGAAACTCTTCTCGTTATTGCGACATGTCGCGCACTGTTGAAGATTCGTCTACGCGTGACGTGACGAGGACGTCGTTGTGCCGCACGCTGTTACAACAGTCGACACGGAAAGGTCGAGGTTGATATATATATATATATGTATGTATATATATATATATATATATATATATATATATTCTCTTCTTTCTCCTCTCTCTTTCTCTTTCTCGCTCTCTATCACCGCCGGTCGTGCTCGGTCGGTCACGTAGCTCCCTCATTACTCGCGCATCGCCGCACCGGGAGAACTATCATCGCCTTACGCTTACGCAGTTCATTCGCCCTGAACGCGAGCGCGACGAACAGACGATTCCAGAATACCGACGACTTCGACACAATACGATGTACATAATATATCACACTCTCAGAGTCTCTACACGTTCCTCTTTCTCTCCTTCTCTCTCTTACAAAGAGGACGAAGGACAAATGGGTCATCCGTGTGAATCTCTCACAACACACCTCTCTTCGAGATCCTCGGGGAAATAGTCACCGCGTCGCGTCACGTCACGTCACTCCCGCGCGATAGCCTGACGAATAATTATACCTTACACACTCGCGAAAAACACGCCTCTTAACCCATCCTGAAGAGCACCAGCCGCGCGATTCTCGCGAAGAGCGTTTCGAGAAGGACGTATTTGTATTATTCCTCGCGCGCGTATTATTCCACTCGCGTATCCTCACTTGGCGCGCACTCTTTACGAGAGACGAAAAAGAGACCGGGAAGAATTCGTTCGCTAATCGGGGACCCGCGATAGAGAGAATCCGCGCGCGCGTTACGTGCCGCCGACCGAGCGCCGATTCTCCTCAACACTACTAAAGTACTAACGTGCCACCTCGTCGCCGCTATGCCACTCTTCCACAATCCCCCCCTTTCCCCCTTCCCCCCTCATGCCGCGGCTCACGCGTTGCTTGTAGAGAGGCTACGCTTTCCCCCCACTCCATCTTGCTTTCTTACGATCCGCGGCACGCACACCCGCGCGCACCCTGTGCCACCGCTTACTATACTATTACTACTACTATTACACTACACTACCAGTACTACCTGCCTGTCCGCCTCTCACCCCGCACGAGGGGTGATACGTCTCGCTCGAGGCTGCGTAAGTAAAGGCCCTATCGCGCCTCGCGTGCGCATCGAAGATTTAAAATCTATTCTGGGAACAGTTATTCTTTATCTCTTTTTTTTCAATATTCTCTTTCTCTCTCAGTACGTGTGTCATTAGATCATACGAGCATTTCAGAGGACAAACTTATCAATTTCTTTTTTATTGTAGCATTAACTATAATATAGACACAGAGAGAAAAGAAAATTAAAAAAAGTTCTGTTCTATTCTACTCAATGATAAACATTTTCTCATTTTTATTTTTATATCTTAAAAGTAATAATATATATGTATGCAAAAATATTCAAGTTTATTCTTTTTTTAGTCTCCTTTATATAAGCCTCTCAGATGTCAAACTGATCAACTCCACTTTTTGTAAATTTCTTACTTTTAATACCAGAGCATATGATTAGTATTAATTAGATTAGACTGTGGTATTAAGAAATTAAGAAATTTACAAAAAGTAAAGTTGACTTCTCTGAGAGGCTAATATGTATAAAGGAGACTAAAAAAGAATAAATTTGTTGAATATTTTTGCTTACATATATATTATTACTTTTAAGATGTAAAGAGATAAAAATGAGAAAATGTTTTTCTTTGAATATAATAGAACAGGCTTTTTTAATTTTCTTTCCTCTGTCTATATTATAGTTAAGGCTACAATAAAAAAAATATATATTAAATCGCTAAGGGAGAACTTTAATTAATTCAAGCTCAGAATAATTTCTCTTGTTAATGAATCGCTTTTGTAAATTTTGTTGCGATCTCCACGAACGTGCAAAACGGACTTAATCATTTCTTTATCCTGCTGTATTCCTTCCCTCTCGACTCTCCCTACCAGATCTCTGTATCCTCATCTCTTTTCCTCTTTCCGACTAGACCGGTCGCTCGTGAACACACTCGCACAAGCAAAGTATACCTTAATACTCTCCCTACCACACTATGAGATGCCGTACGCGTCTATCGGACTTGCCAGGTCGACGGGTCGACAGGTTGCCGTTCGTCGACCACGGACCCTCTTCCGAACTAAAGAACTCTTTCAGAAATGAAGCAATCGGAGGATGTAAAGAATAAAAATACCCCCCCTCCCCAAAAAAGACAAATGCCAAAATCAATGATAATAATAGGAAGCTTTCAGCTCATTTTCTTATCGTTTATCTATTTTTTTTTTTTTTTTTTTTTGGGAGGGATTTTCACAGTTGATGTGCGTTTGAGGACTCGAAAAGTGACCGATCCCGACACTGGACGCTCGCGAAACGATGCGACAGATAATATTCATGACGAGTATATCCGCCTCACGTTGATACGCGTGTGGTATTGAGGCGTAGGCGATGCATACACGAATGCATACGTGAATGCACACGCGTGTATACGTGAAGAGGGGCGAGAGGAAGATCGCGAGAGAGAGTCGGACTCACCGATGCTGACGCACCGTATAACTGACAGAGAGTTGCTCTCGCGCGCGTATGTGTGTGTGTGTGTGCGTATACACGTACGCACAAGGTGTTTCTCGTTATATAGGTACCTGTGCATCACAGTCACGCGGTTTTGTCGCACCATGTTTGAAAATTTCTAAGCTGCCTCGCGCGATTTAATTGAACGAGACAAACAACTAGAAAGATCTGTATTTCTCTGATTTTAAGAGCGTAGAATTAAATGTATATGATTTTGTCGTTCGTTCGATTCTGATCGAGTTTATTTTGTCTCTTGACGCAAATAAAACCAATTCGAGAATATAACACACGCGGCCCTGTTCGCATTCTGAAAACCGATCAATTGATTCGCTGATAAGTCTAAACAATGATTCGACATACGTGATCGCTCGGACGGCCAGTTGCTAACCGGAATACGAGGGAAAACAAGGAATAACGCAACACGCGGAACGAGAAAGGAAGAAACTAAGATAGACGGAAGAGGATAATAGAATAAAATAGAACGGAATTTATTGCAGACTTGAAGAATGCAAAGTCTTTCCAAAATATTGTTTCCGCAATGTTAAAGCGCTTAAAGTACTGAACAAACTAATATAAGAAGAAAAATTATTATTGTTATATTATTGTAATAATTATTATTCTTTATACATCGTTATTTTAATGTAGCTAATGTGTATACAATAATATAATTATCTTTCCGTGTATAAATTAATGTAATTAATGGAAAGACGAAAACAAATTAGAATATGACTGAATGTTAAACTCCGATGACGAGATAAAAGTAACATAAAAACAGATAATTTTGCAGTTTAAATAAGATTACGAAGAATATAAAATACAACAAAGAATAAAATATAAAAATAATATAAACGTCGATATAACTTTAAAGTTAACAGATTAATAATTTGCATTTTTTAAAAATAAAGAGGAAGAGAGGGTAAGGAAGAGTAAAAGGGGGAGATCTCTCGAGGATTATCTCGACAGTTTCTTCTTTCTCATACTATTGGCAAACAGATCACATATTCACGTTGGAAATGGAAAGTCGAGGCAATTATTATTCGGCCGAGCGGCGTAACAGAGTCCGTTCCAAAGGCGAAGTAAAAACAGAAAGCGTGTCCGTTCGCGAACGCGAACGCGGCGAGACTTCACGCCCACGCGTCTGTTTGCTGCATTTCTGCAAGCAAGACGTGCTACAAGGGTTTCGGATACTGATGTGCACTTAAGTGCCGTGTTAAATCTCGCCATTACCGCAAATGCACACAGATTACAATTACGAAGAATCCCATTAGGAGCGCGCGCGAATATCTTCCCAGCCGCAGAAGTTGAACCAAAAGTGGAACTAGGACGAATATCGTGTAAACCACCATTATTCCACGTGAACTTTTTTCAGGTCTTTCTAGAAAAGTGACTCTGTCGTTATATCCAAGTTTAGTATATTAGAAAAAAAATATTTTTTACCTTAAATTATATCATAGAACTCGAAAAAATATATTCTAACTTCATGTTAAAATATATTAAACAATGATTCCCGTTTATATTTTCTTACTGGATTGTATTAACGGGATGGTTTGGCTTGCTTATTATACAATATATTTAGTGAAAACATAAGCGCAAAATGTGGCTCCATTTCGCGGTGAAACCGCAACTTTGTGAACGGATGCGATACAGGATAGGTATCCGTTATCTTTGTCCATTGTCGACTTCCGATAGCCGATACAGACGCAATCGATAATATTAATATCGCATCTAACTTAATATAGCATTTAATATATGAATAAATAGATAATGGATAATGAATAAATAGACAGATGACTAAACGCCATTTCTTTAGAAATATACTAAAACTATTATTCTTTAGAAAAATATTAAACTTATATTATAATTATATATAGAAAAAGTAAAATCCAATATACGTTATTCACGATTAATATATAAATTAATATATAAATTAATATATATTGTATATATACATATAATATATATATATATAATATATAAATTAGAATTGTGATGTATTTCATTAAATATGATTTAAAAAAATATTTCTTTTATTTTTTTGTAAAAATAAATTTTTGCATAAATTCTCCAAAATTATTTTTTCGAAGATCTTTTTCGTTCAAAATCACTAAACATGAGATTTAAAAAAATTAAGCCCCCCCAAAAAGAAAGAAAAATAATATTTAATTGAATATCATGTGCAGCCAACATTTGCTGACGGGCTGAAAGCTCTGTATTAGGAACGCACAATTTCCCAAATTGCCGAGGATTAGAACGAATTTCACGGCTATTAGCTCGGAAATTTTCCGTTCGCTCGCCCGGCTTCCGCGAGATGTTAATTACGATAAACCGATTACACATACACGCACTCATATACACGTATGTGCACAGTCGGTGATTAGTAATGGCGCAAGTAGGTGTAATCAGAACGGCCCCGGGGCCGCCATCGACGACCTATCTTCACCTATTATCAGCATCCTGATGGGTTCAGCCCGTCAGACAGCAGAAATCAGCCGCAGAGGCATAATTATTCGCAATCGATTTCCGATGCATCGGAAATTGTCGTAACATCACAGTCGCTGGAAGACAGATAAAAACGCACGTCTTTCGTCGCGGTGCACCTGCGAGTCACAGCGGGGACAATGTACCCGATGTATCCCCGCCGCATCTGGGTAAACGAAGCCGGAGATTTATCAGAGCGGCTCTTCCGCACCACGTGTAGACAATGACCTCGGTTTACGACGCGTTATCTCACGTTAAAGACGCGGGCGTAAGACAAACGCGCCCGTAAATGTCCGTAATATACGAGGTATCATTGGGTAATATTTTGAATAGATACCGAATATATATGTGTTCTTCGAATGGAAATCATGTAAAATGGTTTTTAACACAAAATCAAGGCGTCTGTAACTCTGGAGTCATAAATTCTAAAACTTGTTGAATCTTCAGAAATTTAATTTCACGAATATGAAACGAAATTTTATTCTCGTTTAATTTCAGGTAAATTTTGATAGAATTTTTATTCGAAAAGCTTGGCTGCCGTAAGTTTTAATTATGGCGATAAAAAAAATATCATCTTCGAAATTTTAGAGATGCTATGTATCTGTCAAAAATTATCGTGTTGGAAAGAAATACCAGTAAATATTAATCAGGACGAATTGCAGAATGCAAATTTGGCTTCTTGTAATGGAATTCATGTCATTGGCATAATGTAATCGTTAAAATGCTGACGAGTGCTACTGCAATCATCCCAGCTAATTTGTATATATGTTAATATAATGTAAATATATATATCTCTCTATCTAATGTTAAACGTTGGTCTAAATATACTTGATTATCTATAAGCAAACCATTTGTACAACTGTGCATCTTCTAAAAGCATTTGAAGTTTCATTTGAATTTTACTATAAGTATTTCAATAAGTATATTTTTTATTTTTTTTTATAGAGAACATTTTGTTTTAATTTTCTATAATATTTTAAAGTATATAAATTCTTTGCTTGTCTCACTATTTTTAATTTTTTCTTTTTTTCTAATCTCTGAAGATGTTCAAAATTTTTAATTATATACGTGACACAGACACACATACTAAACTTCTTCACTATATGAGACTATTATACCATGAAATTATTATTCAACAGTCTATATCCATGCTGCTTTCATTTTCCCGACAATGTAAGTAATACTTATACATATTCATCTCGCACTTATTTCTCATATAAAATTTCCATTTAAATGCATTTGTTCAATGTTTTTGCCCCCTTCAATCATAAAACTGTTATATAACTAAAACCTCTCTCTCTCTCTCTCTCTCTCTCTCTCTCTCTCTCTCTCTCTCTCTCTCTCTCTCTCTTTCTTGCCCTTTAAAAAACACAAACTTTTTTATTCAACGAATCGTAAAATAGTTACTTACTGTAAGTTACCGTTTTACCTTCGAGCGAGTCACTACGCATAGCTACCGTTCGCAGCAGGTCACGAGATTATTACCGCATAAAGGTCTCCGAGATAAAAACCCGATGTTTTTCCGCAGTATTGCTACGCTCGGGCGTAAAACGTGCATATTAAAATAAAAAGCCAAGTTTTAAAGAATGAGAATCCAAGCTCTCGCGCCACTCCGCTCGCTACATTTTCCAAGGGAAGGTCTTATCCGCGCGAAACGAATATTTCTTTTCTGAGTGTACATGAGATAACAGGAACAAACGCACACACGGGCCAATCAGAACAGGATGTGGCTCGTGCTGCTGGTTGTCTCGGCGAAAGGATGCATCCACGGTGCGTGCGAACGGTGCGTACAATGTTAATAATACGCATTGTGCGCGGGCACGAATCAGCTGCCGTTAGCTATACGGATTATGCGGAGAAGCAAACAAGTGCGTTTAAAGAAAATGCGAGTTTAATGGTTTTCAAAATTAATTGCTGATTACGTAAAACGCGTACCGTTTTCACACCCTCGAAGACAGATACATTGCATATACATCGTGCGTTTAGAATCGTAGTGTTCAAACGGCGCACTCTGAATATCTTACGGGTTAGAACAAAGTCCATTTACACAATAAAACTGATAATATACATACATTGTTGGCATAATATATCCGGCGCGGGATACCGCGGTCGCGAAAAATATGCGCAGATATGATCGTGTCACACGTTGGGTACACACAGTAGCTCGTAATATTAACATATTACGTAATATGTTAATTAGCCGATCCCGTGTCGCCGATTGCGTTTGTAAACACGTTTCGAAAAAACCGCATGTGCGCGTTATATTACGTACATTCGCAATGGAACAAACATTTCAGTAACTGAAATATTACCATACTAAAAGACTTTATAAAAGAACATATATTTATTTTTCTCACTGTGTAAAAAGCAAGAAGAAACATTGCAATTTGTATGTGTGTATTTATGTGTGCTTTCCATTATAATTCAAGTAAGCGAAATAAGTTTGGCAACTATTAGAAATGACGACAGCAGAAATATTAAAGTGTGGAAAGAATCTGAAAGTTTTTTTCCGTAGAAACTTGGTGAATTCATCTCTGAAGTCTAAGTTTTGACCAAATAAAAAAAATTAGCGACTAGTGGGAATAATAATGGCTTTAAAGTGTGAGTATATTTCAGTTTTATAAGAATCGGAAAATGCATCTTGCCACGTGAACTTTACGAACTTTACGAACGAAAGCAAATCCGAGTAAACAAAGTAAGGACGCAATTGCCCGGAACAAGCAAAATGTTTTTTTACACCGAGTTAATATTCTACGCACACCTCGCGAGTGATTATCTATTAATGCGATTGAGTGATTTAAACCTGCCAATGGTGCTCTGATTTTATTCCATCGACACTTTGCGATCTCGTCGATAAAGTCTTCCGGCTAATTAAATTAAGTCGTCGATTTCTACGAACGATGATAACATTGTGATATATCTACTACGACAGCGAATCATGTATTTCAAGAGAATTCAATGTATCCGCTGTGTTTCGACGTATAAGCGCGACACATCTCTGCCAAAGACGTAACACAAATATTTATGGTCACGGTTATCGAATGCAGTTTATGTGACGGGCTTCCCGTCGGAGTCATCCGGAGGTGAATGGCATCATCATTTATATATGCCGAGAGCGAGCGAGTGACGCGAGAGCAAGAGAGAGCATAAGTCATCACATTGATGGTTCGTAAAAAAAAAATATGTCTCCGGCACTTATCACATGGCTGGCCGACGTATCAATTACCCATCATCGTATCACAATTAGCATAATAGAACACACTTCGTGTCACTGCGTTTAAATATGTCACTGCATTTAATTAACGGATATATTTTTATTACAAATTCGTTCGAGATTATTTCGAAATAAGATTTCCAAGGCCTTTTTAACAAGCATTAAATTATTTGATTTCTAGATGTAACTTTAATATTGTGCTAGTCCGTGTAAAGATGACGAGCATAAGCGAGGTTCGTATAAAATAATAACCATTAATTGCACAAACGGATTTGCAACGCAGAGCAAAATTTAATAAAAAGAAAATACTAAAAGATGTAAGTGTAAACCTTGAGATTTTATTAGATAAATATCATATTTTTTATATTTTTTATTTCCACATTTAAAATAATTCAAATACGACTAAAAAGATATTTAAATAAAGTATGATTCTTATTACCCATGTGATTGTGTAAATGTTGGCATTTTAATATTTTAAACATAATTTTGATAGATTTTCTAAAATAGGAGATAATTTATAAATCTAATGACAAAAACCGAATGGAAAAAATATATAGCGGCTCAAAAATTTATTTTTAAATTTCATCTTGAAAGTGGAACTCGTGCAAAAATTTCAAAAATTAATCGGCAAACAGTGGGGAATAATAATGGAATCGTGGATACGCGCTAAGAAATTATAAGGATTCCAGATGGGGATCAAAAATAACATACTGAGAAGCAGCGATCTCAAGACGGCAAGTACGGAAAAGTAGGTTAACAATCCGTACGGTTAATTAATGATTTCATTTAATAAAGCGCCCGGCTGAACTCTCCGCGCAATTACCGTCGCCAGGACTAGAACTTCGTTACACGAGATCCCGATCTGCGAACGTTAGTCAAGTGTACGAGAATGTTCATGTGTACGAGAATGTTCATGTGTACGAGAAAGAAAAGGTGATTCTTCATCACATTTAAAAATAAATCGAATATGCAGAACAAAGCGCTTCTTCATAGGACGATTTATATTAATATATATTAATAAATATCTTTGAAAAAAAATAATGTTGAAACTTGATTTAATATAAATAAATTCGCTTGGAAGAAACAACTGACATCAAATAATTCAACGAATTAATTGTATATATTGACAGTACTGCTAGTATAAGCGCCTGAGGAAAGCCTGGTACTTGTCTACATTCACTCGCATCGAGAAATTATACATCATAAGTTTGGTAGAGATTTTAAATCTGTGTGAGCCCGTAAGATCTACGATTCTAAATAAAGGGATGAAGAAAAAGTATTGATCTTTTTATTAAAATTTAAGAAAATAAAAAAAGAGGAAAGGAACGAGAAGAAAAATAAGCTAACGAGAAAAATAATATTGAAATAATAATATCTGTGTATTGTGTTATCCATATAAATTTTTAAAAGTTAATTTATTATTAGGAAGAAAAAAAATATATTTAAATTCCCTCCATCCCTTCATCGAGCAAATTTCAAATAAAGTAAGAGAAAAGCTTCTAGAAGAAAATGGCAAAAAATTGAAGATTAAATGTCAGTGTGATATTTATGATTGTCTTTCAAATGTGATGTCGGAGAGATAAATAATTACAATTCTATTTAGTCAAATTCTAATATACTGACTGACTCTGCAATTCATCCAATCATCAATCCTAATTTTCGTAGAATCTACTCCCTGTACTACTATTTGACTAATAACGTGCCAATCAACACGTGATCGTCTGCGGTCGGCATAACGATGTCGAATAATTAACGATAAAATTAACTAGACGCCAGCGGACGCGGCAAGTCGCATCGCGTAAAGACGGCGCCAAGCAACGATTCCGCGATAATTTCACAAGTTATGCAATGCATTAAGAGACAGTGGCCGCCGTGTGCGCGGATGAATCTCTCGAGCACGAGCATGGGCACGCACGTTCATGACTGCGTGCGTGCGTGCATGTAATATACGCGTGTTAAGCACGTTAATGATCGCTATCGTGCCGTATATATATGTGACGGGACGTCTTGAATATATTATTAAACGGCCGAGCCGCGCGCACGTTTTGCCCCCCGCGACGTGTTTCGAAGCGTGAGGGGAGCTCGTGCCACACGTGTCTCGCTTCATCTCTTTTTCTTCTTTTTATACGAACACGTCGACGCCATTAAAGTTCTAGTCGCGATACCGACCTCGAGGAACGAAAAAAATCGATGCACAAGACCGACATCGACACAGCACGAACTCTAATATACACGCCTCTTTGAATTTTCTTGCTAAATTCAACACCATCAGAAAACTGACGTAATTTACTTTGATTTGACAGCGTTATGTAATTTGATTTTCTCAAATAAAAACTTATAATGAGCTAATAATTTTTTACGTCAATAGAAAAAACTCAAGAGAGAAAATATGTGTTTTTATTACATTTTATCTGCACTCCTCATCACGGGAAATTAATTTTTTTACAAATAACAAATAATAAACTAACTTGCGTAGTATCGCGCAATATCAAAGTAAAGTTATCGATGTCATTTTTTAATTTCTCAATGAGAAAACATCGCAGGTAAAACGGATTGATTCGAGAGTTATTGTGTGAATTGAGCATTTAATTAATATAAATACAGTCATTATTGATCCTGTATTTTAATTTATTAATCATATCATAAAGTCGGCACTTGTATATTACAACTTTTATATCGATGATTTATTGAAATAATTTATGTAATTTATTTAATCAAAATCAAATCGCGCCGATTGATAAAACAACAGCTTGGATATTGTGTGCATTCTGCAAATATTTATCTTTAATGTTAATTTGTATATCCATTTACTTGTATTATAATGTGAGGTAGTAAAATTGCCATAAAGTATGTATATGCGTTAGCAACAAAGATAGCATTGTGCGAATTTGATCATAATTTTCCAATACCAAGCGGATCACACTTTCGTGAAAATTATATAACCGTAAATTTCACAATCTCTCGTCACAATATAAAACAAAGTATGCGTCACGTGCATTGACAATCAGAGTGCCATGTAAAATACCGGATCATTATCGTTATTCTAATCATTAATGCGCGTGCAATCATAATTAACTGTTGTTTTCGAAAATGAGTGTCGCGAAGTATCTCATCGAGTGTAGTCATGAAGAAGCAACAAACAAGGGAAGATAAAGTGGACCAGCAAAGCATTGAGCGACAACAGAGCAGCCATAAGGTGAGTAATTTATAATTTCGTGAATTTATTATTTGTTATTTATAAAACTATTTGCTCCCTTATTTTCACGCACTATTATAGTTTACTCTTGTAATATACCTATGATATAAGCCTGAAAGCGTTTCCGATTATTTTCGAAACTTATTTCGCGAGCAATATTGTTTCGAAACTAAAATATTTCACAATTAAGCTTATTTCGTAGCAGTAATACATACATACTTGCAGTTTTTATCAAAAATATAGTGTTTTATCACAAATGTAAAAAATAAAATATTCTATAAAGAAATTTTGAGATTTGCATCTTTTCAAGAAGCCAAGTTTAATTCCGTTAGATAAGCGAGGGGGAACTAACGTTGCAAGAAAGAAGTAACGTGCGAATATTTGCAAGGAGATAAAATTGAAACCTGACAATTTAATAATTATCCGGAAGTAGTTTCTCTTCGCATCCATGTTCACAATGTCTATACATGGTCTGCATGTAATTATCTAAACCGGTAGGTAAATTACTGATCAAAAACATGTACGCTAATTTCATAATAAATAATTTCGTGTATTAGAAGCAATCCTTTAATAGGAAGTTATAATAATATATTATTATATAGTATAATAAATTATTATACTATATAATAATATATTATTATATAGTATAATAAATTATTATACTATTAAATATATTAAATACTTTACGTATATATAAACAAAGATAATTGTTTATCTACAAATGTTTATCTATTAATAATTTTAATATAAATTATTTAAATATTATTTTATATTCTATCGAAATAATATCGTAGAAATCGTTGCATATAGACAAACATGTCATATGTACATGTGCTTAATTGATCGTACGTATCATTAAATTTCATTGAATATTTTATCGTTTTATTTGCGGCATAATGAAAATTAAACGTACATTCCAATCTCTTGCAATCTTCAAATGCACTTTAAATAATCTGCTGATCCGGAGTATTCCAAGTGCTTTTAGAAATATTTTGTGATCTTTGTAGAATCTCTAGATTCTAGATTAAGAAATTGAATCAAGAAGGATTATAAAGTTCGACATTCTACTAATTTATCTTTTATTTAGCGATACAATCCTCTTGATTATTTAATTATGTAATTAATTCGGGAAGATCTACATATTTTTCTTGAGTAAGAATCACTTTCTCTTTCTTTTAATCGTACAATTGCATTCTAAGTTTAGAGTTTAAATTAACGAGCAAAAGATCTTTTATTATTTTAGCATATATAACATATCTATATTATATATGTTATAAGCAATTGCTGTCATCTCTTCTACGTGTTGCATTTTAACAGATAGAAAATAAATTATGAAAAATTTTACTTTCACCGCCGTATTTATCAATTTTACGCTTATATCAGAAAATTAGCAACGGAGGAAAAAGACAGATGATCGGTGAGCATACGTATGACACAAGCGACGATTATTCAGCAAAATATAGCTAAGCTTGACATTATAATGACGACAGTAAAGACGACAGAGCCATCATAGTAAATTGCGGGGGAAAGGGGGGATTTTGGGTTTAAATAAGGTTTCTAGTGCTGACTGAGAACGTACATATGTATACACGATTAATAATACTGAAAATTATGTTGATTAATTTACCTCCGTCTATATATATATAATAAAAATCAATTCCATGAACAACAAAAGACAAATTTAAAAAACTTATAGGAATATAAAAATATAAAACTAAGAAAGAGTTAATTTAGATTTAATTTTCTCAAGTTCTGAAGCAAGAAAATTAAGGCTTTCAGTTGTTATTACGAAGATCCTCAATTAAAAGATTATTTCTACTGCATTATCAAATATCAAAAACGCTCTTGCAGTCAAATAGAACAAGGTGTTACCGAATAAGTATCATAACTGAGAAAAAAATACATCCATTACGTTACGTTACTGTGCATACTGTGCATACATAGTGCAAATTTATAGGAACTTTGCACGAGCATCCGGCTGTCATTAAAATGCACACTTGACCCAGAACACCTACGATAGATTCGCAGGCAGAATTCCATAAGCTCTCTAGGACGCGAAAAACTTGGCGAGTAAGAGGGAGAGGGGTACATTTGGCACCGGTTCAAGGGAACGTGACCTAACTAAAATACTGCAGTGCTTCTCTACATATCGCATACTAGGTGAAAATATCACGGAAGTAACGCCCAACGAAAAATCGCTGATTTGCCATCAGCTACTCGTGATATCGTAAATTTTATTATCGCGTTTAAACCACGTTGCGAGGTAAAACGCGACCCGGAGTCATGCAAAAGTAACGGAGATCTTCGTCGGATTTTTTCCTTTTTCGCTTTAGTAGTTCTTTATTAGCTAGAGACTCTTGTTAATATAATACAAAGATATTTTTTCAAACCGTTATTTTTTCATTCCGTTATATCGCGGTACTGTATTGAGATATAACTGTCTGTGTGGGTGACCTTAACCGTATAAATTATGTACTCTTCCTCCAGTAAATTACGCTCGTCCTACTATTCATATTTCTATTATACAATAATGTGCTTCGTCTTAATAATGCCTATTAAATGCTAATTTCTTTCCCGTAATACTTATTATACAAAACGGATATTCAAACTTTGTGATGCTATAATTATAATATGAATATTAAAAAAAAAACTATACAGCATTAAATATTACGATATTACAATCACGTATTTACAATTATAATCGTATTGTGATCCTAATAGTAATATACCTAATATAAAAACAATTAAAAATATATAATATATATTAGCTCCATTTTTCTTTTAAACTTTAAATTATTAAAATTTTCATATAATACAAATGTGATAAAAAAATGTTACTGAAATTTATAAAATTATATTAATTTAATTAATAAAAATCAATTTTTAATTTACATAGAAAAAAATATTGATTACACACCAAACGACATATATATGTGTATCACATTTTAATCATAAAAGTCGAGGCTATTTCTAGTCGGTCACTTGATAAACTCCACCATATGCACCTTCAACTGCATAAATCAACAACGATATTTAATCTCACGCCACGTCCGAATTTGCATTTTTCTTGAAATCGATTTTATCATGTTTTGAAATGTATATATGCTAACGTCTACATACACATAAACTCTGTACCAAAATGTATTCGAAATAAGATATGTATCTTAGGTCTCTCATCCTACGAATGATCTTTCGAGCATAAACGGCAGGAGCTAAGTACCGTTGTCGGGAATGACTCGTTACATAAGCGCGAGCAGTTAACGCAAGAAATTTAGTACACCTGCGTGACGAGGGGAGGCATTAACGGACCGAAGATTAAGGATTAGTGGGAACGAGGCTCGCGGATGCGTAATTTTCGACGGCGTTTCATCGCCACCTGAGTCAGCCGGTGAAAATTAGCGGAGCGATCACGCGAATATGCACTAAGACAGGATTTCCACTCTGATAACGTGAACACGATGCATCGCAACGAGCAACAATGACGAATATAACAATAGCGAGGCGGCATATAAACCTTGCCTATTTTCCGGAAACGTGCCGCGGCGCGGGTCAAGTGGCTACGCTTCGTTAATCTCATCTCAGTTTCTCTTTTAAATAGTAAATAAAAAACAAAATTAAAATCGAAATATTTCATTACCTGTTATACTTTAAAGCAAATTTAGTAAATGAGATTTGTAAAAATGGTTGTAAAAGAGATGTTATGTAACACAAATGTATGTATATACACACTAAAAATTCTATTATTTTATGATGGAGAAAATATACATATATATATTTCTTAAATTAACATTTTCAGAAATAATTATATATATGTGTATATATATATATATATATATATATATATATATATATACACATATATATAATTATTTCTGAAAATGTTAAATCCAAATAAGGCAAATTGCAAGTGTGAGATAGAATTTATAAAATCAAAACTACGAAATTAAAAAATTTCGCATGATCCTGCAAACGTAACAGTTCGAGTCACATTATATGCAAAATTTTTAGAATCTTGCAATTCAATCTCTAATTTCACTTCGCGTTTGCAATATACATACTGTCTGATTCGGGCTGTACATGCAAGATACCTGCATTATCAGTATCAGCTGTGTGTGGCAATAAGCTGCGTACAGATTTAATACACGTAAGTCGATACGAAACTTTGTCAGAATATTATTTATAAAATATGTTTTGATCTGCTATAAATATGTATATTACATTAATTCATTATTCATCCTTATTTTTGTATAAAATTAAGTAAAATTAGATAATTTTATTCACTAAACTTAATTAATTGTGTTATTATTGGAAGCATATCTGATGGAAACATGAAAAATGTTTCATATTTGATGACTATAATATATAAAATATGTCACATCCGCCGTATATTAGAAACAGAAACAGGACAGAGAAAAGCTTGCTTTCAAGAACATTGCATAGTCAGATTAACACTTCTCTAAATAATAATGTTACAACTTTTCCCTCATATCTCTTTCCTCTCATATAATTATTAACAATTTTTTCTTAATAAATAATCTTCCTCTCTCTCTTGCAAAATTTAATATTTATCATAATAAAAAATATATATACATATATAATATTAACTTCAAGATACGCGGTCATTGACGACTGTTGCTATGAGATTATTATGACCACTTGCTCCAACGTTTTTACCGCGATGAGCACACGCGATATGCAATTTTCATCAGAAACGACTCGAGAGCACACGAGTCGTGCCGAAACGAGAGTTCGTTCTCGAGTAGATTTCGTTCTTCTCGGATGCTTGAGAAGCATATTTCGGAACATCGATTTTCGCGGCGGGACCTCAAAGTAAAGTGATGCAATTTGGATGAAGTCTGCCTCGTTCGCGTGTATCGCACGATTTTCCCGCGGCCGCGAGGAGAAGCATTCGCGGAAAAATATACAAGTGCATCCTTCTGTCGGTTCTTCCTGCGGAAGTCGCGAGAACAATGGTCCTTATATAATGCATTCTGTCTCGCGTACGAAACATCGCCAATACTTTTGTCTTTGTTTGTATTATTTATATTTTTTCTTTTCCTTCATCCTCTAAGACGCACGTGATGAATGCACGATGTGGAAAATACGGAAAGAAAGGAAGACGAAGCATAATATATTTGCGCGCTAGAATTCCGCCTTGACGAGACGGTAATTAATACATTCGGAAATTTTTCGTCGCATTTTTTTATATAAGTATATATTTCTCTATATACATATGTATAGAGAAAAGAAGAAAAACAAAGTAATGTGCATTTGCACGCCTCTAATTGGCACAATTATAATAAGTTCTGCAGTAGCAAAATTAATAATAAAGAGAATGAAATGTTATTCTCCTGCTCCATACCTTTCATCGTTTTATCTTGCTGCAAAGTAGCATCAATAATATAAAACAAAGGTATAATTTTCAACTGGAAAGAATCGCGTATCTACACTATCACAATCTACTATATGTATAACTGACAAGTAAGAGATGCGACACAGTTTCAACCTTCGATCGCAGCTTCCCTTGATGCTGCATATTACTCGGAGAAAGCAACATTATTCACGGAATATTCGCGCGCATACATATACACGACCCGAGATATCGATACTCGTGGATCTATATTTTGTCCCAGATTCGGCTCGGTTACTATGTAAATTGCCGATACAGTTGGAGAGGAGGTCTTGGTATTCTTTTGTTTCTCTTCCACGCGGTGTTCTACGATAGCTCGCTGAGAGAGATGCCGCGTTGATGATAGTGCCAGGTCAGAAACGTCGCCTCATTCTCTCGGCCCCAGAAAAGAGTTATTGACTATAATGAAAGAAGCCGAGAGAGAGAGAGAGAGAGAGAGAGAGAGAGAGAGAGAGAGAGAGAGAGAGAGAGAGAGAGAGAGAGAGAGAGAGAGAGAGAGAGAGAGAGAGAGAGAGAGAGAGAGACGAACGTGAAACAAAGGGAACGCATTGTTGCGCGCGGAACAGAGCTAACAATAAGTAAATAACAGTCCGCGCACACGTTTGCTATCCTCGTGCAGCAAGTCACGTGCTTCGTGCGACTGTGGAGAGAAAAATACAGTTCTTGAACTTCTCTCCGTACAATTGTCTTCGATTTTAGAACATTGACTGCAGCTAATTGCGGAAACATTCTCTTTGATATCGCGCGCGATAAACGTATATTCACTTAGAAG